>CM061139.1:194589146-194673330 GCA_030789695.1 Scilla litardierei | reverse complement strand
TTGAAGGCCAGCATAAGCACCTCATCCCCACATGTCACCACCGCCCGTCTCTCCTCCTGAAAACGGCGGAGGTATCTACCTGTTGTCTCTCCTTCTCCTTGGACTATCGTGCAGAGATAGTCCAGGGGCTTCTTCTTCGTCCGCCCGGCCCGGAACTCTTGGCAAAATTTGTGGGATAGCTCGCCAAAGCTCCCGACGGATCTCGCTGGCAAGCCGAAGTACCAGTCCAGCGCGGTGTCCCTTAAGCTTTGGGAGAAATGTCGGCACAGGAACGCCTCGTCCACATCCTGCGCCTCCATTGCCCCCCGGTATTGTTGCACGTGTGTGAGGGGGGTCGCCCCTCCCATTGTACATTGCCAAGTGAGGAGGTTTGAACTTTTTGGGCCTTGGGGCGGACGTGATCCACCGTGCGAGCGGCGTGGCCTCCTCCGGATAGGTAGGGCGATCCGGGGCATCCCCTCTCCGCCATTCGGGGGTCAGGCTTCGGTCTCGTCGCGGCCGTCGACGGTCCTCCGCCCCCGGGGAGTAGTCCGATGGTCGTCTGGCGGGGCTCCTTCCTCGGGCCGAGGACTCGACGGGTTGTGGGCTACGGCTCTCCCAGCGCCAGCGCCTCCCGGCCAGCTCTCCTCGGGCCTCCATCCGTTCCTGATTCTCTCGGAGGAGCCTCTCGCGCTCGGCGGCGAGGAAGCGTAGTTGTCGACAAACGGCTTCCTCGTGCAGGGTATCAGAGGGGTGGTACTGGTGACGCGGGTCGCCTCCTCCAGGTGGGGATCTGTTCAGCAACGGGTCCCGCCCGTTCCCGAGCCGCCGTCCCATCGTCGTTTCTTCCATGACTTCTTGGTTGCTTCTGTTTTCCTTCCTCAGCCTTTCGCGCTCCGCGACGATGAAGCGGAGTTGGCGGCGGGCGGTCTCTTCTTCCTGGTAGGCCCTCCGGGCGGTCTCGGCCGCCTCGTCCAAACGCCTTTGCGCGGCGTCCGCCTCCCCCAGGCGCCTCCACCGCTGCGCAACTTCCATCTCCTCTTCCAGGAGCCTTTGCTGGGCCGCAATCTCCTCAGCGAGCCCCCTATTCTCCCCCTCCTCCTCGAATTGAGGGTGGAGGTTCCGCCTCACGCTCAGGGGCTCTGAGGGGCCGGGCGGAGGCTCCGTTCCAGCCGCCTGATAGCCTTTCCTGGCCAGGGGGACGGCCTCGAAGCTCTTCAGGACGACGGGGGCCGAAGTATGTTCAGTCTCGGGGCCCATCCCCAGAAGGGGGTCGGACGCCGGGGTGATTTGTAGAGAGAGCGGTTCCTGATCCACTGGATCTTTACCGTGGTCAGGGTTCCGCGAGATCGGCATGGAGTCTAACATGGGTGTGACCCTTCGTTCCCACAGACGGCGCCAATTGTTACGAGGTGGAACTCGCGTACAATGAATTTGTATTATGGGGAACCAATGGCACGGTGGTTATATGGAAATGTGTGGTTAGGTAGGCTGTTTTACAAGTGATTAGTGGGATGAAGAGGTTGGATCCGTTGCCGGTGGAGCTCACAGGATCGTATCTCGTCGGACGTAGCTGAGGAAAATCGGACGGCGGGAGGCTGACGCTGACTTTGGCCAAGGGGCGAGCTCTCCTGCAGCACGAACAACTCGTCAGAAGGGCGGGGTTGGGGTCCAACCCTTAGCCCCTCCGATGCCTAAGTCAGTAAAGGGCTTAAATGGGGGGCTGGACACGCCGGTCGGACTAACTGTGTGTCCGCCTCGCGTGACGAGCTATAGGTGGGAGAACAAAGATATGGAAGACCTTTGCTCTCGTGTGTGAATGATAGAAGATGAGAGAGTTTTTCTAACCCCTTCTCCGTAAGAGGAGAGGAGGTATTTATACCTGGCGGGTGATGACTAGGCGTGCTGAGCTGGCTCGGGTGTCAGTGGAGGCTTCGGACAAGGACATCGGGAACAGGAGTTTCTGACCTGCCTCTGTCAGGCGGCGCAACGGCCCAGGGGTGCTTTTGTCGGGATGTCAGGGCCGAAAGCACTAACCGCCGGTCAGGTCAGCCGCCTGGGGGTGCTTTGTCAGACGGTCGGGTGACGTGTGGGTTAGTCGCGTCCTTATCCTAGGCTGTTTTTCGTTAGCGTCGAACTAAAGGTCTGGCTCGCTTTCGGCGCCGCGGTTCGCGGGAATCGGATGGGCCGATCCGGTCGGGGGTTGTCCGGCCCGGCCGCGCCCGCCAATAGGCCTGGCCTAGCTATCCGAGCGTCCCCTAACGCGCTCCCCCGGTGGGTCGGGCGGCTGCGGTTGTTCGCCTTGGTCGGCTGCGGTTGTTCGCCTCGGCCGGCTACAGTTGTTCGCCTCGGCTGGCTACAGTTGTTCGCCTCGGCCGTTTTGGGGAGCGCTGTAAGTCGCGCCTATCTCCGTGATGCCCCGGGTTTTCGGGACGGCGGCCCTAATTGTTAAATGGTGAGCCAAAGGGGTATGTTAGCGGATCCGGGCTGGAGTTGGGCTACTACGATCTTTAGGTCGTAACAACTCTAAAAAGAGAGAGTTTAAAATGAGAATGGTCCCCTTCTCCCTTGGAAGAATGGTTATTAATTATAGGAGAAGCCGAAGATCATTCTAGTAAATTCACTTGTAGGATGGACCTATTTTTGAACAGATCGGGACAGTTAGTGCCACTTACGAGTTGGGCTGTTGTGCTTTGTATATTGGATTTATGGATATCCTTTAATGTGATAGAACACCACTTGCCACTCTGAATTTAATTCAAGTATCATATAGGAATTAGATTAGTATCTAACCCTCTTGCTGCTAAGATGTATGAATCCACTTGTAGATTTGAGGTGGTGGTAGTCGAGGCTATCTTTCGATTTCGAAAACATGGTATTCGAATGTTCGCTTGAACATAGCGCCTTGGTTAGTGTGTCATAGTGAGGTGTTCAGAAATAGTGCTTGGACATGGCTCTTAGTACATGGCACTTGAACGGCATGCTCGGATATAACATTAGACAGCGTGCTTGGACATTGCAGAGTTATGCTGTCATACCGTTATTATTGTTATGAGAGAAGATAATTTCAAATAAGAAAATAAAATACAAAATTTAGGAGACAATTGTATTCATCACCCACCAAACCACAATACATAAATCTTACCATAATTTCTCAGAAAAACAGATCAAACCCCCTACAAATTCTCAAAAAACACATTAAACCCCTTTAAAATGTATTGATTCAATTAGATCTAAGACCCCTCATTTGTACTAATTCTTGAACTTCTAACCCTATTTGAACTACCATCTACAATTATATGTAGTCCAAATTAGAATCTTAAATAAGGAAGGACTCAAACAAAAAGAAAAACATAAAAAAGAAACCTAACTCAATTAATTAGGTCCCAAATTAGATTTTGAGTCAAATCCTAACGATCTCGATCCACATTGACTCAAGTTTGATCATCTCTGCGAATAATTATTGTCTCTTACTCAAATCATGCATCAATGCCAATGCCTTCAATAAATCATTAGCAACTCCACCTTCAATAAAAATCTAGTCTACCTCAAATAAAAAATTCATCAAAATCCAACTTGACTTGAGTCTTCCCCGCGCCTCGGAAGACATCACCATCACCTTCCTTACTTTTTGGTTACCAACACTTCAGAAGGCATCATTATCATCTTCCTTTATGTTCAACTTACACCTAAGAAGGCAACTTCCTTGCTTTGTGGTCCATCAATTAGATCAAATCAGAGTAACTTAGCGTCGATCAGAAAAACCAAAGAATCCCATCAAATCACCAATAACCACATAGCTCTAATTTCTCAGTAATTTCTTCTTCCTTTTTTCTTTTCTTCTTCTTCTTATAGTGCCTCTCTCCCAAACAATGATTCGACAACATCGATGCTACCATCTTAAAATTTTAAACTCAAATATATAAACTTATCTTGGATACCCATTTATTACTACAGAAACAAAATTCGTAAAAGAAAATAGAACACAAAATTTGAGCGACGAATTTTCTTCGTCACATACCAAATCAAGATACATAAATCCCACCAAAATCTCTCACAAAAATAGCTCAAAACTCCTACAAATTCTTGTTAAAAACTCATTAAATCCCATAAAATCTATTGACACAATTAGATCCAAACCCCGTTATTTATATTTATCCCTAAACTCATAAGCCAAATTTGAACTAGTAACTACAACTGTAGTCGAAATTAAGCAGGCGGGGCTTGCTAGGACTAGTTATGAATTTGGTTGTTGTGCTTCTCATATTGGACTTGTGAACGTCATTTAAGGTAGTACATATAGCACCGGTAATTAAAACGGTTTCTTTTACTAAAGAAATACATAATTAAATGTTACTTATGACGTCGTATAATGCTCCATAAGATTGGAACTTTACACCCGGAGGAGCGAATTTAAGGTGAAATTAACATCTATATATGCTTATCATTGTTATTAAAGTGATTGAACATGGTCAAGATATTTTCTAACGCAATATGGTAATAATATTACGGTGACATTTGCGAGGAACAAGAATTACTTTGTCAGACAAACGAGCAAGGATTTATTGTCCATTAATTTTAAGGCATGAATGAACATTAATTGCTAATTGACATTTTTTCAAAGATCAGTCCACATTAATTATTGGAAGATACATGGAAGTAACAGAAGCGGGAACGGACATGATTTTGGAGTGTCTTAGGGTACGTGGCGTCATAGAATGCACATACAGAGACCACAGGCCTGGGAAGATTGACAGCTGCATGATCCGTCCTTGGGCTCACGATGCACTGCCCAATCTTGCTTCCGCTGACCCTTCGCTCAGGATTTGGGCCCAAAGAATACTGGATCCACTGACCCTTCGTCCATGCCTGTTTCCAGAAGAAAATGTAGAACCTGGCTGGGAGTGGGGACGAGCATGCATCAACAGCAACCATGGGTACTTGAAATTTGACAGGAACAAGTTGGAAGAGAAGAGGCGATGGTGCACTGTTCTTATGCTTGGGAGGTTCCATGACTCGGCCAAGGATCATCACATTGAAATAGCAAACACGGAATTCATCAACGATGTGGTATCTTTTGTGGATTTGAAATGTCTCAGCCTCCGAGGAATCTCGAGAATCACAGAGATCCCATCCTCGGTCGGCAACCTCGGACAACTACGGAGTCTTGACCTCCGAGCATGTTACGACCTGGAGAGGTTGCCAGTTGAGCTCGCGCGGCTAGAGTTACTGGAGCATTTGGATGTATCGGAGTGCTACTTTCTAACCCACATGCCAAAGGGTGTGGAATCGCTGACGGAGCTGCGTGTGCTCAAGGGTTTCGTGGTGGGGAGTCCGCAAAGACATGACTCGTGTCAACTCGGTGAGCTTTCTGCCTTGAGCAAGCTACAAAAGTTGAGCATCCGCGTGGCACGGGATTCCGTGCTAGAAGAAGAGCAATTGGACAAGCTGAAATGCTTGGGATCCCTGGTCTCGCTCACAATTACATGGTCAGTTAGTGCATCGTCATCGAGCGCACTGACAGTGAACGAGAGGGACATCTCCCCTCCTCCAATTAATCTCGAGAAGCTAGACATTCGATGCATTCCACACAGCATGACGCCTCAATGGTTAAGTGCTGGAAAATTGAGGAAGCTGGAGAGGCTGTACATAAGGGCAGGTAACTTGACTTTGCAGAGCCTTTGTGCGTCGGGTCAGACATGGGATAGTGTACGGGTCATACGCCTCCGATTCGTGCAGGGAGTGAATCGAGACAATGTGTTACGGGTCAGACATGGGAAAGCATTTCCAAGCCTTGACTACCTTCAAGTCCACAAGTGCAATGTCGACTCCAAATTCGACGATCTGTGGACATCTCCTCGACACAAAGAAGAATTACAAAGACGCGAAGAAGAATTACAAGGGCGGTTAAGACGGAGTTGGTTTTTACGGTTTTTAGGGCCAGGGGCAAAAGCTAGGCGTGCTTAATTTGGGACTGAATAACCGCATGTAAGTCTTCACATGTTGTGATTGTGAGAGATGTTTTATTGGTAACTTAATTTGTTTTAATATATATCATAATTCCATCCACGCTCTCACTGGACAATTAGATCAGAATTTTAAGAATCAGCATATTTAGTGCATCTTGGCATCAAATACAACAGTAAACATTCCTTATCTATAGAAGCCTGCATACATCTTCTCCGGGCTTGGTCAATCGGGTGTCCAGCCAATGTATTCTATGATGTATGCTAACTTATCTAGAATACTAACCACATTCCCTGATAAATTTAGATGCATGGACGCATGCACCAGGCTATGTACTCAAAATTTCCTCTTCATACTCACGCCAAAAGCAACATCTTTTAATTAAATCGGTAAGAAAGCCTTCTAACCAACTTCGGAGTTTTCACTACCCTAGCTGTAAACTTTTCTTATGGTATCAAGTCATTTTCCATCCAAATGTAACATTCAAATACCCAATAAGATGACAAATTCTACATTTCAAATACAATCAGAATATATACATACACAGGCTTCTGAAAAACTACATCTGACTACGTGCAATATACAAACGGCCAAATGCCTACAAATCCATGTTCATGCTAGTAGCTGCACCATGGTGCCAAACTGTAATTAGTACACAACATAATCTAAACTAACATCTGTCTACGACGAAATTAGTACTTTGAAAACTACAAAAAAGGAAAATGTTTAAGACGTACGCATGCATGGACAATGCTATGTTAACTCGTGGAGGGCCATGTCCCCAAAAAAGTCGTGTAGTTTCGTAATTTTAAACCTTCATCAAAATTTTAGGATCTATCAATTGTAGGTAGAACTTTCTCTTTAATTTCCATGCGGGATACATACATTCTCTCCTTTTTTCAGTGGAAAGGAACACTTTTTAATAGTTTATTGACTGCATACAGTTTTTCCATATTTGCAGCTTTCATACCCTGCCATAATTTCCCGGCTCTATCTATCCCTGGATGCGTGATACAGGCGAAATAACATCAAAGTGAAAATAATCATAGCAGTATTTCTGAAGCTGTGCAATAAACAACGAAAATAACAAGATCCATCGTATCATTGAAGAAATATTGACCTTTTTATTTCCACATCGGTCTAAGAAGTGAAAGTTTAAAAAAAACTATGATGACCTTTGAAACCATAAAGATAACAAACATAAAATTGATAGCACAGTCAGATATACAAATGAAGGACAATGTTTTCCAGAATCAAAGGAGACCTAGGGAGCTCGTCGACATGAACATCATGAACTGGAGTCAAAACGACATTGTACAGCTCATGCCTTTATCAAAGACATGCTCCCTGGTCTCTAAGCATACTATAAGGTCCTCCTGATATTGTATTACTCCCAATCAAAGCTCAAAGCTTCTTCGGACAAAGAATCTCTTGCAACATTAATTGGACAAGCACAAAGTGTTGCTGTACCCACAAGTCATGCCTCCATAATCCCAGCTCCATAGGCAAATCCAGAGAGAAGCAAACGATGTAAAGATAAAGGGTGCAAATTTGATGTAAAGATAAAGGAATTAATCCATTTTCAAGCAAAATATAAGTGCAGTTGTCGGGGCTTTGTTTACGCCCCGATATTACTCAGCTAACACTCTAGATTTCTAAGCAGAAAAGTCAGTAGGTACGTGAATTACGTAACAGATCTCTATCTCTCAAACTTGATATTATTACATGAAGCAAATGCAATCAAAGGAGTGAGAATTACTTTTATAGGTGCAAAAGCAAAAATTATTGCGTGCTCGAACATTCTTGCCTTGTTCGGCTTACAAAACGGTTCTAAAAGATTCACATTGGTATTGTAAGTGGGGTTTGGCCTGAAATGGTCCAATAACCCGGTAACCGGCCCGATCCAGCAAAATTAGTTGGGATACGGTAGATATTCCTTTAGAAAATAACGTTATGTGATTTCCTCTATCGTAACTTTGGTCGGTTGAGAAAATCACATGGTCAGTTGAGAAGATCGCGTGGTCCACTAATGAGTCGACTAACATGCTTAATTGTGAGGGTTTGGTTCGGAGTTTTTGCACTTCTTTTTAAGCTTGAAAATATTTATAACTCTTTCAGAACATTTTTAACGTGCATTTGCAACTCTTTAGACACGTTATTTCCTCTTGAATAAGTTATTTACAACATGTGATCGGTCTCACACACACACATCATATACATTAAGTTTTCTCCTTTGATTTTCGTGACGAGCTATCATCGGTGTGAAACTCTAAAAGCCTGATTCCTACTCTGGTAGTGACTTAATCGTACACTACGATCATGCCACAAGTACGACAGTAGTACTAGCTGCACATGAAGACCAACCGTTTTGGAGTCATCGTCATCTGATTGGTGTGAATCTAAAATCACCTCCAACCAAATTTGTGCATTTTCGTGACGAGCTATCATTGGTGTGAAACTCTAAAAGCTTGATTCCTACCCTGATAGTGACTTGATCGTACACTACGATCAGGCCACAAGTCCGACAGTAGTACTAGCTGCACATGAAGACCAACTGTTTTGGAATCATCGTCATCTGATTGGTGTGAATCTGAAATCTCCTCCAACCAAATTTGTGCATGTCGGTGACAACTACCTTGCAGCCTGGTCCATTCGTCAAAACTATGTCACTAAGGTGTCTAGTGTACAGAAACTGTCAAACCCCAACAACACCATAAAGCTTGAGTCATAAGCGATCCCATGGTTTTAGGCTGGATAAAAATTGTTACTTCTAATAAATTTATCCATTCCACCTTAGTCAGGGATTTACTATGGATCCATTGACTCCACGTGACACAAACCTCACAGACCAGAAGAGATCATGAATCCTGTTTAGACAGCCACTCCCTTCGCACGCTTTGGACTATAGCCAGCGAGTACCTACGTAACAGTCGCATTAGCTGTTGTTTGGTAAAAGCCAAAGTGTAGACTTTCACATGTAAGTCTTTTAGCACGTCTCGGATCAAAAAGACTATACTGCACCAATTGCCACCTGAGAGCTTCAGTTGACAGTCAGAGTATGATTACAGTATAGAAGCATCTCGATAAGTCGTTATGTGAACTTGTTTTTAACAAGCACATGTGCACCGTCTCACGATGTCCCCACATCAAGTGTCTATGAGACCAGAATCTATCATCCCTATGATAGAGATCGGTGCATACTGGTTTATTAAGAATATCAATGTCACATCTTGATATTCCTATGACCAGGAACATTTAGGAATTGTGCTTTAAGCAGATCCATTGAGCCTCATTATCATGATCTCGTCATGATCCCAATGTCCTCACATAACCACAGAGACTTTATCCATGCAATTACAACATATATAACATACATACATAACTGTATTTTACATAGATAAAGATTCTCTAATAGTAAACTATTATTTTGAAAAAGATGTTTTACAATAAAATTAATTGTCATAAGGGCATACATTTCCTAACACACATAGCTTACGACCTTTGGATATCCATTGAAATTTTTCTCTATTACATTGAGAAGTTGCGCATACTTCTCCATATTACGTACCAATATCAACAAATTCCAACTAGAAATATATGCTTCCTACCTCTCCTTAACTTTAAAATATTTTTTACAATTCACCAACATATTTCTAGAAACATGACATCTACATAATTGCTTTTTCACAGATGGAAATACATTGCTAATGGCATTCATAAGAGCAATATCTCTATTTATCAAAATTATCCAATGTATCGTGTACTTCGCAAGCAAATATATCTAGAAATGCCCATGTGCATTCATTCCTCTTGGCCTCCATATAACAAAAGGTGATTGTGAATGTAAGCTCAGTTAAGCTAACATCAACAATCTCCAACGGTGGAAGTCAGTATCTGTTGGTCTTACATGTTCAGTCCATGATCAAAATCTCTAGAAATGCTTGTAATAGCTCCACAGAGGTAGAATGAGACCAAAACAAACTCTCACATGTGAAGTCACTTCTGTTGAGATATTGAGTCTCACTACGTGTGTTTTGATGATAAACAAATATTGCATCTAATATTTTTGAGTGCAAGAACTTAAGAAAAATCAAATGAAGCACTCAATGGATTTGTGATGAGCTAAAAAAGCCATGGATAAATTGGAGCAAGACAATGAGCTTGGAATATGAAGAATGTATCATGGACTTCAATATAATAGTTTCATTTTAATGTATTTTATTTATCCTTCTCTTAGCATGTTAAAATTCTTGTTAAAAGCCTCAACAAACTCATCATATATATGGTGATAATCATGTTGATTGTCTACATGCTAAAAGGAAAAATTATGCTGTTATGTATAGCAAGTTTGCATGCAAGAAGAATGTTAGAACTAATGTTTTGCATCATGCCCATGTTGATAAATCATTTGAGATGTGTTTACGGGTGTTTTCTCACCGCTGAATTGTTGACCGGAGGGTGGGAGGTCAACGCGGTCAAAGGGGATACGCGGGACCTCCGGGATCGGTTGAAGGCGCAGTCGCTTGTATCCTCGCGTCGGCTTGCCGAAGGGTAGCCTCGGCGAAGCGACGACCTTCTGGTGGTGGAGACGAACGGGCTCGGGGACGAAGGCGCTCGGCTCCGGCTGTGAGGACGCTGAGGGGTAGCATCGGCGTCGCGGAATCTCCTGAACCTGAATAGACGAGGGAGCTCGTCAGGGGGTCAGACCTTGGTTCCGACCGATTCCCCTCCAATGTCAAAGTCAGATCTGGTCTGATAGGTGCTCGGTGGGATTGGGCTTGGTTCGCGGAGAGACCAAGCACCGATCTTCGGGCCGAGCTATGGAGGAGAAGTATGTAAAGGTGGAAGAAGGTATAAGAGTGTGTATGAGATACCTCCGTTGTAGATCTCGGAGATCAGCCCCCCTTTCAGATGACGCATCCCCCTCTTCATATACCTGGGTCCCCTTGCGATAATGGGCCATGATGAGACATTATTGCCGTCATTTATGGGGACGTGCTAATTGGAAAGTATTGACCCCCTTAATTGCGCCCGTTTGATGAGGGGAATGAATGCCATGAAGGTGGAGTGATGGCCATGAAGGTGGAGTAATGGCCATGAAGGTGGATGCCATTATTTGCGAGTGCTCCCTTGATTTGGGGAGAGATTTCCTCCACTACGGAAAGTGGGCGGTCCTTTGGGCCTTCGTCTTGGGTGGAGAAGCGCGGCCCGCCTATAACGACCCGCTCTCAGGGGGCCCTTACTTATTTGATATTTGCGCAGGTCTTGCAGGTTACCAGTGAAACCAAAATAGCCACAATGCAGAGATGTACAAAAATACTCAAATAGTGTCCAATTATTACAATCCATACTGTACAAATGTCCCAACAAATATACATGAAAGAAGAAAAGTACACAACTGAAAATAACTCTGGAAGATGCGGTCTCATGGTTGAATTCTGGCGCTATTAGCTCAAGAGCATCTACCTCCATATGTACGTCGTCTGCGGTGCCACGGAGATGGAACCGTAGGTAAGTCACAACAATTCTAAATATAGAAAAGAAGCAGTGTACAAGTATGACAAGAGTAACTACGTACGAGCAGACCAGCGTGAAAAGTAAAGTACTGAGCAACAACTGTACATAGCTGAGTAGTAAAAGTAAACAGACCTGAAAGGAAAGAACAACTGTATTGTGATGGTGCGAGTGTAAAGCAGGCTAAGTAAGTGAAACATGCTACTGTTGTAGCTAAAAGAACGATAAGTAAAGTACTGGTGACTGTACAAGTGTAGTAAGTAACGTGCATGGAACGTGTAAAGTAAAGGTGACTGTAGTGCGTAAAGTAAAAGCGACTGTGCAAAAATAACTATACTACGTGACTCAAGTCGGAGAGTACAATATGTGACCATCGAGTCCATCTCTTGCCTGGGCGCGACCCAGACGAATGCCGAAACACAGGCAGCATGACATGTATTTTGCCGAAACCCAGGCAACAGGATGGGATGCCGAAACTCAGGCGACAGGACAGGAAGATCGAACTCCAGTCACTTCCGCACTCTCTCAAACTATGAGTTACCCCAAACCCCAGTGATGTGTCATGTGAATCAAGTACATGTTCCTTTCATGATGTTCCACGAGATGTTCCACAAGATATTCCACAAGATATTCCACATGATGTTCCACATGTTACTAGTCAAACCAAAATAACTCGTTGACTTTCTTATTGAAAACCAGAAAGTAGTAACTCATTCCAAAGCAGACTGTGCCAAAGCGAACTGAGGATAAAGACAAGCCCAAAAACGGTGATACCGATTCCATGCTTCGAGCATATAGCAGTGTTGTTTAGCACACAATTTATCCAAGTTGATGATTGTGTGCTTCAACCACCAAAGTTGAAAGTTGGCAAAGTAATCTGTAGTTGATTACTTCCCTATTAGATTAGGTCTCTAGTTCAGTTCAAGTCAAGTAGTCGTTCGGAGGCTATAGTGGTGTTCTACGTACATACGAGGACACTAACTAATTTTCTAATTTTTAGACTTAGTCGTGACTTACAAAATTTGAGCTCGTCGTAGCAAGACGAGGTTGGAGCTAGAGGAGCTGGTGCACGAGGATTGATACCTGCAAACAAAAGAAACATTAGTTAAAGACTACACTATTGTTCTATCTATTTTTCTTAACAGTTTCCATTTTTTAGGAGCTTAGAACTCGTCAAAATACATACTAAATATTTTTAGATGGGCTACATGGGAGCAAAATAATTTTATATAGGAAGAAAACATTTTTCTAAGGCTTATATGTATCTTTAATAATTTATGAAAGCTTAAAAATGATTTTTAGAATATAAAATGAATTTAAAACTAATTTTCTTAATTAAGAAAATAGATATCGTAAATGTTCATTGATTTACTCAGAGTGAACGACACGTCAAAATACTTCGAATAAGCTGTCAAACGAGCGTCTCGATTAATAGAATATAATATATTTTTATATATGGAAAATACGCGTTTATAGAAGATATGAATTTTAAAAGCAATTTAATATTACTTAAATAAAACTTCCAAAAATTGTTTTTAACAATACATGCATCTGATTGGGATGATCTAGTGCTAATGTATCCAGAACGTCACGACCGATTTTTCTGGACCTGGTCTCGTATTTTTCCGAGTCCTGTAGGATTAGTTACGAATTTAAAATTAGAAACACATATAAAGATAAATACACGTATTTATATGTATATACATGTTTCTAAAAATAAACTAAACTATTAACAAAAACCTTTTAACCATCATAACTCACAGTCCGGTTGTCGGATTGTGACGAAATTAGCGTTTATGCGTTCGTGACGAGACGCGTGACGCTCAGGTGGTCTCCGTTCAGTAATCTGAGACCTATAAGCAAAATGTTACTATTCAAATATTTAAAATCATTTATTATTAATATTATTAATATTGTTTTCTTCTGTTTGTCTTCGATTTCCTCTGTTTTTGTTTCTTCTTCCTCTGTTCTTCTTCGTTTTCTTTTTTTTTTTGCAGATGGAAGCATGGGGGCACGGCAAGGGGGGGTGGCGACCGGCGGGGATAGTGGCGGAGGAAGGCGGCGCTGGGGATCGCTCCGAGGCGGCGTGGCTTCGTCGGAGAGGGGAAGGGTGCGGATGCGGCGCTTCGGAGCGGGGGCTTCTCGGTGGTGGGCTAGGTGGATGGAGCGGAGGAGGGCGCTCCGAGCTGCTTCATCGACGGGGCGTGCAGTGTCTCCACCGGAGGGGAGCTCGAAGACGCTACGGGCTATCGGAGGGCACGGCATGTCGTCGAAGCTTCGAGGTGGGTGGCTCGACGTGGCGTTGGTGAGGCGAGCTCGTCGTCATGGCGGTGTCCGGAGAGCTCGCAGCTTGAGCGGAGGGACGTTCGATTATCGGAGCAGCGGCGTTCGATGGAATCTTCGAGCTGCTTGGGGTGAGGCGACGACTCGGGTCTCCAGAGGAGCGATGGGCGAGCTTGGACAGCGGCGAGAGGCAGAGCTTCGGAGATGGCACGTCGGGGGTGTGGGCGTTGCGAGCTCGGGGAACGATGATGCTGGCAGAGCGAGGAGCTGAGGGGAGGCGACGGTCGAGGGCTCGAGGGGGTGGTTTACGGCGGTGTACGAGCGACAGAGAGAGGTGCAGGGGGCTGTTGGGAGGTTGTGTGGGCGAGGACGACGATGGTTTGGAGATGAAGCGATGGTTGTCGCTTGTGTTGGGGAAGGAGCTGAGCTGTGCTCGGAGGTAGAGCATGGAGAAGGTGAAGGCGAGAGGGTGTCAGCCTGATGGGGCTTTGTGCGTGAGTGTTAGAGAGAAAGGGGTCGGGGTCTCGTGCCTTTGATCAAAGGGAAGAGACGAAGGGGGAGGGTAATGAACCTGGGTATTCAGTGGGGAAGAGAGGATTAACTACATGGTTTAAATAAAAACTAATATTAGTATAATATTAAGAGGTATTAATTACATGTAATTAATAGTTAGGTATGCTTTTTGACTATCTTTAGAAATAAGGGGGGTGGCATGAATCTCATGTTCGGCATACGGGTAGGGGTTAGGTAATTTAATTAATTAGGTTTGGTTAATTAGGGTAAGTAGTAAAAAGTAAAACTCCATTAGTGAAAGTAATACAAAAACGAAATTACGATTTTGCCCCTACTAGTAAACATGTCCGAAAAATTACGAAAACATACCCTCGGGATCGTATCGTCACGAGGATCACGAATACGAGATCCATTTCGGGGTTTGAGCTACGGAGTTACTAGTTTTAGGCCAAAACGTTTAGGAAGCGGGTTTGCGGGTTCTCTATCCATTTGGCTTCAGAAAATTACGAAGTTAATATGGGAAGCCCTAAATGATCATATAATGATACCATAGAAGTTGAAAACGTTTTGATGATGTTTGTATAGAAAATTAATTCATTAAGCTAAAACGGTAATAATTGAAAATGAATTTTTGTCAGATTATTTAGAGGCATTGGATGAAACCCGAACTTACTAAAATACTTCATAACTAGTCTGATACTTCAAAACATTTTTATAAGAAATTTTTGAAATGATAAAAACTCGTGACGAATCATTATAAAATAGTTTTAAAAAAATTGAAAATATGTTAAATACGTAAATAGTTGTGTTGACGAAAACAGTCCGTTACACCGCCCGTGAGGTCATTGGGCCAGAGCCCAAGGTCGTAGCAGGTTGGTTGACCGGTCGTGGTTGATGATTCGGGTTCAATATTACATATTTAACCCCCCATTTAGCCCTATTTTGTGCTCATGTGATGCTACATTGTTCTCTAATTCATACGTATTTTCTACACATTTATTTATTATAGAAAACACACTATTTGAGTACAAAACAGCATTTAACGACGTATTTCTGCACTTTTTATATTTTTCCTAGCTTGGTTCGATCTCACGATTCCAACGACTATTTATTTATATTTTTCAGAGATCTGTGCTAATTACTGTGAATTTTTGAATGCAGAATACCATTTAAATGAGGAAATACGCAAGAAATACGGAATATACGGCCGCCAGCCTATCCGCTACTGACACGTGGCGCAATCCTAACGATCCCCGCCCAATCGCACGACGCGAAATCATCGGCGCTTGTAAAATCTAGCCACCGTTGGATCAAGATCCAACGGGCGACAGCGACGCAAAACGAACGAAGCGGGCGACATCTTGCGGGGCCACGTGGCGGTCATCCGGCTGTCGCCGCTTCAATCGAACGGCTCTCATCATCTCCGATTCGATCTCAACGAGCGGCAACCGCTTGTCGACGTGGCTTCACGTGGATAGTCCGATGTTGATCGGACGGACGAGGGCGAATGAACTCGGACGCGGAAGCGGAGATCGAAGCAGCGGGCGCGGATCCGACTTCTTGGGACACATGGCTTCCCCTGAGCCGCACATCATTGATCCTACGGCCGAAATGCATCCCGAAGAGAACTCGGAAACGGAGCGGGCTGGCGCGATTTTTAAAGTACACGTGGCGCGTCCATGTTTGATCACGCCGCGATCAACGGTCCGTATTTGCTCCGACTTTGGATGCGGGTTAAAAATGATTTGGGCGCGGGTTTAGACCCGTTAGCACGACTAAAACCCGCAATCTTATTATTTAAGCGTATTCTAGGGTTTTTGGGCGTATTCAAGCAGATTGGGGGCGTATTTTGGGCGTATTGGAGGCTCTAGGAGCAGTATTTCCCCTCTGTAAAATTCTGTAAAATTCCAGAGGCTGTTCCTATTATTTTCAGAGAGTTTTGAGGCCTAACTTGGAGATTTGGTGATATATTTCTAAACTTCTACTCCGTATTTTGGTGTTTTCTATTGTATTTTGCTATGAACTTGAAGTATTTGGCCATGAAACTTGTTTATTCTTGCATTATGAGTAGCTAAACTTAATTGTGCATGGTATGGCGTAGTTAGGGGATGTAATTTGTGTTAGTTTGGTTGAAATTCCTTGTGCTAAACCGTTAAACATCGTTAAAGTTGTAATCTTTGTTATTAAATCGCCTTTTTCATCTTCCAAAAGAAGTGATTAAGTTGATGATCGCCCCAAAAGGGTGAGTTTTGATCTCCCCAAAAGGGAGTTTCATATCATAGTTTTGATCTCTCCAAAAGAGAGTTTCATATCGTATTATAACTTTAGCGATGATCTTATTGAATATTGTGATTTAACCTCCAAAAGGGCATCTTCCGATGAATTGCTCCCAAAAGGAGAATTCATTGAGTTATATTGGGTATTTTCCTGTGAATTGCTCCCAAAAGGAGAATTCATTGCGTTATACTTGTCAACCAAATTAATACGAATCATTGATCCTAACGAACACATACCATGTGCATACCTTTTATAGATATTTTCTTACACGATTTTCATTGTTCGCACGTCACCATCACGCACTTTCACACCATCGCCATCATCATTGAAGTGGTTAGTTTCTTTTCGTAGGATTTCTATTTGATTTGAATTGTGGTTGCAACAGATTTCTTCCCGTGGATTCGACATCTGGACTCCCAGATTTTACTACTTGTACGGACTCTTGCACTTGAGAGAGAGCACCTTTTCGGAGCCCACCAAGTTTTTGGCGCCGTTGCCGGGGAGGAATGATTTGTGACTACGGTTTATTTCATTTAGAGGACCTTCGGTGAGATCTTTCCACTTTACTGTACATAAACTTTTTTTATTATTATTTTATTTTAATTTTTAAAAAATGGAATATATGAACTTCTATTGCACAAACAATCTGTATGATGCAAGGTATGCTAATGCACACAAACATAGAATGGAGAAGCTCAAAATTGTTAATTTTAATCAAACTGACTGTGAAACTTTCTTTCAGGCCTGGAGGAGGTTCACAGACATTATATCGAGCTATCCGCAGCATGGATACACAAATGAAGAGCTTATGGCGTCCTTCCTAGATGGACTACGACCACAGCTGCAGGAATTCTTGGGAGGCATGACGCCGATAGAGGCGTGGGAATACATGGAGTCTCTGCAAGAAAATGAAGAAACCATGAAAGAGATTTCAGAGTGCGATTCAACGGAGCCTTCGTGCCTTGATCAAGAAGAGCAAAGCGTAGACGTACCTTTGCAATACTTGAAAGAGGAAGCTTACCTGATTATTCAGACACAGGAGGCCAGTTGACTTGGCTCTTCTGGACCCGGTCAAAATGGTTGTATCAAGATGCATTATAAATATTTTGTGAAACCACATAGAATGCATTATGCTAGAAATCATTTGATTTATATGTGTGTTTCAAAGAATGCTTATGACTTGGATAGAAATTCTTATATTGATAATTTTGTGAATACTACACATCATTCTAGAAATCACATGCATGTGGGTTCTAGGAAATCTAAACCGAAATGTGTGTGTGTTACTATTAAATGATTATTTGCTTGAACCCAATTTTGTTGAGTATCCATGTTTAGTGATATTTTTAGAGATACTCATTGTTTTGACCCACAAACTAACACCATGGACTCAAAAGAAAAGAATACCGAAGTATTTTGATTTTTCAGGTACTCATTTATAATGGGATTTGAAGTTGCTTGCCTTCAAAATTCAAATTAGTATAATTTCAGGGGAGAACTAAAATTAATGATCATATTTGCACGGGGATCAAGCATTTGCTAAGCATTTGGTAAAATTATTTTTCATGCTTAACACGTAATATATTATCATGCAGTCTCTTTTAGAGATTGAGTCACACTTTGGACTCATGCAATTATTTAGAGAGAGAAATTAGCATGTGTGGGAGAATGATTTTAAAAGACTATGTTTTTCAAAAGGTGAGAGAACTTTTATTGAATATCTTTTTGTTGATAGCAAAAGGGAGAGAGATATTAGATACCATGCATAATTACATATGTTTGCAACACTTACACATGGTATATTTGATTGCTAACATGATGTGTTGTATGATAGGTAAGTATTTTTTTATTATTATGCATGCATGGTTATCATCATCAAACAATGAGAGAATGTAGAGATATTGATTCTCATCCCGTATGGTTTTGATGATGAACAAATATTGCATTTAACATCTTTGAGTCCAAGAGCTTAAGAAAAATCAAATGAAGCACTTAATGGATTAGTAATTAGCTAAACAAGGTCATGGATCAATTGGAGGAAGACAATGAGCTTAGAATATGAAGAATACATCATGGACTTTATTGTAATAGTTTCATTTTGATGTAATAATATTTAACCTTGTCTTAGCATGTTAAAGCCTTGCTATAAGCTTACACACACATATGAACACCATAAAAATGATTTAAAAATGATTTAAAAATGTTTTAAAAGATTTTTCATGTTGTATTTATTTATTTATTTATTAGATAGTCGACTACTCCTTGAATAGGAGTCGACTACATTCCATTGGTAACTCACGGTCCTATGGAATAGTCGACTACAGTTGTTTTATGAGTTGACTACAATTGTTTGGGAAGCTGACTACTATTTCTACAGTAGTCGACTATCGACAACCTAATGGAAAGAAAACACAATTTCGCAATTTACATAAAGTTGTTTTTTCCATTCATTGGAGAGATGTTTTTGGAAACTGTTTTCAACAGATTTTTACCCCTATATATGTTGAGTTTGCTGAGGCTTTTAGCAAGAATTTTAAGAAGAATTTCATGAGCAAAAATTAAGTTTTAAAAAGTATTTCAAAAGCCCTCTCAAAAGCCCTTAAGTTTTCTTAGCCTATGTTTTAACGATTTCTTAAATCCTTTCGCCAAATCTTTTGATCTCACAAGGCTTACAATTTCATCATCCTTTGGAGATCAACAATATAGTCATCACATCTGTACAAGGTTGTACAAGGTTTCGAAGCAAGTCTATAGGTAAAAGTGTTTCATTCTAAAAGAGTTAGTGAAAATCTTCAAAGTGTTAAGGTGATACGTTTATTTCTTGGTAAGAAATTTTTTGTGTCACGCCCCGCTGCCCAAAATAGGGAGGGTCGACGTGACAAGCCGCGGTATTAGAGTACCAAGCGCTAAAGTACACACCAAAGTCACGCAGGCCACTGGAAACGCTGAGGAAACACAGGCAGTAAAGTACAGACTGAACGATTAACAGAACAGTACAGCTCCAACACAGAAGGACAGTACAAGACACTACAACACAGGCAGTAAGGTAAAATACGACGAACAGAACATCCAAGAGTCATAGAGCACCGCTACTACATGGCCAGTACTGCACAAGTCCACTGTACAACCCCAACAGCAAAAGCTCCCATAAAAGTACAACTCAACCCTACGGGGTACAAAGGGAACAGGGGTACAACACTGCGTTCATCACACACACACAACCCAAAACTACACCACGCGACCCACACTAACCACAACACTACGGACCCTGCTGAGACGAGCTGCCCTCCAGGGTCTCCACTCCCGGGCCCGCCGCCAGAGAACCAGTGCCTGGACCTGTAGGGGGAGGACACGTCACAGCGTGCCCAGTAGGAACTCCACAACTCTACTACTCTAATCATAGTGCACAACAAGGAATCACAACAAAGGAAAAGGCATCACATTCCAGAGTTACTGTTTTTTTTCTTTATAGGTTAGTTTTCATGCATGAATTCGAAACCTCACTAACGGGTCAGACATCGGGGACTGGACCTCACCCGGTAAAGTGGGTGGAATTCTACGACTTCCCGAGACAAGCTCTTACGAAAGAAGCCGTTCACCAACACAACCAATCTCAACCACAACCGCACCAACTCCCCGCCGCTGAGGGCTCGTCGGGAGTGGCCCACAACTCAGCAGTCCATCCACCGCATGCTCACTCGTTACCTTGGTTTCCCCAACCCCTCCTAGGGCACTCACCCACTTCGAGTGGAACGAGAACACCCTAGGTTGTCTTTTAACTAATCATTAAACCTAGAGTATGAAGCATGTAAAATGAGATTCAATGCATTCTTTTCATCGGGATGTTCACAACAACTTGCGAGCTTCATAAGCCATGAACATACACATACATTTCCAAACTTGCAACATAAAGTAGCATACCCATAGACAGCACTTAATCACTGATGAATCCACATTAGCGATATGTTCCGAAGTAAACCAAAACAATAATCTAGTCATTAGCAAACAATGCAATTTGCTGACATTTCGTCAACAGTCACAACATCAATGATTAACAGCCATTTCCAGTGAGAATTTAACAAAACTTACTGAATGAAAATTGTAGATATGGCAGTTTTGAGTTCACATATAAAATTTCATGCAAAACTATGGAGTATATGATTTATGGTGAATTATTTGGTAAAGGGTGTCAAAACTGTTCTGCAGACAGATTTCTGTGTCTGTGTTCAAAGCCAAGTTTGGGCATATTATAGCTAGAATTTCGACATAAAAGTCTCGATAGACTTTGATAAAAACTTGTTATCTTTCCAACAAGACCAAAATCAACAAAATCCAAGATGTGTACAGGTAATGGTGCTCGTTTTACTGAAATGTGTACAGCTTGACAGAATTCCTGGTATGTTGCACAATTCGAATTTTTACCCCAACTTCCAGTTCGAATCAGAAAAAGTGATGAACATGAAAGTTGCTCATAACTACGAGGTAAATATCATATAAAATATTCAGAGCATTCCTAATAGCCATTTAATCCCAGCACGTATCTAAAGTTTCAGCAAATTGTCAAGCATGCAACAAGAATCCTAGCTCTACAACATTCTTCCCAAATTTCGAAGAAAACCCAATCATATACAATTCCTCGTGGGTAATACATGTCACACAATTAACAATGCCATTTTCCAAGTTTCTTCAATCTTAAGTTCATTCAGGCATTTTAACAAACATATAATGAGCGCCACATAAATGAAGAGAATCATGTCACCAATTTTTGTAACAAATAGCATAACTAATCTTACATACATGCATCAACATCATTCATGCATTTGGAGTGAAAAATTAGCAATATCACACAAGTCCAATTTCACCCAACACCCTTCAACATACTGAAATTGCATGAACAGATAGAAAAACAGCATTTTTAACCCATGTCTTTTGAGAATTGGACAAATAACAAAGAATGAAAGTTGGAGATATTATATCTCTAAGTTTACCCATAAAATTTCAGACAAAAATATGAAGTATTGGATTTATAGTGAATTATTTGGTAAAGGGTGTCAAAACTGTTCTGCAGACAGATTTCTATGTCTGTGTTCAAAGCCAATTTTGGGCATATTCTAGCCAGAATTTCAACATAAAAGTGGCGATAGACTTTGAGAAAAACTTGTTAGCTTTCTAACAAGACCAAAATCAACAAAATCCAAGATGTGTGCAGGTAGTGTTGCTCGTTTTACTGAAATGTGTACAGCTTGACAGAATTCCTAGTATGTTGCACAATTCAAATTTTTACCCCAACTTCCAGTTCGAATCAGAAAAAGTGATGAACATAAAAGTTGCTCATAACTACGAGATACATATCATATAAAATTTTCAGATAATTCCTAATAGCAAATTAATCCCAGAACTCAGATAAAGTTTCAGCAATTTCAGGCATGCATCAAGAATCCTAGTTCTACAACATTCTTCCCAAAATTTCAGAGAAAACTCATACATATAAGATGCTTTCCATCATCTATAATTAGAGTAGGAGAGTGAAGAGTTCCTACCTCTTTGGAGCTTCAAGAATGGTTGATGGTTTGAGTAGTAGCCCTCTCCTTCTCCTTCTCCTTCTCCTCTTCCTATTCTTCTTCTTCTTCTTCTTTCTTCTCTTCCTTTTTCTTTTCCCTTTTTTTCCCCTAGCTATTTTCAGCCATGGGCTGAAAATAATGGAGAGGGGGGGAGAGAAAGGGACCTCGGAGAGGGGAGAGGGGTGGGGGGTTATGGTGTAGGGTGAGGGGAGAGATGGGGGGGTTAGGTGTATTTGGTATGGCAAACTTATTGCCATACTCTATTTTTCTTTTCTTTTCTTTTTTTTTCTTTCTTTTTTTTTCAAAATTAGCCATCCAAAAGCTTGATTTTATTACAAGTTTTCCATTGCAAATATCTCATTCCCCTTTTTCACAATAACCCTTCACTTGAAGAAATTTGCATTAAGCTCAATCTTACAATGATACCCTCATTTGGGTATAAATGAAAAATCGAGGGGCAATTTGCAAATCTCTCCACTCCCCGGGATTGGTGTGCACATGTACGAGAAACTTCGATGAATTTAACGATTACTTAGTACTTGCACACTAGGGTTGTTACATTTTGTAAGAAAAACCTCTTGGAAAGAGGCGATTTTTGTAATTGTACTATTTGGAAAATAGTGGATTAAATCCAAGTGGAACTTGGGACTGGATGTAGCCCGGGGTTATGTGAACCAGGATAAATCTTATATGTTTGTGTTTGCCTTCTCTAGTTTGCATTCTCAATTATATCTTACTTGTGTTATATTTTCGCTGCTTACTTTCGAGCAAGTATAATTGTTGTTGATTAAGTTTAATTTGGGTAACTCCATTTGTAAACTTAGGTAGATTATTTAGAGGAATTTTAATACAATAATCGCCATCCCACCTCTATTGTCTATCTGTCATCCTTATGCAATAGAGATCCCAACAGCTTCATTATAAGAATGATGTTCAATGTAATTATTCTCGCTCAAGCAATTCATTAGTTGTTACATTTGAATTCCTCTAACCATCTCAGCAACTGTATGCCTCTGTCATGCAATGTATATGGTTTTAATGGTGTTAACATTGTTCCCATCCGGTTGCTTCAGTATTCTTAAAATATCTCGTGGCCTAACTATAATATTCGACAAGTCTACCAAAGTATCTCTTTTTCGAACCATGTAACCTACCTGCATAAGAATGTCTCTCGAGATACGTCACATCTGGGTGGTTGTGCATGCCACATAATAATGTTATTAACATTCAGTCATCGTTAATGGCCAACATTTTACCCTTTAAAGAGAACAGACATTCACACTTAATGCTCCTAGTTATCACTTGGCACTTTTTCTCATAATTTTTTGAATGGCCACGATGTTTACCACTTCTTTCACAAGCAAAATATATAGTTGGCATTTTACCACGTACGCTTGGTACTCAATTTGATAGCTCATATCACAATCACATGTCTATTTGCAAATTCTGAGGTCTCGGATCCATTTAACAAGTGCACCTCGACTTGGAAAGATTACAATGGTTGTAAAGGTCGTTGCAAAATCTATAACGAAATCTGACACAAAACCGATGGATGCAATATCCTGAATGATAAAAATATCATCAACTATTTGAACATGCTAAACATTTATGAAGGCATATTAGGGGCTGTTCTTTTGTGCGAACGCAGGATTGGAATCTCGGTTTGGTTACTATTCATTCACTGTTTGTAAAAATCCGAGTTCAATTTCTCTCTGGCTGTTCTTTTGGGATTTTTGTTTTTTTGGATTTCTTGCCGAGGTGGCGTGGGTCAGTGAGGATTCTGGGGTTCATCTGCATTCCGCCAATTTTCATCCGATTACATGAGAATCCAAGCACAGGTGGGCCCTCCTATCTCCTCCGACCAATCCGCGGATTTGGTTTTTTTTTGATTTGATTTGCTTTGCTGCAACACGTGAGTGGGACCCACACCATTTTCTACCCTCAAATTTCTTCAACCAAAAGAATACACTACACGGAGTGGGACCCATCTCAACTTTCCAACCCCAAAATCCAACCCTACTTTCTAACAAAAGAACACACTACACACTAATTTCTCTTTCATCAGATTCCACACTTCTCAACTTTCCTCATTATACTTTCCTACAAAAGAACATGCCCTTAGTGAAAAACAAATAAACTATTTATTACTGTTGTTTGTGGTACTTCATCGTACCCTCCATATAATAAATTTCCATTTCCATCTGATTAATGTCAGTCATCATACTTGGGCAACAACTTAGAAATTCTCTCCAAAATATCCTATTTTGCAAATGGAATTTTGTGCTTTGATCGACATCTGAATCAAAACCTAACGGACATGCAAAAATATTATAAGCAATTTCAAGTTAAAAATTCATTGTTCCCATAACTTAATATATGATTAATTTCTCCCCAACAGATCAAACTCACAAGATTATACCTTCGTTATTGCGGTCTTGGTTACAACAATTGTTCACCGAATCAAAACCAAATTGAACTGCATTTAGGTAACATCATCTCCTATTGAATAATAATTTCCCAAATATTTGTTTCTCAATAATTCATTCTCGGCTCTTGAAGCCTAAAGAAAACGGCATGAATGGACCATTAACTTTCGACTTACATACATACCATCAGCATGGGGGACGACTTCCTTGCTTACCGTCAGCTTTTGAAGGATTGTGAGAGAATGATTGGTGTTGAAAAAGGACAAAATTAGGGTTTTTGCGAAAGATCAAATCCTGAGATGTTGAACCTCTTCATGATAATGTTTTGAAGAGAACGGGTGGGGCTTGGATTTTGCTAGTTCATTACTTCATCACTCATTTTGCACATCGATTTGTTTGTTGGAGGTGTGATCAAACTAAATCTCATCGTTGTAGGAAAATCTGTGCTTTAATAGCAATTAAGTCTGCGCTCATGGTAAATCACAGTAGAGATTAGGGGTTTGGTTTTCTTGTGTACATATTAGTGGGTGGTAATGGGTAGGGTTTCATTCCGATGTATCAAAAAAAATGGGTAGGGTTTCATTAGAATAACGGGTTGGGCTTAAAACATTGAATAAAAATTACAAAAAATCCCCAAAATTGGGGAAAACAATTTACAACCGTTTTGATAAATAGAAAATGTTATTATTAAAAATTAATCTTGTAAAATGGTCGGTCAAAATATTTGTTTGTTGTTATATGATAATGAACTCAAGAGAGAGAGAGAGAGAGAGAGAATTTCATTACTAAGAATAAGTCACCATCGCTAAGAGCCATGGTGCTCTATTTATATATCTCATAGTGGGGATGCCAAAAGCCTCTAGGAGACCAAGGGTCCCCATTACTCTAAGTAATGGGGGCCTAATGAATGGGTAATGAAGGAGGGGAGGCCAAAGGCCTCCCTCGTTCATAACACTCCCCCTTACACATTCATCACTTCGGTCTCAGCTAATGAGGCAAGGGGTGGATACTTCTGGATCCAGAGTAAGTGTGTTTGCCTCGTTAAAACCTTAGCTGTGGAAAACCCAGTGGGAAAACCCAACAGCTTAAGGAAAAAGAGTGCAACCCACATGTTATTCCCCCTGATCCGTACAAGCTTCAGGCTTGCAGGTCTTTCAACTGTCGCATACCAATGTTCTTTACAAGCTTTACAAAAGTACATTTAGGCAATGCCTTAGTAAAAAGATCAGCTAAGTTGTTGCATGACTGGATCTGTCGAACTTCAATCTGCTTGTCGTTCTTCTGCTCGTGCGTCCAGAAAAACTTGGGAGAAATGTGTTTTGTCCTGTCGCCTTTGATGTAGCCCTTCTGAAGCTGAGCAATGCATGCGGCGTTGTCTTCGAATAGGGCAGTAGGCTCCAGATCACTGGTCTTCAGGCCAGTGGATTGGAGGATGTGTTGGACGACGGAGCGTAGCCAAAAACATTCTCTGCTCGCCTCATGGATCGCGATGAGCTCTGCATGGTTGGAAGATGTAGTAGTAGTGGTTTGTTTTACCGATCTCCAAGAGATAGCAGTACCTCCGTAGGTAAATACAAAACCTGTTTGAGATTTTGCCGTGTGCGGATCAGAGAGATAACCTGCATCAGCATAACCAAACAATTTGGGGGAGGCACCTCTCTGGTAGTAAAGTCCAAGATCAATGGAACCCTGAAGGTATCGCAGAAGATGCTTTACTCCGTTCCAGTGGCGCTTTGTGGGCGCAGCACTGTGTCTGGCTAGTAGATTAACTGTAAACGCTATATCGGGACGCGTACAGTTAGCCAGATATAGAAGTGCTCCAATGGCACTGAGGTAGGGTACTTCAGGACCCAGTATCTCCTCCCCCTCTTCCAGTGGCCGGAAGGGGTCCTTATGTACATCTAGTGATCTTACGACCATAGGAGTACCTAAAGGATGACATTTATCCATATGAAACTTGCGTATAGAAGTTTCTTTGTATAATTAGATTGGTGTAATAGGATTCCACCTCTTAGGTGTTCTATCTGTAAGCCAAGACAATACTTTGTTTTGCCTAGGTCTTTCATTTCAAAAGTATGTTTAAGGCTTTCAGATATCTCTTTGATCTCTGCAGGAGATCCTATGAGATTTAAGTCATCTACATATACAGCTATGATGACAAATCCTGTTCCCGTTCTTTTGATAAAGATACACGGGCAGACTTCGTTATTCGTGAATCCTTGCTGTGCAAGAAAATCACTTAGTCTGTTATACCACATCTTGCCCGATTGTTTTAGACCATATAATGATCTATGTAGCCTTACAGAGAATACGTCCCGAGGTATCTCTTTCATCTCTGGGGGTAGATTAAACCCATCAGGAAGTCTCATATAGATATTTTTATCTATATCGCCATATAGATATGCAGTCACAACGTCCATGAGCTGCATTTCTAGGCTTTCCAGAGAAGTTAGGCTGATTAAAAATCGGAAGGTGATCGAATCCATGACCAGGGAATACGTATCTTCGTAATCAATCCCCGGTCTTTGGGAAAATCCCTGGGCTACAAGACGTGCCTTATAGCGAACGATCACATTATTTTCATCTCTTTTTCTTATGAAAACCCACTTATATCCCACAGGTTTTACACCTACTGGTGTTTGGACTACTGGTCCAAAGACTTTGCGTTTCAAGAGTGAGTCCAGCTCTACTCTTATTGCCTCGTCCCACTTTGGCCAATCATCTCTGCGTTTACATTCCGCTAGAGATCGTGGTTCGACGTCATCGTCATATTCAGTGACGTGAACGGCAATATCGAACGCAAAATCGTCGTCGACGACTATGCTATTTCTGTCCAGTACTTCTCCAGTACGTACAAAATTTAATGATGTTTCTCCTATTGTTTCCTCTGCTGGGGAAATCAGGAGGGGAGAAGTAGCTGGTCTGAGCTCAGCATCCTGTGGAGGGATAATCTTAGTATCGCCAGGAGTCTTCCTCTTTCGAGGAACTTTATCTTTTGAACCTGGTGGGCGTCCTCTTTTCATTTGAGGTACAGCCAATTCTGCTGCCGGTGGGCTGCATCCATCTATGGGGATGTCAATCCTAGCTGGCGTATTGGCAGCAGGGACGTGTGAACGGACAATCTTCTGGTTGTCCGTGAATTTATCCGGTAAAAGATGTACTGTATTCTGGATGTGAAGGATCTTCAGGATCTCATCTTCACACAGATTAGTACGCGGATCATATAGGGACAAAGACTTCTGGTCCCAACTAATGGTCTCTGAAGCTTCTGGCTTCTTAGACTGTGTGCCCAGTTTTGGAAAAAATTTCTCATTAAATTCACAGTCTGCAAAACGTGCCTTGAATGCGTCACCCGTCAGGGGTTCAAGGTATCTGATAATAGAGGGCGAATCAAACCCAATATATATACCTAGAAGACGCTGAGGACCCATTTTGGTCCTCTGCGGTGGTGCTATTGGGACATATACCGCACAACCAAACACTCTCAAATGAGAGATATCCGGAGGTGCGCCGTATGCTAGTTGCATCGGGGATAAAGTGTGACCTCCAGAGGGTCTTATCCTAATAAGTGATGCGGCATGTAAAATAGCATGCCCCCAAGCATCCACAGGCAACTGGGATTGCATAAGCAATGGACGTACAATCCATTGGAGTCTCTTTATAAGAGCCTCAGCTAATCCGTTTTGGGTGTGAACATGTGCTACCGGATGTTCAACTTCAACACCCGTTGCCCGGCAATAGTCTTCGAAGACTTGTGAAGTAAATTCTCCCGCATTATCAAGACGTAGTTTCTTGATATGGTTATCGGGGAAATGAGCACGCAACCTTATTATTTGTGCCAATAGCTTTGGAAAAGCTAGGTTGCGGGTGGACAAGAGGCACACATAAGACCATTTGGTTGATGCATCAATCAGTACCATGAAGTACCGAAATGGGCCACTTGCGGGGTGAATAGGCCCGCAAATGTCACCATGAATTCTCTCAAGGAAGCCAGGAGACTCTAATCCCACTTTCAGGAGGGATGGTCTCGTTATTAGTTTTCCCTTAAAACAAGGGAGACATGGAAATTCACCCTTTTGAAGAATCTTCAGGTTCTTCAATTTGTGTCCACGGGATTCAGTGTTGATGCGGCGCATCATTGCTGTTCCAGGGTGACCAAGTCTATTGTGCCAGAGTTGGAATTCTGGTAGTGATTGGCACGTCTGGTGTTCAATCATATTGGCTTCTACTGGTTGAATGTATGTTTGGTATAGACCCGACGGGAGTCCCTTGAATCGTTCGCAGATGATCTTCCGGTCATCTTTTTGACGAGTTACAATTAGATATTCAACCTTATTTTTATCCCTGGTCTCTAAGTGATATCCGTTTAAACGGAAATCCTTGAAACTTACGAGATTTCTGTTTGATATAGGAGAGAATAATGCATTATTAATTTGAAGTCTTGTGTTATTTGGGAGCAATATAATTGCTTCACCAGTTCCTTCGATTATTTGGGACCGTCCTGAAATTCTGGTAACAGGACCGTCATATTTGTTTAAGCTATTAAAATAGCAATGATCGCGAAGGATTGTGTGCGTCGAGGCACTGTCCACTAGGCACTCAGACATCATCTATATAAGCCAAAAAAAGAAATTTTATTTGAGGGAAAATGTAGACAACATTCATAAATAAAAGTCCGCACTAAAGCAAATAACAGATGAGGTTACATCGAATTCTAAATGCATAGATAAATGATGATGCTCAATCTAGCAGATCGTCGTTCTCGAAGTCTTTAGCAGTAAAGACTGTTGGCGGCTGTACACCTGCCAAGTTTGTTTCAGGTCGAGACTTCTGGCTCGCCTGGTATAGATCCTGTAGGTGGCGAGGAGTGCGGCAGTTTCTGGACCAATGGCCAGTCATGCCGCATCTATGGCATTTGTCCTCCCAGGTCTTCTTTGGAAGTGACACGTGCTTGGTGTCCTTTCGCTTCCAAGTGAAGTTTCTTTTCCCTTTATTGTTTTTGTTTGTCTGGGGAGCTGCACCTCTTGGTTGCTTCATTACCGCTTTCCCTTTAGTATTTTTAGTCTTCCTCTTGTTTTTCCACTTCTGTGGAGAAACGTGGTGGGCTTCAGGGATAGGGGCAGTGCCAGCTGGACGTAAGTTATGAGTTGCTAGCAGTAAATCTCGATTCTGCTCTGCTCTAAGTAGGCATGAGATCAGATCGGAGAATCTCGTGAAGTTGCGTTCACGATACTGCTGCATGAGGATTGCATCTTTCTCGTGAAACGATGTAAATGTTTTTTCTAACATGCGCTGTTCTGTCACTTCTTCACCGCACAACTTCAGGCGTGAGGTGATGTTATGAAGTGCAGAATTATACTCAGCGACGGACTTATAGTCCTGAAGTCTGAGGTTTTCCCACTCATAACTGGCACGGGGTAATATAACATCAATTTGATATTTATACCGTGCTTCCAGTGCTGTCCACAGGTCCTTCGGGTCCTCAACCGTTAAGTATTCGGCCTTTAAGGTCCGATCTATATGCTTCCTAATATAGATTATGGCTTTTGCCTTATCTACATCGGATACAGTGGTTGTGGGGCTGCTGCTAGCTGTAGCAGAAGCTTCGGCCGCTGCTGGGGCCGAGGAAGGAGCCAAAATGGACCCAAGGAGGGCCATTGAACGCAAGTGGAACTTCAGGTCCACTCGCCAACTCAGGTAATTTGTCCCTGCAGAATCGAGGACCTCGAAATCGACGCTTGCCAATTTTGCCATTTATCTACGTATTTTAAAATGAGCATGAATTAATTAAAATTTCAGTGCCATTGGAGCACTTCTATATCTGGCTAACTGTACGCGTCCCGATATAGCGTTTACAGTTAATCTACTAGCCAGACACAGTGCTGCGCCCACAAAGCGCCACTGGAACGGAGTAAAGCATCTTCTGCGATACCTTCAGGGTTCCATTGATCTTGGACTTTACTACCAGAGAGGTGCCTCCCCCAAATTGTTTGGTTATGCTGATGCAGGTTATCTCTCTGATCCGCACACGGCAAAATCTCAAACAGGTTTTGTATTTACCTACGGAGGTACTGCTATCTATTGGAGATCGGTAAAACAAACCACTACTGCTACATCTTCCAACCATGCAGAGCTCATCGCGATCCATGAGGCGAGCAGAGAATGTTTTTGGCTACGCTCCGTCGTCCAACACATCCTCCAATCCACTGGCCTGAAGACCAGTGATCTGGAGCCTACTGCCATATTCGAAGACAACGCCGCATGCATTGCTCAGCTTCAGAAGGGCTACATCTATTGTAGCTTATGAGTGTGCAGTTGATAAATGATTAAAAGTATGAAGAAAAAAGATAGCAGAAAGGAGATGGTAGTTACATGGCTCATACAAGTCATGTCTTCTCAATAAATGGTACCCATGGCCCCCTTCCATACTGATTTTTTTTTAAATTTCAATTTGTTTTTTTTTCTTTCTCTTGTCTCGGTCATATGACAATTCCTTTTAAAGCATAAATTTTTTTAGTAAACAATAACAACATCAGCAGAAATAAGGCATCTGTTTCAAAATTTGGGGTTGACTACATGAAACCCTTTCCCATTCTGTAAATGTCATGGTCTATTTCTCTTAACTGCGAACTGTTAAATTAATTCAAATGCCGAACAGATTCAACATAGATGCATTGACATCAAGCAGATATATGCATGTCTCATCGTCAACTTTTACAGTCAGAGCCATGGCTAATTAAGGGAAATTTCCGTGAGCTGCTCAATTTTTTATTTTTAAAAAAAATTTTGATATTAAACAAAATAGTGCAGATTTATACAAGCCTATAAAAAGAAGCATTGTAAAATCATAGTTTACTATATTTTGTAGGTATCTACGTGATCGAAAAGAAATTACCTCTAGATCAAAGATCTAGGGAAGATCGTGATAATAAAAATCCGTAGATAGTTCCGCTCCTGATACGCTCCAAAGAAAAATTTCCGCAAAGCTTCGCCGCAACAATAGTTTCCTTTGCGCATACGGGTTTAATTTTTGAGGGGAGACTGGATGAAAAGCTCAAAGAATTTTAGAGCAAACAAGCTGATAACGTGTTATATGATAATGAACTCAAGAGAGAGAGAGAGAGAATTTCATTACTAAGAATAAGTCACCATAGCTAAGATCCATGGTGCTCTATTTATATATCTCATAGTGGGGAGGCCAAAAGCCTCCAGGAGACTAAGGGTCCCCATTACTCTAAGTAATGGGGGCCTAATGAATGGGTAATGAAGGAGGGGAGGCCAAAGGCCTCCCTCATTCATAACATTTGTAGATTTGTTGTGCTCGGCATCATTTGTTGTTTTTGCATTCTCTTTAGCGGCGGGGATTCTATTGCTTATGTTTTGCTTCGTAAATAGTGGAGCTCAGGGCAACTCCAACCCATCAATTTGGAGATGAAACCCACTCCAACCCGGCTTCAAAATGGAGCCAGAAATGCCGAATGTGAATAGTGCCCCTTCAAATTTGAAGGGGCACTATTCACCCCTTCAAAATTAAACCCCCTATGTTTTTACCTTTTTAACCCTTTATTAAATTAAGTATGATTATTTATAACTAAATTATTTTACAAACCACATTACCAAATTTAATAATTTTAGTACCGTTGGAAATATCTCAATTATACCTACAAAATGAGACCAATATTGGATATTTTTCGAGCAAATTTAAAATATTTACAATATAACAAGAAATAATAATAATTTTATATTATTTATAATTTTCTTTCATAAAGAAATAATGTATTAGATTATCTCATTTTAATGATAAATATTTTTCATTAGTAAAGCTTAAACAAAGAGAAAATATGATTTGAAGATGGTGGGTTGGAGTTGTCCATCCTCCAAAATGGCATCTTTTAGAGATATTCCATTTTGAAGGGGGGTTTTTAGAGATGTGTGTTGGAGTTGCTCTCATCCCATCATGTTCGTTGCTAGATTCCCAAATTCACCGTGTGTTTATCCGTGCTTATGTTTATGTTGCTTCTTGTAACCTTTTTTCGATGGTTTTTCCGCAATGCAACAGTAAAGATAAAAAGTATTTTTATAATATTTTTTATTTTATTTTTGTTATAAATCAACTACTGAGGGGAGAGCCCTCAGGTTTATATTTATAGCCAAAGGGGAGAATACAAGTGGGCTTATACAGATATGGGCCCAAACAATTGGGTTGGCCCAATAACTCATCCAACCCAGTAAATACCCATTCACAACACTCCCCCTTATCTAGCCATAGTTGTGGACCCTGCTCATGAATACTTCAGGATTCTGAGCCTGCATGGGTCTCACATGGGGTGGATACTTCAGGATCCTGAGTTGGTGAGATTTGCCTCGTTAAAACCTTTGGCTATGGAAAACTCAGTGGGAAAAACCATAGTTAAGGAAAAAGAGTGCAAACGCTCTTTAACTCCCCCTGATTTGTACAAGTGACTCTGCTCATGAATACTTCTGGATTCTGAGCGTCACAGAGGGGTGGATACTTCGGGATCCAGAGTTGATTTGATTTGCCTCGTTAAAACCTTTGGCTATGGAAAACCCAGTGGGAAAAACCATAGCTAAGGGAAAAGAGTACAAATTCCCTCAACTCCCCCTGATCTGTAAAAGCTCTTAGGCTTTCAGATCTCTTAGGCTTATCTCATCACTCCTATTTACAATATTCCGAAAATATACACAGATTACAAATTTTGTCACCATCAAGCAGCTGATGAATCCAGAAACTCTGAAGAGGTGTGCTAAGTTTCGTCGCCTCTGATGTGGTCTTCAGACTATATGGTCAGCTCCACAGAACCAGTCTCTATCCCAGTCGTCACTGGGATGTGATGTACCACCAGGCGCCCTTAAATACACCATTGGTGTGATTCTGGAATGGTGAGGATCTCTGAATTATAGGATGATGTTGCCTTCATAAGTTGCTTTGCATATTTGCAGTAGGTGGTCATCCCACTGTTGGTACCTGTTCTGTGATTTCTTAGTATAGGGACCGGACCTGTAACCTGCATTCGCATAAACATTGGAGGATGCTACTACATTTTGTAAGTCCAAATATTTAGACCCTTGGAGGAAGCGCAGAAGGCTTAACTCAGGTCTAATGGCCCTTTTTAGGTGCCAACTATCTCTGGCTAATGAGATAACTGCAACTGCTATATCGGGACGCGTGCAGTTTAGCCAGGAGTGCATGATTGCACTTAGATAAGGGACTTTAGGACCAGTTATATCCTCCCCCTCTTCCAGCGATCGGAAGGGTTCTTTTTATACATCCAGTAAGTGTACCACCGTAGGTGTACTTTGGATGACTATGGTCCTGTTAATTTCTCCAACGCACTTCTGGGCGTTTGTAACAGGATTCTATGAGCCATGACTTTATATTTTCCTAGGTCTTTTTATTTCATGTTTAAAAGTCAGGCTTGTACATTTATTTCGGTTTTCTCTTCAAGAGATCCGATGAGATGTTAGTTGTCTACAACTAAGATCTCTAATCATGTTCTTTGCACGGATGCAAAGACAACCTTCAGTAGGAATCATTGACTTGTCAAGTGATTCTCTTGGTTGTACATTTATTTGTTATACTTATATTTCTTTATTTGAATAGACGTCCCGAAGTCTATTCAGGCATTTTAAGGAAATATGAAAATTATCTTTACAAGATATCCACGAAGGTATGCCGTCACAACATCCAATAACAGCATATCCAAAATTTAATTTCCTTCGCCAAATCGTAAGGTATTCGCTTTTGAGAACTTAGGGAGACTGATGCATCATTTATGAGACATGCTCATTTGAATTTGTTCGATCCCTAGTTTCAGCGAAATTTTCCTTGGGCTATAGGTTGTACCGTATAGCATATGATTTTGTATTTATTTTTCTTATGTTTGCAATACTTTGTTTTATCCACAGGTTTGACACCTTTTGGTGTCTGGACTTCAGGTCCGAACATTTCACGTTTCATAAGTGAGTTCAGCTCATCTTCTATTCCACGTTCCACATTTTTGGCCAATCTCTACGTTTGCCTTCTAGCAACGGAGTGTGGAACGATAATTTACAAACATCATCGCCATTGCGATGTATATGGCAATATGATACGTGAATACATTGTCGACAATTTATGTTCTATCTGTCCAACACCTCCCCAGTACGTACAACATTTACTTAATTTCACTTTTTCCCGGTAATTCCTCTGCAGTGGATTCCGGGAAGGGTGATGGTGTGGACAGGAGCTCATTGTCCTGTGGTAGTATTGTCTTAAGGTCTCCAGGAGTTTCTGTCCTTGGAGCCTGGTGGTCTGCCTCTTTTCTGTTGAGGATCAGCCACTTCTGCTGCTGGTGGATTGCATCCATTCTCGGGGATGTCAATCCTAGCTGGAGTTTTTGCAGCAGGGATGTGTGATCTGACAATCTTCTGGTTGTCAATAAATGATTCCGGTAATTGGTGAACAGTGTTCTGTATGTGGAAGATCTTCTGGATCTCATCTACACATTGTATTGTTACCGGATCATAGTGGGTCAAGCTGTTTGTATCCCACGTTATAATTTTCTTCGCGCCAGATTTTCCAGTATCTGGGCCTATTTTTGGGAAAACTCGTCTCATCGAGATCACAGTCTTCAAGATGTGCCTTAAATGCGTCCCCCGTTTGGGGTTCTAGGTATCTTATAAGTGAGGGTGAGTCAAACCCTGCATGGATACCTAGGCGACGCTGAGTACCGTTTTGGTCCTCTTTGGTGGTGCAATGGGGATTTAAGACTGCGCGACCGAAGATTCTCAGATGAGAAATGTTCGGTGGCATTCTATATGCAAGTTGCATTGGAGACTCTGACCTCCAGAGGGTCTTATTTTCATTTACGATGCAGCATGAAGAGTTTGCATGTCCCCATGCATCCATAGGCAATCGGGATTTAATTGACGTTCAGTCCATTGGAGTCTACTTTTCAGTGACTCTGCCGACCCATTTTGGGTATGAACATGCGGCACTTGTATGTTCATTTTCAATTCCCGTTGATTGGCAGTACTCTTGAAAAGACTGGGAGGTATATTTCCCAACATTAACCAGACTTATTTACAATATTTTATTGTCTGGGAAATGTGCCCGCAACATTTTTATTCTTGTGCCAATAGCTTTTGGAAAAGCTAAGTTGCGGGTCTTGTAGTAGACATACGTACGAATATTCTGAGGATGCATTTATCAGTACAATGAAGTACCAAAATAGCCCACTAGGGGTGGTGGATTATATCCACATCTGTCTCCTTGTATTCTTTTTGAGGAAGCGTGGAGATCCTTTTTCAACTTTTCGTGGAGATGGCCTTGTAATTAATCTTCCCTTATAGTAAGGGATGCGAGTGAATTTTCCCTTCTGAATAATCTTCTAGTTCTTCAAGTCATACCCATAGGATAAGATGCTGTGCATCACAAATCCAGGGTGGCCAAGTCCAACATGCCAGAGTAAAAACTCGGCTGATGTAGGGCACTTCAGGTGCTCCGTTTAATTCTGCTTCCTTTCTCCGAATCTTCGTATGGTAGAGGCCTATAAGGCTCTCAAAACGTTCAAGTGTGGATTTTACTCCTTTTTCTTGAGACGTTGCATACGGTAATTTTCATTTACATTTGCTGTTTCCAAGTGGGATCCGTTGAAACGGATGTCCTTGAAACTTAGTAAGTTTCTTTTTGGAATTCGGAGGGATTAGTGCATCCATTATTTTTGTGTCGTTTGGGGGCAACTGTGTTGCATTCCCTGGATCTTCAATATAGCCCTGATATTGGGCTTTGTATTGAAAGAAATCGTACGTGTTTATTGTCTACTAATTATTTATGAGAGCAGTTTCAAAAGGTGAAATATAAAGGCACATGCATATTCAGATAGACATATTCATTTATTGTCTACTAAAATTTTTCAACCAAAACAGATTGCGTAATACAAAGGCTCTCATAACGTGAGATGTTCTAAACAATTTGCTATGATAAAAGTAAAGGCTAATCAAGCATGTCATTATTTTCGAAGTTGCCAGCTGAAAAACTTAACTGGAGCATCAGATGTCATCAGCTTTGTTTCAGCTTTATACAAATCCTGGAGATGATGCGGAGTTCGGCACACTCTGGACCAGTGGCCTTTCATGCCACAATTTTGGCACTGGTCTTCCCATTCCCTCTTGGGTGGGGGTATATCATTTCTATTTTTGGTATTTCTGTGCCTCGTGAACTTCCGCTTACTTTCATTATTTCGCTGCTGCTGTACATGGCTCTTGGCATTTTTCTGTTGACCCCCCTTCTGTGGTCTTTCTTTTCTTTTATTATCTCTCTTCTTTTTGAAGGAAGAGGAATAGTGAGCTTCTGGTGGGGGGCAGTGCCGGGGAGCGTATATTGTGAGTGGAGAGAAGAAGCTCTCTGTTTTACTCGGCCATGAGTAAACATGACGGCAGGTCGGAATACTTGGTGAACTTGCGTTCACGGTATTGCTGCATGAGTATCGCATCTTTTTTTTCATGGAAGGACGTATACGTCTTTTCCAGCATGCGATTTTCTGAGACTTTTTCACCACACAACTTCAGGCGTGAGGTGATGCTAAAAAGTGCTGAGTTGTACTCAGCGATGGACTTAAAGTCCTGGAGTCTCATGTTCTCCCACTCATATCGTGCCCTTGGGAGTATAACATCTTCCTGATGTTTATACCTGTCCACAAGGGCGGTCTATAGCTCAAGTGGATCTTTGACCGTAAGGTATTCAGCCTTTAAGGTCTTGTCCACATGGCGGCGAATATAGGTGATGGCTTGCGCCTTCTCTATATCGCTAACATTTTCTTTTTCAGTCATAGCAGCGATGAGGGATTTTGCCCGCAGGTGAAACTTTACATCTAGCTGCCAGCTTAGATAGTTTCTACCTGATGCTTCCAGTACTTCGAAATTAACGCTTGCAATATTAGCCATTTATTTAGCAGAGCACAAACATGCATGAATTAATAATTAATTCAGAGAAAACATTTTCATGCGGAGGCAATATTTAACGAAAAACTAAATGTGTGGATCGGCCAGTCCCACAAGAAAGAGTCCAAAAAAGTCCACAGTCCAAATTATACAAATTTGCAGCTTAAAGAAAATGAAAATACAACTTTGGAAACCCCGTGGGTCCCATATGATATCCATCCTCAAGCGTGGCCTCCGTCTTCATGGAAGTTGGTCTTCTTTCGTTGACATTTACATAAATTCCTCACTACAATTTCTCTCAAAAATAAAAGAAAAGTGCGGGAAATAAACTGTGGGACTAAACGGCCGATCCAAAAACCACATTTAGCAATTCATGCAGAAATATTGTGCTCATCAACATTTTCATCAGACATTTTCATCACAGGCATCACATGCATTTAATATTCGCAGAGATGGATAGATAATTTAAACACTTAATAATTATTGGACCACTGGGCAACGTCATACACCGTTAGGTTACTAACGGCAGAGCGGTCGCAGGATCTTCCTAATTATTAAGTTTTAAATACAATGCACAACCACGCATATAATATCCAACAGAATATACCAGAGATGCAAAGCATGTAAATACGATTTTTGCAGGAAAAAATTCATTACAATGCAAAGGTTGTAAATTGAATGGGTTTAATCAATTAAATTGATTAAGAGCCCAAAATAAACATTTTCTTTGTCAGAGGGAAAAGTTTCCCTCATCATCCCAAAGGCCCCCCCAAGGATCCCCAAAAAGTCCTCGCCTGCCCGATATTTGTCCCGTAATTTACCGTGATTTTTCACGAATATTTTGCCCTTAGAACCCCCTTTTAAATAAATTTTTAGGCTAGCAAGTTGCCTTTTAAGGCTTGTTAATAGCCTTTGCCTCCCCCAATTTTTTTTTCCAGATAAAACGGACTGCGGGTCTGAAGCCCGCAGTCGGCCTATGGGCTTCAGGCCCATAGGCTTTTTTTTTGAAATCTGTGGGCCTGAAGCCCACAACAGGTCTGTGGGCTTCACCCAGACTCTGTTTTTTTTGAAGAAGTAATTGGCCTGTGGGCCTGAAGCCCACAGCCGGCCTGTGGGCTTCAGGCCCACAGGCTTTATCACTTTTTTTTTATTTTTTTTATTTTTTTTATTTTTTTTACTTTTTTTTATTTTTTTTGAATGTTAGGGTTTCTGTGGTTGGGGGAGGCGGCCAGGGTTGGGGGGGCGGATTCCGGCGAGGGGGGGTTTCCCCTAAAAATTAGGGTTCAAAATTAGGGTTTTAACCCTAAAAATTGGGTTTTTGGGATGAAAATCCGTCGTTTTCAAGGCGACGATGAATCCCCATGACGATCTTGTGAGATCTAGGGGAGGGGTAATCATACGTATGATTAAAAATATCGTTTTTAGTGTTTTTACCTCTATATCCGTCCTCCGGATATAGCGACGGTTGCTCGAAGCCCTACGCGGATGACGACCCTTGATGGAGGAAGCCTTGCACCGCGCTCGTGGATCTCCCGTCTCGCCTTCGCCTTGGCCTTCGCAACAAACGGAAAGAAAATTTTGTGGAAGAAGAAAATTTTTAGAGTCGTGCTGATAACGTGTTATAAATCAACTACTGAGGGGAGAGCCCTCAGGTTTATATTTATAGCCAAAGGGGAGAATACAAGTGGGCTTATACAGATATGGGCCCAAACACTTGGGTTGGCCCAATAACTCATCCAACCCAGTAAATACCCATGCACAACAATTTTATTTTATTCAAACAAAAGAATACAAATTCAGATATTTGTTTCATCCCTTTTCTTACTTGGCCTTTAAGCTCCCGTAGTAGTTTTATACAACACGAATTTGAACGCATGACGGTTTTCGTGCCATAAAGTGGGTCACTTGTATCTAAATGTTACTTAAAATAACCCAATTTCCCAAGCTCAAGAAAATCTGGAGGCCAGGCTCAAAGTGAAAATATGTTCAATAATCTAAACAAGCTTCAAGGTAGGTAAGTGAAAATATGTTCAATAATCTAAATAATCTAAACAGTTTGACTTGCCTCGATTGAAGAGCTTGGATGAGTCATGCCCAAATCCTGATCGTTGAAATCATTCTTCTTCTATCGAACATGGAATCCTGATCGTTGAAAACTCACGGGTGGGCTTGGCCGCAGCGCAAGATTGTGTTTAAACAGATGAACGAACATGGACAACCTAACTATTTCAATTTACAGCCATGCGAAGGTGGGTTAATCTGCCATGTCAAAGTTTATGTGGACTATCATGCAAAAAAGCATAACCATTTCACCCTTTGACTCAGCCATGTAAACATCCATCAGAAAAATACCTAAACTGCATCTGACCCTTTTCGGGGTGCTTTTCTTTTTGGGAGTTGATTTGGGCACCCACCTTTTTTACTCACGGGCACGTACCACTTAGTTACAAGTATGCCATTACTCCCACGCACATGCTACTTATATGCATGTTTGTCACTGAAATTACTCACAGCGCACTCTCAGGACCAAATTCCCGAAAACCCCCTAAGGCTCCGTCAGGTTTCGTCGGGGTTTCGTCGAATGAGTGGCTCTGGATGTGGAGGGAGGCGGAGGAGGCTGGGGAAGAGGGGGAGGGTCCTCGTCGGTGGTGGGGGGGGACATGATAAAATGATGTGTATGTGTGCAGGGTAAGAGATGAAAATGTTTGCAAACTTGTAAATAAACTAGGCATAACCCGTGCCCGGAGGGCACGGAGGCCGTCGTTGTCCGGGCGCAAATATAAAGATAAGATGTCGCCAAAGTGAAAAAAGCAAGGGTATGTGTGTAAGAGGGGGGGTCGGAGCCAAAAAGAGGAAAAGCAGGGACTAAAACGCAAAAAAAAGCATCAAAAACACAACCTAACCCCACTGGCGTTCCAGTAAGCAAGCAAAAATATGACTGTGACAAAACTGCCACGTGGGACAAAACTGCCACGTAGGACAAACTTCATGAATTGTATAATAGATGGTATGTGCGTGTGGGTAAAACGGTGGGTTCGCAAATCAATTCCCGTTCTTTTATTTTTCGGAACAGCAAATTAGAATCGTATCAGATGGATTAAGCCATTAATGATAAAATCTATGCAATAACAAATCGCGAAATCAGTCAAAATCCCGTTTTAGCAGTAATGACTGAGTAATTAACTACCATTAATCACATCATTAGCAGCAGCAGAAAGAGGCTTCCCTCGTAAGACTCCGTCGTACTTTCTTAGGTCCGCTTTTTGTCTTGACTTCGTACAGTGACTGAAATTGAAGAGAGAATCAAACAAAATAAACAAAAATCGAATATGGAGTGTGTGTGTGGACTTTTTTCTGTGCGGAAAAACCTCGGGGGCCATCGATTCATCATCGATCGCGAAATGGATCGTTGTTGTTATTGTTTGCTGCTGATTTCTTGATCGGTGGCGGCCCTTAGCCGTCACCGGCGACCGATGCTGATTGATTGATTGATTGATTGTCTGTATGTTTAACATGTTGAGGCGCCGGCAACTGCGATGATCATGGTCATGGTACAATGGCTGCTGATGCTGTTCTTCGTCTTGTTATTTCTTGATTCCGCGATTGCTCAGCAAGGTAACAATCACCATCATTCGTTAGTAGTATAGTTTGATATTTTTTCTTTTTTGGGTAGGTTTTTGATATCGTGATGGTTGAATCGGTGGTTTGCAAATTGACGTATTTGACATTATCTTAGCTATACTGAAGCTTATTTGAGGGGATGAGGAAAGTCAAACGATTTGCATGAGCGATAAGAAATGTGACCTTGGTCATTTATTCTATTGAGTTATTATTGATTAAGAAAATTAATTGGATAAACATCTTTGTTATGAATCAAAGTTTTGGAGCCATAAATTTATATGAAATTAGCTAAAGGTTTCTAGTGATTATTGTTAGGTTTGAATGCTAAGGTGATTTTGGTAGTAGGACGTTTTTTGTAAATGGAAGAGGGAAATAAAGAGCATGTGGAAAACTATTTGGAGAGAGAGATTTGTTATTAAGATTTTCCTTTGGCTTTTTGCTTGGTATACAATGGCATGAGAGCTCCGCTGTTTATAGAGATAAAGGAGAGCTTCTGCAACGTTCTTTCATTCAATACAATATCCATATAATTCTAGTAGCTTTTAATTGACTCATGCTAGAATGACTTAGAATATGACTCTCTCTAGAATATTAATGACTATGACACTTAGGGCCTGTTCTTTTGCGCGGAATAGGGGTGGGAATGAGAATAGAGACACTGTTCATGCACTATTCACCATATTCCAAGGTTGTATTCCAAGCGGTTGTTCTTTTGGGTGTGGAATAGAATCCTACGTGGCTATTCCAATTTGGTAATGATGACTACTTTTCTATTCCAAGATTTTTGCTTGGAATACAATGGAATCCTTGGGAATGGTGGGCCCCAATCTCTCATCTCTCTTTCTCTCCCCTCCAACTCATCCCCTTTCCACTTTTTCATTCAAACTCTCCAATCCCAAAAGAACACAAGAATAGAGAGTGGACCCCACTTTCTATTCCAAACCCTCATTCCATACTCTATTCCACCCAAAAGAACACAAAACTACATTTTCTCTCTCATGAGAATACAACCTTTCACTCTATTCCATTTTTCCTATTCCTGGAAAAGAACAGGCCCTTACAAGAAACTTCTAGTTATGGACTCTAATACAAGTAGGACTGTAGGAAATAGACTCTAATACAAGTAGCCCAATACGCTTGGGTCTAAATCAAGTTTATTATCTAACATTGAGCTTTATGACCCTTAGGAAGTGTAGCTAATTCACAAGTATCATTCTTCTGAATTGCCTTGATTTCTTCATCCATTACATTTCTCCACTTCTTGCTCTTTGTAGCTTCTTCATAATTTAGCGGTTCACATTCTGCAAAGAGACAAAAGAGTGTGGGATCGGTTGAGTTCAAATCTTCTGTTACCCCGTATATCTCTGGCAGGCTTCTCATGCGTGGCGTTCTTTCATTTGAGCTTGGTGAAGAATCTTGAGTTTGCGTAGGTGATTATGGATGAGTTATATCTTCTTGATTTTGTTGGACTGCTTCTTCTTCCTCAACAAGTAGTATGACGCTATAATCTTCTTTATCATGGATGCTCCAGTCTCATAAACCTCCTTCATCGAACTCTACATCACGGCTGTTAATGAGCTTCTTTGTGTCTGAATTATAAAGCTTGTTTGTGTGCTTATCCTATCAAATAAAGATGAACTTTTTGCTCTTAGCATCAAGCTTGGATCGATTTTGATCGGGCACGTGTGCATAGGCGATGCATCCAAACACCTTTAGGTCTGAAACTCCAGGCTTGCTTCCATGCCATGCTTCTTGCGGAGTCTTCCCATTGAGACCTTTAATCGGGCACCGATTTGAAAGATATACTGCACAACCAACCGCTTCAGCCCAGCCCAAAATTCTTTTGACATATTCTTGGTCTTCAACATGATATGAGCCATGTGAATGATTTTATTCTTGCTTTCTGCTACTCCATTTTGCTGTAGTAAGTGTTGAACATTCAATGGTCGTCGGATGCCGTCGACTTTACAAAACTCGTTGTACTCTTTTTATGTAAACTCACCATCTCTATCAGTTATTATGGCTTTGATGGTGTAGCCGCTTTCTTTCTCCACATAAGCCTTAAATTTCTTAAATGCTTCAAACACCTCCGATTTTTCTTTGAGGAAATGCACACGTGTCTTACTTTAATAATCATCAATGAATAGAAGAAAGACTTAACTCTTTCCATGGGAGCATGGAGTAGCATGGAGTGATATGCCCATACACATCCGTATAGACCAATTCTAGTGGCTCTTTAGCTCTTGATGTAGCCTATGTAGGAAACGCTTTCTCGGTGTGCTTTCCAAGCAGGCACCCTTTACATAGCTGATCTGGATGATTAATGAGGGACAAACCTTTCACCATCACATTCAGAGATAATAACATTAAGCCACCAAAATTTAGGCGTTCATATCTTAGGCACAACAACCGAGATTCATCTTTAACACAAGCCTTTAGACATGTGACTTGGTCAGTTTGAATTTTCAGCATGAACATTCGATTTCTTTTCATTAGGATTTTGGCCACCATCCTCCCAGTATGATCTCTTAGAGAAAGATTGATCTTTCAAATTAATTTCATAGTCCTTTTCTAAGAGTTGTCCCAAACTTAAGATATTGGCTTTTAAATTTGACACGTAGTAGACATCAGAGATGAATTTGTGGCTATCATCTTTTAGGTGTATCAAGACTTTATCTTTTTCCATCACCGTTACTTTGGATTTATCTCCAAAGGTGACACGGCCTTGAATGTCTTCCATTTCCACAAATAGACTCATGTCTCCGGTCATGAGGTTGCTAGCTCTAGAGTCCATGAACCACATGCTTTTTTCCTTCATTTCTGCATGATGAGCAATTAACAAGGTCAACTCGACCTCATCATTCATCTCCACAAGATGAGCTTTCTCCTCCACGTGATTGGAACCTTTGCAATCATATATATATATAATGACCATATTTATTACAATTATGACATATACTGTGTGATTTATCATACCTCTGAGTCTTACTCCCTCTTTCACGACCTCTTGACGGGTGCAAATTTTGATTCCTTTCATCGTTATTGAAGGTAACATAACCATCTCTGCCACCTCCTCCACGACCACGACCACGACCATGTCCCCACCTCATTGGCTTCTGCATCCGTTGTCTCCTCTTTTTCTGAAGAGAGCTTTGAATATAGAGCTTGCTTCAAAGACTCTTGTGGCTTTTTCCTTTTGACTCTCTCTTCATGTGCTTGTAATGAACCCATGAGTTGGTCGATGGTCATGAAATCTAGATCTTTGGACTCCTCAATAGCCACAACGATGTAGTCAAAATTTGGGAAGAGAGGTCCTAGGATTTTCTCTATCACTCTTATATCCTTCATTTCTTCACCATTTCTCCTCATCTCATTAATAATAGCCAATACTCTAGAGAAATAATCTGAAATAGATTTGGATTTTTTCATGTGAGACTCAAACCCCCCTCTAAGAGTTTGAAGACGTATCTTCATCACTTTGTCTACTTCTTTAAGAGAGTTGCGGAGAATTTCTCATGCTTGCTTGTAAGTGGTTGCATTTGCAACTTTCTCGAACAAGGTCTCATCTAAACATTGATAGATAAGAGTAAGAGCTTGTTGATCCTTCTTTCTACTCATGAGTAGAGAAACACTTTGGGAATAGATTTAAGGAGGCCTCATTTTGATGTTTTTCATTACCTTTTTAAACAATCTCCCAAGCATCTTGCGATCCAAATAAAGACTTCATACGAATGCAACAAATAAAGTAGTTTTCTTTTGTGAGGCGGGAAAATTGAAAATGAACCATGCCATTGGCATTCATCTTTTTTGATATTGGATGGCTCGGATACCACTTTATTAGGTTTGAATGCTAAGGTGTTTTGGGTATTAGGAGGGTTTTATAGATGGAAAAGGGGAAATAGAGAGTATATGGAGAACTATTTGGAAAGAGAGATTTCTTATCGAGATTTGCCTTTGGCTTTTGCTTGGTATACAATAGCATGGGAGCTCTTCTATTTATAGAGCTAGAGGAGAGATTGTACAACACTCTTTCATTCAATACAACACTACATAATTCTAGTAGTTTCTAATTGACTCTTATTAGAATGACTTAAAATATGACTCTTTCTAGAATATTAGTTAGACTATGCCACTTACTAGAAACTTATAGTAATGGACTCTAATACAAGTAGGACTCTACGAAATGGACTTTAATACAAGTAGGCCAATAAGCTTGAGCCTAAATCAAGTTAATCATCTGATGGGCCTCCAGGCCAGGCCGCCTGCGGGTTTATACCCGCAGGAGGGTGGGGCATGCCCAAGCCCAGGCCGCCCCTTTGTCACCTTAGCCGCACGCTCTAGCCCCCATTTTGCCCTAGTTTTCATTATAAATAGGGGCTAGCCGTCGCTTGTTTTCCTATGCTTGATTATTGATATTGTGTGACTTTATAGGTAGACGAGTGCGGACGTCCTCCTTGGCGTATTGGGAGGAGAATACACCTCTTTTGTATTCACTTATCTAGCTTTTGCTATTATTTCTCTATAAAAATTGTGCCTTTTTGTTAGATCTTAACAATTTGGTATCAGAGCGTGACGATCCATGGCGACGACGACGAGATCAAAGGATAAGTTCGAGGCGTTGGAGGAAAAATTCATGGGGGAGATTGAAGGGGTAAAAAATTCGGTGGCGGAATCCATTGAAGGAGTAAAGAAATCGGTGGCGGAATCCATCAATCAAATGAAGACAAGTCAAGCAAAGAACGATGAACAATTCGCGAAGATCCTCTTCCTTTTGTCGGCTATCCCACAAGGCGAAGGAAACCCTAATCCGACACCAAAGGCATCAACTTTGAATAAAGAAAAGGAAAAAGAAGAGATTTTTACCCAAAATCAACCCTATTTCGTGGAAGAATTGGACGAGGAAGAAGAGGAGGGACCATGGAAGGTTGATTATCGCAAGGAGGTGCAGCGAAAAGCGGTGGAGTCTCAAAGGGGGGCGGTGGCCCTAGCCGCCCCTTTCGGACGTCGCACGCAAGCAAGGAGGGGCGACTGACCCTCCAAAACAATTTTGGGGGCCGGCCGCCGCGAGACTGGAGCGGGGGAGCCCCTCCGCCTGCCGCGAGGGGTGGCAGGGTTAGCCAGGTCCTGTCGGCCCTCGCCCAGGTCCGGCGACCCTGCCGGACCTTCGACAGGGCTCGCCGGCCCTGCCAGAGGGCCGGCAGGGCCCTCCGGCCCTGCCAGCCCTCCGGCAACCCCGGAGGGCCCTGCCGGACCTGTGCTTTGACCGGGAGACCCCCGGCAGCTGCCATGGGGAGACACTCGCGGACAGCACTTCAGGGGATTTTTCGAGCCTTTGGGGCAGCGATCAGCCGTGGAGGGCCAGTTTCACGGAGACAGACGCGGGAGAGACCATTATTACGACGGAGGGGAGGCTATGAGGCTGGTTTCGGCGACGATGCAGGCTGGGATGACTTCGATGGCCGGCGTGAAGGTCACCGAGGGGACTATGGGGGGTCGTGGAGGAGTGCCCCTTAGGCAATACGAGACCCAGGATGAGAGGAGACATCACTACCGTCCGCATCACCGAGTGGAGGGGAGGCCCAAGAAGGGGCACTTTGGAGGAGATTGCAGGGTGCGGAAGCTGAAGATGCCGTTATTTTCTGAGGAGGATCCACATGCCTGGTTGTTCACAGTAGAGAGATACTTCGCGATGCACCACATGACCGAGACATAGAAGCTGGAGGCGGCAGCCATTTGCATGGAGGGGAGAGCCTTGGGGTGGTTCCAGTGGAAGGAGAGGAGGCAGCAGATCCGAGGCTGGGAGGAGCTGAAGGACCTCGTGTTGGAGAAGTTCAGAGATCCCCGTCTGAGAAACTTGCACGAGTAGCTATATGCCCTCTGGCAGGAGGGACCGGTGCGGGAGTACATCGAGAGGTTCGAGACACTGGCAGTGCGAGTACACGGTGTTCAGTCGAGTCACTGGAGGGCACTTTTCTGAAGGGGCTGCGACCCAGCCTTCGAGCCGCAGTGAGGCCCTACAAGCACAGGGGGCTTTCGGAGGTCATAGAGGTGGCACAGATGGTAGATGATGCTCAGACAGATGATAGGAGGGTCAGGGGCGGCTACAGTGGCCAGATGCCGAGAGGCACCCCATCTGGAGCTGGAGGAGCAGGGACCACCACGGGGGGCGGCCCTGACGAGCAGGGACAAGACGGGGGAGAAGAGCAGCGCCACCCCAGCTGGAGGGTAATTCAGGAGGATGACTGACACTGAGATGAGGGAGAAGCGTCAGAAGGGCCTATGTTTCCGGTGCGATGAGAGGTTTATGCCAGGTCACAGATGCGTGGGGCGCAAGTTGCAGGTCATACTGCTGGAGGATGACGACGAGGACGGGGACGTGGAGATTGAGAGTGCTGAGCAGGATGAGGAGGAGCTCGATGACCATCAGCTGGACATGGCAGAGGTGTCCCTTAACTCCGTGGTAGGGTTCACACCAAACCACACCATGAAGTTGAAGGGGGATATCGGCGAGCAGGAGGTGACCGTGTTGATAGACAGTGGGGCGACCTACAATTTTATCTCCAGGAGAGTGGTGGACCAGCAGGGACTGCAGTTGACTGACTGCGGGAGCTTCAGTGTGATGATGGGCACGGGGAAGAAAGAGAGTAGTCGGGGAGTCTGCAAGGGATTGGTGCTGACCGTACATGGGATACAGGTGATGGCAGACTTTCTGCCTCTAGACTTGGGGATCACTGACGTCATTCTGGGCATGACATGGTTACAGACACTGGGGGAGATGAAGGTGAACTGGAAGCTTCTGCGGATGGAGTTTCAGGATGGGGGGAGAGCGGTCATCCTGCAGGAAGACCTTAGTCTTTGCAGAGCGGTGGTGTCATTGAAGACCATGATGAGGACCTTACAGGCTGAGGGCAGCGGTTACCTGGTTGAGCTTTATACCATGACAGAGGGAGGAGACATAGAGACCAGTGGGGAGCAGGCCGTGCCGAATGAGGTGCATCAGATGTTGGTGCAGTTTGGGGAGATTTTTCAGGAGCATCGGGGTCTGTCACCGTCGAGGGACCATGAGCACGCCATTGTACTACGAGAGGGGGTTTCTTCCATCAGTGTCAGACCATACCGGTATCCCAGCACCAGAAGGATGAGATTGAGAGGATGGTAGCCGAGATGGTAGAGGCGGGAGTGATTCAGCCTAGCGTGAGCCCATTCTCTAGCCCTGTGCTCCTGGTGAAGAAGAAAGATGGGAGCTGGCGCTTCTGTGTGGACTATCGAGCATTGAATAAGGAGACCGTGTCAGATAAGTTTTTCATACTGGTGATAGACGAGCTCCTGGACGAGCTGCATGGGTCAGTCTGGTTCAGCAAGATAGACCTCAAGTCAGGCTACCACCAGATCAGGATGCTACATGAGGATGTGCCCAAGACGGCGTTCAGGAAACATGAGGGCCACTACGAGTTTCTCGTCATGCCTTTTGGCTTGACGAACGTCCCAGCCACCTTCCAGTCTCTTATGAACAAGGTATTATGTCCATACCTGAGGCGATTCGTACTTGTTTTCTTTGACGATATATTAGTGTATAGTCGCACCCTGGAGGAGCACTTGGACCATCTGCCGGTGGTATTTATAGAGTTGCAGTACCACCAGCTGGTGGCGAATAAGAAGTGCCTTTTTGGACAGCCACAGGTGGAGTACCTGGGACATGTGGTGTCAGTAGAGGGGGTGGCAACAGATAGAGGGAAGATTGCGGCGATGCTGGACTGGCCGCGCCCTACCACTCTCAGGGGGCTGCGGGGGTTTTAGGGCTGACATGATACTACCGCAGATTTGTGGAGGGATATGTGACCATTCCTGACCGTTGACCAAGTTATTAAAAAAGGACCAGTTCCAATGGGGGGAGGAGGCGATGGCAGCTTTTGAGGCTCTGAAGAAGGCCATGACGACAGTGGCAGTCTTGGAATTACCAGACTTTTTCACTTTGTGGTGAAGGCAGATGCATTGGGGCATGGGCTGGGGGCTGTACTGATGCAGGAGCAGCGGTCCATCGCCTACTTCAGCCGGGTGTCGACTGCTAGAGGCCGACTACTGTCAGTTTACGAGAGGAAGCTGATGGCCATAGTATTGGCTATTCAGAAGTGGCGGTCGTACTTGTTGGGGGCGGAGTTTCCTGGTACGCACCGATCAGCGGAGCTTGAAGTATCTATTAGAGCAGCGGATGGTAGCAGATGGGCATCAGAAGTGGCTGTGAAAGCTGATGTGGTACAGGTTTGAGATTGAGTATCGCCTGGGGCTGGAGAACAAGGCAGCAGCTGCATTATCCCGACGTGAGGAGGAGGGGGAGCTAGCGACACTAGCAGTGTCTGTCCTTGAGGGCTGGGGCCCACTACAGCAGGAGGTGGAGCAGGACCCGGAGTTAGCACGTATACGAGAGGCCCTTCTACAGGGGTCGACTGAGTATCCGGGTTATTCTCTTTAAGAGGGGCGGCTACTATACTGGGGGAGGCTTGTGCTATCGAGAACATCTGCATTTCGGCCAGCCATACTCCAGGAGTTTCACGGCAGTGCCATTGGAGGGCATTCTGGGGTCCTCAAGACCTTCCCGCGGCTGGCGAGGGAGGTCTATTGGAAGGGAATGAAGAATGAGGTGGCGAGGATGGTGGTAGAGTGTGACATGTGCTAGCGTCACAAGTACCAGACGATGTCCCTAGGAGGACTACTACAGCCGCTATCCTTACCAGACCGAGTTTGGGAGGACCTCTCTATGGACTTCATAGTTCGATAGTGTCATTTTTGTTGTGGTCGACCGCCTCAGCAAATATGCGCATTTTGTTCCGCTGAGGCATCCTTACATCGCAGTATCTGTGGCAGAGGTGTTTGTGAGGGAGGTCATTCGTCTGCATGGATCTCCAAAGTCCATAGTCTCGGATCGAGACAAGGTGTTCCAGAGCAGATTTTGGCAGGAGCTTTTCAGGCTGCAGGGGACGGCATTGAAGCGGAGCACGGCCTACCATCCTCAGACGGATGGTCAGACGGAGGTGGTAAACAGGAGTGTGGAGACTTATCTGTGGTGCTTCATTTCAGAGAATCCTAAGGAGTGGACGCGTTGGCTATCATGGGCGGAATATTGGTATTACACTTCATATCACACGGCGGCAGACGACACCTTTTAGGATTCTGTATGGCAGAGACCCCCGCACTTACTACATTATGGGTATGAGACGACACCCGTGTCGGATGTGGAGCAGTATCTAGCAGAGAGGAACCGGATTCTATAGGAGCTTAAGCTCCACTTGGCGAGAGCACAGCAGGTGATGAAGGCTAGGGCAGACTTACACCGTCGTGACGTACAGTTTGAGGTAGGGGACATGGTGTACCTGAAGTTGAGGCCCTACATGCAGAGATCAGTGGCTCACAGGGGGATGAGAAGCTGGCACCGCGTTATTTTGGACCTTTCGAGGTCGAGGCGAGAGTTGGACCGGTGGCCTACAGGTTGAGCTAATCCCAGGATCGGCCATTCACCCAGTCTTCCATGTTTCACAGTTGCGCCAGGCCATTGGCAACCACACATCCTATCCGTCCATACCAGAGACCCTTACTGCTGATATGGAGGTGAGACTGGAGCCCGCGGTGTTGAAAGGGGTTCGAAGAAGCGACACAGGAGTTCGGCAGGTGTTGCTGCAATGGAGGGGCTTGCCAGAGCATGATAGTACGTGGGAGGACATGGACGAGATGGCGGCGCGTTTTCCAGACTTCCACCTTGAGGACAAGGTGGCTCTTGGGGGGGAAGTATTGATGGGCCTCCAGGCCCAGGCCGCCTGCGGGTTTATACCCGCAGGAGGGTGGGGTGGGCCCAAGCCCATGCCGCCCCTTTGCCACCTTAGCCGCACGCCCTAGCCCCCCTTTGCCACCTTAGCCGCACGCCCTAGCCCCCCCTTTGCCCTGGTTTTCATTATAAATAGGGGAGGCTAGCCGTCGCTTGTTTTCCTATGCTTGATTATTGATATTGTGTGACTTTATAGGTAGACGAGTGCGGACGTCCTTCTTGGCGTCTTGGGAGGAGAATACACCTCTTTTGTATTCACTTATCTAGCTTTTGCTATTATTTCTCTATAAAAATTGCGCCTTTTTGTTAGATCCTAACATCATCTTACAATTATTTGGTTTAATTTTAACAATTTGATGGGTATTTGAAATTTTGGGAGAAAATGGACCAAAATTGATCGGTAACAAGCCAACCATTCATTTAATCTTCTGTATAGGAAAGCCCGTTCATAATTTGGTTGGCATTTTGCTTAAAATAATATCTAATGTATATACTTGAGAATTTTCTTTGGTTTCATTGTTGAGATAGCTTCACTGCGTTATTATTAGTCCATTGAGTTCTATTTGTTTCGCTTGCATGTAATATGGATTTCGATCTTCTGTACACATTATTTAAAGGGTTGCTCCTACTAGTTTAGCTAGTATGTTTTTGATATGTTCAACATGCAGGTTTTGTGAACATTCAGTGTTGCTCTACTTCAGAATATACTGACCCACAGACGAATATAACATACAAGTCGGATTATTTTCTATTAAATGGCATCGGAACATGCAATAATGTTTCTGGTCCTTTTATACATGATCCTTCCTCGGAAAGTTCTAGGGTCTTTGGTAATGACCATCGTGATCGATGGTGTTATGATCTGCCAGTAGTTGAGGGACAGGATTACCTAGTGAGGTCTACATTCCAACATGGCTTGTTTCTCCGATCCACAATAGATACAGCCTTCAATATATCTATTGGAGCTACTTCCATATCACGGATAAAATCGTCTCTCAACTTTGAGGTGGTGGAAGGTATCTTTACAGCCACAACAACCCATGCAAATATATGTCTGCTGAAAGGAAAGGGAAATGCTTACATATCTAAGGTTGAGCTGAGGCCGATAAATGACTCTATTTACCTTAATGGAAAGTCATCTTCTGTACTGAAGTTGATTAGTCGTGTTGATCTGGGAAATAAAAATATTGTTTACAGGTACATCTGTTTCTAAACATATTCCCTTAATTCCCTTTGACATAAATAATATCTGAAGTATCTTTTTGCATGTTCTCTTACCAATCCGGCCCAATAGTGATATATTTGGAATAGCAGTGAAAAAGTTGCTCTGTGTTTGTATGTTCAGGTATCCAACTGATCAAGCTGACCGCATTTGGAATGTTGAAGAATATTCAGCAGAGAGTACTATTGTAAGATCACCTTACGTCTTTCTCCACAGCGCTAACAGCTCAATACCTATCGAAGTCCTCCAGACTGCTACTATGAATGCTGAACGTTTGCAGTTTCTTCATTCCAACCTTGACACTGGCTATAATGATTATCTCATCCTTCTTTTTTTCCTTGAGATAGATGCCAATGTGCAACCTGGTCAACGAGTCTTTGACGTATATGTGAATGGAAATAAAATGTTTGAGAATTTCGATATACTTCAAAACACTGGCACTTCCAACTACCAAGAAATTTCAATGGTGGTCAAGTCAAATGGATATCTCAATATTTCTCTAGTTAAAGCATTAGCAGATTTAAAATATGGTCCAATCTGCAATGCCTATGAGATATTCCAGCTGCGTCGGAAAGCTCCTGAAACAATGCTACGAGATTGTACGTTTTTGTTCAGTTTCTTGCAATCGTATTATATATTCCTTTCTGCAACCAATGTTGAACTGATACAAAATTTGCATATATATTGTTAATCTAAATCAATCCCGAAATGCATTCTTTTTTCCTTTTTTGTTCAATTTACACAGATTTTGTTCACTTACATATTTTATACTAAATGAATTTTCTTTTAAAAATAAGAAGTTTTATATTAAATGAAGCTTAATGCTTACCATTTAAGATAACAGATAAGGAGTGGGGTATCTTTACTGAGTGGTTTACAATATGTGAAAATTTTAGAGGAAAACAATATACGTTTCTTTCCATCTTAGTCATCCTCCCACTGGAGAGGACATCTGTTTTTTCTTTTTCCAAGGAAAAGAAATGCATTCAGATATTATTGGAATCCTTACATTTGTTCCCATTTTGTTCCTTCAGATGCCATGGACTTCCATTTAGTCCTTTTTGTAGGAAGATTTTTCTTAGAACTTCAAAAAAATTAGGTGCATCAACATCTGTAACCACACCAATGTGCACTGAATTTGTCATTTCTTTTGATTTTTGCTACCTCAGTTAAAGCATTGACGTGACTGCAAAAATTTACAGTAAATGCGGTGATAAAACTGAAGGAAGAGTTAATGGTGGAAAACCCTGCAAATGTGATGTTGGAAAAATTGTACGGGGACCCATGCATGATGCCTGCCTGGGTCGGTTTGACCTGTGAAGAGAGGAATAGTAACCTTATCGTCACTAAAATGTAAGCTTTTTTCTTCTGATTTTTTAAACTAATGGTTCTTTTACTCTTTAGATGATGAGTTGATTATTCACTCCAGTTGGTCTGGAGATTAATTTGGCAAATATATGATATTATAATTTATTGAACGTCATCACCTTTGCAGGGATCTTTCTTCAATGAATTTGCATGGACCGTTCCCTACAGCAATTGGCGATCTAGCAGATTTAAAGGAACTGTATGGTTAACAATGCCCTATGACATGATTTTGCTTGACATTACACTTATTGTTTTTACAGTTCTAAATCCTGCCCACCTTGTCTCTTTAGGGATGTGCAACAGAATGACTTCACAGGGTTCTTTCCAGAATCTTTAACCTCCCTTCGGCATTTATCAAAACTGTAAGTTTGAGAGTTCCTTTAGTCATTTTAGTTGTTGCACCCTTCTGCCTTTTTAGATTTACAGTGTGAAGTCCAGGCTTATTGGACATAATATTCAAGTAATATATCTTTCAACTTGAATATGTAACCTTCATTTACTTTTTTAGGGTTGTAATCTTCATTTATGGACAGAGTGTTTTTGTATTTTAGGTCTATTAGTTGCAACTCAAACATCAGCAGCCAGCTTCCTCCTGTCTTGGTTGAAAGGAAGAATCTTACCATAAAGTATGCAAACAATTGTTGATAACCAGGAGTGGGAAGAATTTTATACAGCATCTCATTTTTCTCTTTCATATGATAATCAGATCTGAAGGCTGTGTTGCTAGAGCCTCATCACAAATACATGCTGCTCAGCGTAAAATCTATGTCCTGGGAACTGTTGCTGGAGGATCTGTTGCATTTACTGTCGCACTTGGGATATTTTTCACATGTTTCTATAAACGTGCCCGCCCTAGCAAAAAACAGCTACCAGTTATGAAGAGTATGTTCTTTATATTCCATTCAAATTCCTTTGTGTTTGATACCCGCTTCACCCCAAGTTTTAGGCAAGCAGCTTCAGCTGGTTCTCTAAATAAAAAATAAAAAAAAGATTGAAGCTTGAGCTGATAGTGTCTGGACAATTTGTATCAAGTTATCACAATATTTTGAACCTCATTAAAGATATATGCTGAAAGATTAGTGCAGACTCGGAATATATTTAGAATTAGATTCTAATGTCATGTGTAAACTTTCTTATGTATTTCCGATATCTTTGTTTCAAATATACTAATAGTTCCGGGAATGCACTTCCAAAGCCACAATTAGAATAATTAAGTTATAAAGTTGCATTAAGACCAAAACCTGAAAAGATGGATTTTATAAGTTGTCTCATTATGACTTGCCATATGAAGCTAAAGTAATTTGATGCTAGTCCACATCCTTCCAATGTCGAAAATTAGTACACATAATTTGTTTCAGTTTTTATTCTTTGTTGATGACATGTTTTCTTATTTATATATATTCAAGAATCGTATTGAGTGAGAGGGAAAAAAGATAAGTATGTATGTTGTTGCTGCAATATATCCTTTTTCGCAAACCATACGTTTTCAAAGGTTCAGAAAACATGGTGTTGATGACAGACACTCTACAGTAATGTCAGAACGTCTTGCCATGCAAATAGTTTGCATCGTTACTGGTCAGTTTTATACAACTTGGATATTGCTCATATGCACCATATAAAACTATTATAGTTCTCAGAAAATCGACCCTTTGGCTAAGGATGCTGGTATTTTTCAATCATTCTCTTGCTTTAGAATTCAAATGTAATGCATATTGTCCATGTAAATTTGTCTGCTTGCTTTGTCGCGTCGTTATAGTTATTATTTTGGCAACATGGAATAACTTCCCTAAACAATATCTGATTCTGACAATGCTAAATTCTTCTACACTTCACATAGTTGATGAGCATCTTTCATGCATTATTCATTTTCTTGTAGGGCCGGCAGAAAATTATACCATTGGCTAAGTACCATCTGATAGTTCTGTGAGAACATAAGTCTGGTTCCTAAAAGTCTTTTAAAAATCCATCTACTTGAGAAACCTCTAATTTTGTCATCTTTTCATTTGATGTCTTCAAAGACCTATGATGTCATGGTGATTGGATAGTAAATCAATTTATAATGTAATTTTCTTTTGATAAGAATTTATGAGATGATATTCTAATCTAGCAACAATTGCTCCGTGTAACATATGTGAGAAATTTATGTTATTTATAGAAGATTTGGCACGGAACGTTGAGCATGATGATAGCTATATGGTATTCCATTTTATGATTGAGGTATTTCTGATCTGATCCATTTGTCTTGACCATCTCAATTGTTGTAAAATTACAGATGCAGTTTTCTCAGAGTCCAGCATTCATGAATCTTCTGTGATCCCATCAGTGAAGTCATTCACTCTTCAATATATTGAAAGAGCCACAAGCAATTACAGTACCCTGATTGGTGAAGGTGGTTTCGGAGCTGTTTACCGTGGTATTCTACCTGAAGGTGAAGAGGTCGCTGTAAAGGTTCGGTCAGCCACATCAACTCAGGGAACCCGTGAGTTTGATAACGAGGTGAGACATTTTGAACAGTGTCAGTTCTTTATCTCTTTGCTGTAAAACGGTTTCACTTTACGAATATTATGTTGCATTGATAATTCTATGACAAAGACCTACCAATATCTAATACATATTTGATATCTGGATCTTAGACATTTGATGGATACGAGTCAGATGCTACTTTGATGCATCCTGAAATTTATAAGAGGTCAATGATGACGTAGGATGTAATGGTATTTAGGGATTTGGTGGAGAATTTTTGGGCTTCGGTGAATGGATTTGGGGAAGAAGAGGGTAAATTAGGGTTCTTGGCTTCGCACCAAGAATTCCAAGGCTTCGTGCCAAGGAAGAGGGAACCTTTCACATGCGAGGGAACCTTTCACAGGTTTCGAGAAATTTCTCTTTTCATTGATTTCTTCATTGATTGATTAAAATAACAAGTCTAATGGCATTTATATAAGCTTACAACCAAATAACTAAAAACAAATAAAATCCTGATAGATAATATCAAATAAAAACAAATAAAATCTTAACTAAAATTCTAACTAAAAATCATAACAAAAAAATCAAATAGAATCCTAACTGAAATTCAAAATAAAACCTAACTAATCAGAACTTGATCCTCATCATTCTCCCCAGATTGAGAACTTCACTTCCTCCTGGTGAAGGTAGGCAGAAATAGCACAGTTTGGCCAAAATCAGTAGTCCTCTGCAGTTGAAAAAACACGTCCACAAACTCTAAATTGTATCATGATACAGATTGGTAGAAGCACGTCCTCTGATAATTTCTCCCATTTCACAAAAGATAGAAAATATTCAGCATCTGTCTGTTGGTTAGGATAGGATGATCTGGGATAACAAAATCTACATGCTCGATCAGAATCAGCGGTTCTTCTTTTGGACGTCCTGGTGCAGGCTCAACTAATGGCTCTGGATAAGGCTCTGACTTAAGTTCGAAATGAGGTACAAGATCAAACTTTGCTTCGAATTTTGACTGCGGTACGTGAGCAATCTCTAGTTCAGACTCTAACTCTGGCTCTGGCTCTCGTTGTAGCCTCAATACTGGCTCAAGTTTCAAATCAGGCTCGGGCTTTAACTTAGGCTCAGACACCAATTGTGTCTCAATCTCTAGATCGGGATCAGGCTTTAGCTCTTGTTCAAGCTCACGCTTTGCCTCAGAATTTTTGGATCAACATCTGTCGTAGGATCTGGCTTAAGTTTGTATGCTTGAAGAAGAATGTTGTGTATTTCACGTATCAGTTCTATAGGAGCCTCTTTTACTTTCAGGCTCGAAACCTGTAGGGGTGCCTGCGAAATATATTGATGCTTGGAAGAATAGAGATCTTGAAGACGGGGCTTGAATACCAACCATCGTCGTTTATGACGTGGAAGTCGCATATACCAGAATCCCGCTTCTCCTTTGAACGCATGATATGCATATGCATATTTTTACTCTTCTGAAAAATAAAACTTGGAGAAGAAATATTCTAGATGTGATTCCCAATCATCATATTCATACTTGTCTTTGAAGCCATAAAAGTAAGGGACCCGATCGTACATCGCCTTAGGAGACTGGCCCTTGTAGTTTTCTTCTTAGTGATCAGTATGATAGCCCATAATCTAGAGGTGTTCTTCTTGTACGGATAATAACGATGCGCAGTTGGCTGAGTCAGCTATCCATCGGTGCGTACATCACTGAATTTGAACCTCAAACGGATCCGGAATCGTCAAAATACAAAATCGCCGCAAATTCCTGCGAAAATAGCTGGAAAATGACCGACTGTTACTGTAGCATGGCAATGTAGCAGTGCAGAAACACTGTAGCAGACGCAGAAATTACTGTAGCAACGCGGGTACTGTAGCATCATAGAAATTTTTTTTTGTTTTTGTGAAGGAAGGCGGCTGATCTGAAGAGTAAGGTTAGGTTTTTGGTTTTTTTTTGTTAGGAAAATTGGTGGAAGTTTTTCAAAAAAGAAAGGAATCGTTCGACTTTGATACCAAATTGATGTTGGAAGTAATTGGATGTAGGGATTTAGTGGAGGATTTTGGGAAGAACTAGATAATTTGGGGTTTCTTGGCTTCACACCATGGGTTTCCGAGGCTTCACACCAAAAAGGGGAGTGGAACCTTTCACAGGTTTTGAGAAAATTCTATGTTTTCATTCATTCGTTGATTCCTTAAAATAACAAGTCTAATTGCCTTTATATAGGCTTACAATCAATTAACTAAAAACAAATAAAATCCCGATAGATAAGATCAAATAAAAACAAATAAAATCTTAACTAAAATTCTAACTAAAATTCTTAACAGAAAAATCAAATAGAATCCTAACTGAAATTCAAAATAAAATCTAACTAAATCTAACTAATCAGAACTTGATCCTCAGCATTATCTATCAAGATTGATGTAGGACGTAATGGGATTTAGGGATTTGGTGGAGAATTTTAGGGCTTCAATGGATGATTTGGGAAAGAAGAGGGTAAATTAGGGTTGTTGGATTCGCACCAAGAATTCCATGGCTTCGTGCGAGGGGACCTTTCACAGGCGAGGGAACCTGTCACAGGTTTCGAGAAATTTCTCTTTTCATTGATTTCTTCATTGATTGATTAAAATAACAAGTCTATTGGCCTTTATATAGGCTTACAACCAAATAACTAAAAACAAATAAAATCCTGATAAATAACATCAAATAAAAACAAATAAAATCTTAACTAAAATTCTAACTAAAAATCATAACAGAAAAATCAAATCGAATCCTAACTGAAATTCAAAATAAAATCTAGCTAAACCTAATTAATCAGAACTTGATACTCATCAAATGACCTACAAGAGATTCATCCAAGACTAAGTTAAAACCCTAATGAATGTGATGAAGTCTTGTGGTACCCGGTGTGATGTGTTGTGTCTGGTTGCTTGCATCTTACTATACGGTACATCTCTTTCATTCCAGATCGCCCACCTGCTCTAGACACCGGAACCAACAAGAGTGTTAGCAAGTCGAATATGTGGTGATGGCTTTGGATCTAATGCTTAAGTCAGCAACCAATTGTTGGCACAATAAGTCTGTTAACTTAAAATTAGAACTCAAAAAAGGAAAGAGCTTACCTTAAACATATCGGCACATATACCCATTAGGGGGTTTAGTAATTTCCCTTTGGGCCCATTCTATTATGTCGGACTTGCAGATTCGGATTGTTGCAAGGCACATATGCTTTAGGCTTCTAGTTTGTGGGTTGTGGTTGCAGATCATTAATGGGTTAATGGGTTGCGGATTTATATCATCACTACTCCCCAAAGTTTGTCTTAAAGAATCCAAGGTAGACTTCAATAGCTCCAAGTGAAAACGTACTCTTCTCTTGCCAAGGTAGCTAAATTATTCTTATCTTGCCTACTGACAAGGTTGATCGCCAAAGGAGTTTACAACTACACCGCCATGGTCATGACCTTCACCGCCGCCGTCACGACCATAGCATTGAATTGTCAAAACAAGGATCTTCGTCATAAAAAGCATTATCATCATCATGGTGGTGGAAATTGGAAACAATTTTAGATCACGAAACAAAGATAGAGACACGCTACGAAAAGACTCCACTAATGACAAACAACAGGACAATGTTTGTGAAAGATGAGGATGTCCATGTGTTAAGGTGGCGCCTAAAGACCCACTGAATCATGGGCGAAGGTCGAAGGACCCCATGCCCATGGGCTAGGGTCAAATGAAACCCTAGCTTGTGGGCTAAGGTCATTGGAAACCTGGCTCATAAGAGGTTACATAGTGAACATCCAGCTTATGGACCGGGGTTGGGCAAAGCCTCATCTCATGGGTCAAGGTCCACAGAACATTTGGCTCGCGAGCAGTTGTTGTGCAAACCCCCAGCTTGCGGGATGGGTTCGAGCAAAACCTTGACCCGCGGGCTAGGACCAATTGAACCCCAGGTAATGAGCTTGATTTGCACGATGGCCCGGGTCATGTGGATTGCAAGGAGCTAGGAGGTCGATTCAGGTCAAATATGGTGTTAGCTAGTGGACTTCTGACGCACCCGAAACCTACACCTGGGTTCCACCTGGCGGTGTCACGATCGCCAGGCGTGGTGTGGCCCCTAGGCTACAATTTCGGGCTCAATCCGCAAGCGAACGGTGTCGAGTTATAGTATATAAGATGTCGAATCCCACAGGGACGGTGATAGTGTCAATTGGTTCTCAGTTTATCTTTAAGTTTTGAAGTGAGATAGCTAGCGGGGTAAAAGATTTGTTTGGGGTGATGTTGTAATATTAATAAAAGGGACTAGGGCTTTAGGGATCACCACTAGGATCGTTGGGGGTCGATGTTAGGATATGATCCTTGCATTGCATTAGGGCTAGGGAATTAATCCCCCAATTCGTACCACTCTCGTGGGTTAGAATTGCGGGGTATTTCGGTGGCTCTCGTTGACGCAATGGCGGTAGCCGTCAACGTAGCAATATAGTTCGTCGATGGATCCCCTCAAGGCACGAGCCGAGCATGGTCACGAGCCTTGGTTGGATCCACCGATTTCCATATTCGAATCCCTAGATACCCCTTAAGCTCATCAATTCCACAGACTGTGGGCATGATCTCAGTACCGGTTATCTACGGATTCGGTAGTATCTACCGAAATACAACCCTAAATCCCCAATTCAATGTAGAGATCCAGATCTACATTTCCCCTAGAATCCTAGGGCTAACCCATCAACCCTAGAATAAATCTACTCACACATCACAATAGTGACAGACAAAAACATCGTTCTCAGATACGAAAACATTATAACAATCAGAGAAATATGAATAAAAAACTTACAGCGGAGAATTGATAGAAATTGCAGTTTTATAGATCCGAGAAATTCCAAGGTTCCAATACGCAAGAGTGATCCAAAATGAAAGTAATAATCTCTAAATCTCGATCCAGAATTTGCTTACAAAAATTAATCTCAGAATCCTCACCAAAAATCGGCTAAGCTCTCTATCCAAAAACTGTTCAAAATTCCTAATTGAAAAACTCTCCCTTTCAGTCGCACGCCAGCTCCAGCTTCAGTCGCTCCCCAGATCGCGCGCATCGCGGCCTTTCAAAACATTCCAAAAATGACCCTAGAGTTGCCGACCGAGTTGGTGACTCGGTCGAGCATTGGCTGCTCGTTCGGTGGCTCGGACCGAGCAGAGAAGCTACTCGACCGAGCACTACAGAAATCTTCAAAGACGTTGCTCAGCCTATCCGGACCGAGTCATCACTGCTCGGGGGGAGTAGGCGTCGACTCGGTCAGCTGCTCGGGCCGCGTCGTGGACTGCTATGGAATTGAGGCTGCTCGACCGAGCAGATGAGCTGCTTGGTCCGAGTCAACCCGTATCTGCTGCTCTTCTCAAATTGACGCTGCTCGGTCGAGCAGCTGAACTGCTCGGACCGAGCATTTTCTGGGAAACTGTCTAAGAGCTGCTGGGGCTGTCTCTCTCTCCTCTGCTCTCTCTTCTCCTCCAATGGCTCCAGAAATGTGGCGAACTCCTCCAGAGCCTCGCCAATGAGTTCACGAACACGTCGGCTGTGTCCATACCCTAGTGGGGTCCCAAATCGCTCCAAAATCCCTGAAAACTGACAAAACACTACGAAACTCGAAAATATCGTCAGAAATGCAATATCGCGGTAAAATGAGGGATTTGGATGCGAAAATGGCATAAAATGCAATGGAATAATGATATGAAAATAGGATAAAATATGGACACATCAAAATCCCCCAAGCTTACCTCTTACTCGTCCTCGAGGAAGACGAACAATCGCTACGCCCGGAGGAAAACGAAAAGAAAAATAAGAAAATGAAAATAGAAAGAAATGAAAAGCAAAAAGAGAAGTAAGAGGAGAGTGCTAAGGATGATCGGTCAGATCTCAGGCCTAAATAGTAAATCACAAAGCTCTGAATGATAAACATACATGCTATTGGCAATTTCTAGTTTTACAAATCATATGACCATGCAATGCAGGCAAAGAATAGGGATCTACTGAAATAACACTATCAAATCATATCAATCTCATGCAATCCCTAGAGTCTAGTATAAAGAAGTTGGCAACGCCCTTTTCAATCACAGATACAGAAGGAGCATAAAAGAATCACACAACATGCAATAGAGAATAGAAAAAATCATGCCGTTCAGATGTTCATTTCGATCTATGAAAAATCTCCAAAAAACTAAAGTAATTCGTAAAGTTTAGGTGTTATTAAATCTTCCCGTTATGCACTGTCTCCACTCTAATGTCATGCTCACTCATGTAATCAGTTGGTTTACCCCCCAAGCTTAGCTTGAGGCGTCACATCTAAGAATATGATATGGAATTTTTGTTTTTCTTCCCAGAATAAATGATAGCTTTTAATGAAATGATATAGAATTTATTCATTTTCTTTTCTTTTTCTTTTTCACATATGAATATATACACATTTTTTTCTCTTTTTTCTCCTTTTTTTTCATTTAGAAGCTATACCTTTCTTTTTGGGGTTTGGGAAGTAAGATACGGTAAAGATAACTATGTGGGTGTAACCAACTGATATGTAGAGATGTAAAAAGATATGTTGAGAAGGAAAAATAGTAGGACTCTCGGTTCACTCATCAGAGGGTGCACAACGGTTTGATAAAATAAAACCTTAACTAAACTCATATATAGCATGAATATTTTCATTTCTCTAAATGGATACTGAAAAAGGCACGCAGTAATAGATACAATATCAGCAGGCATGCAAACAGAAGTGAATAAGATAAGAAAACAGATGCTCCAAGTGTTCTAGTGATGCGTGAACCTATGTGCATTTCCCAACATAGATCATACTAGATACTAATTCATGCATTCGATTTTCAATTCATTTCAAGTATTAAATCAGATAGATCATCAATAGAAATGCATGCATATAGATAGTAAAACTGAAATTCACCCTAATAGTATGTCGTCGAAAATGAGCATCGTAAAAACTAATAAGGCCACGAGAGATATCATCATGCGGACCATCCTTAGCAAATAAAAAGAAGAAGCGGGAAAAAAGGAAAATAAAGAAAAAGAGATGCATGCGTGGAGAAAAATGGAAAATATGATGCAAAATGAGAAAAAAGAAAACGGGGTGAAAAACGGTGAAAAAGTGAAATAAAAAATGAAATAAGGAAGGCAAATGTAAAAGAAAAAATCAAAAATAAATAAATAAAGCGGTAGCGCTCATCCTCCAAGCTAAACCTAGCAGTGTCCTCACTGCTAAGAAAACGCTCGTGAGCGGGAGATGATGCTAAGGGGGTGGAGTGGGTGGGGGAATAAAATAAAAACTATGCAATAAAAGAAAAAAGAAATAAGACTAAAAATATGAAATGATGCAATGCAGTATGAGATATGATGCATGGGTGGCTCCTCCCCCAAGCTATGTAAAAGTAGGGCCCCAAACAGACAGATGGGCACAAAATAAATAGGGGAGGCAAAAACGGGTAAGGACTACATCAAGCAGAGGCACCACCCTCTAGGTGTGGTGATGGGTTCCTCTGCTGTGGACCGGGGGTGATGGGTGGAAGGTCTGGTCGGAACTCGTGAGGTGGGTCGGTACGAATGTGACGCATGAGGCTCTGAAGGAAAGGCAGGTCACGCTCGACCGACTGTTGAGTCATTTCACCACCATATCCTGCTAATAGGAGCATGGCGCCAAAGTGGTTGGCTTGGTCATCGTCACAGAATGTGACCTCGTATTCGGTGTCATCTATGTAAAGGGGATCAGAGGGGCGTGTGGCGGTGGGTGGTGCAGGGGTAGTGGTGGATGATTCGGCGACGGTGTTGGCTCGAGTGGGCGAGCGTGTGCGACATGTACGCCGGGTAGGCCTAGGGTTGGATGTGCCGGTGTTGGCAGGTCTAGCACGGCGTGGAGGCATTGTGTAAATGGATGAGAATAGTAATGTACTAAGTAAAGAAAATCGGGGAACGAGTTTACCGACTAGAGAGAGATGGCATTTTGTTTCGGTGTCGTGATTGTTGCCGAACCGGAGTATCCCAAGCTTTTCAAAGAAGTGTCTTCTGACGTTGGCAATTCAAACCTGAAATAGGGAACGTGAGGACGTCAGTATATTTAAACATAAACAAGCAAATTCAATTGCAAAGGATGCTCGGTTGGATATTAAACGAGGGGTGGCGGCCTTGTGGGGAGGAGGAACGGCGTCAGGAGAGGTGGCGACGGCTGTGGGGAAGGAAAGGAGGTTTGGTCGAGCGGAGGGAGGGTTTTGAATTTAGGTTACGGCTTTTAAAAGGGCGAAAGCGGGTTGGTTGAGAGGCGCGACCCGACAAGCAGCGAAACGTCACTCGGACCGAGCAATACGGTTGCTCGGTCGAGTAAGATGGAGTTAGGAATGACTCGGGCAGAGCAATTTAATTGCTCGATCGAGTAAGCTGCGGAAGAAAAGTGTGGATACTCCTCCAGCCTGCTCGGTCGAGTAGGAAGATACTTGGTCGGGTCGCCTATTACTCGAGCCGAGCCGATAATTGTCGATCGGGTTGGCAGATTGACGTTTTCTCCCCAAATTCAAAAGCATGTACTACTCGACCGAGCAGAAGGCTGCTCGGTCGAGTCGCCTATTGCCCGGGCCGAGCTGATAATATTCTGTCCGGGTTGGCAGAGTGACGTTTTCTCCCCAAATTCCAAAGCCTGTACAACTCGACAGAGCAGTAGGTTGCTCGGACCGCGTCGATTTCTACTCGGACCGAGCAGGTGGCTGCTCGGGCCGCGCAGAGATGGCCATATATCCTTGCCGTAGCTGTGTCTGCACTGCTCGACTGAGCAGGGAAGCTGCTCGGTCGAGTCTCCTGTGTCTCCTGTCCTTCTTCTTTTTCTTTGGTTTTCTCCCCAGATCTTCGAATCTGATGTTCTCCTCCGGCTTCCTTCTGTTTATAATGTCTATACGCATACCTCCACTTGTCCATCCTACAGAAAAGACGAACTCATCAAATTTTTATGATTTTTATAGTTTTATTCTAAAAACACGAAAGAAAAAAATGAAAACTAAGAAACTAAGAAAGAAAATCCAAAATCTAAGAAATTGGGTTGCCTCCCAATAAGCGCTCATTTTCAGTCATGAGCTCGACTCCCTCAAATATATCAATGCTCATCTGGTGCGCGCGGTGGTCGCGTGTCAATCTTCGGGGTGGTGCAAACTGGCGGCGTTTGATTTCCGCCGACTTCAATATTCTCCTCCACAAAAGATATGGTCTCCGGTCCTTGATGATTTGATGAACGACGTAGAAACTCCTCATCCAATACTTGGATGTACGCGGCGACCGCTTTGTTCTAGGTTGGGTCATCGTCGTTGTCGATGCTTGTCTTCATTGGGTCCTTCATGACCCCCTCGGTAGTAAAATCTTCAATTGCTTCTTCTTCAAGAAGCTCCAGATAACTAGCCCCTTTTACATGGGCTCGCTCTCTCATCGACTTTTGTAGCCGGAACTCAGCTTCAATATCCCCCACGTTGAGAGAGAGGGTCCCTTCTCGGACATCTATCAGCACACCGGCCGTCGCCATGAATGGGCGGCCGAGTATCAGTTAGGAGCTCCCTCCCTCAGGCATATCCATGATGATGAAGCCGACTGGAACACATAGTCCTGGAGGTATCTGGAGGATGACGTCCCTCGCTATTTCCACCGGGTATGTGATGGAATGATTGGCGAGCTGGATGTACATACTCGTCGGTTCAAGCTCGCTTCCCGTCCGAAGTCTCTTGAAGATGGAGAGGGGCATCAAACTGATGCTAGCCCCCAAGTCAATTAATGCTCTGCTGATTGGCATTCCGCTGATGGAACATGGCACGGTAAAGCTCCCCGGATCCGGCAGCTTCCGGGGGAGGTGATTTCTGATAACGGAGGTGTAATCCTCTAATAGCTTTATTTTTTCGGGCCTCCTCTTTCCCGTGATGAGATCCTTTAGAAATTTGGCATAGGTCGGGATCTCGGTGATTGTGTCTATAAACGGGATGTTCAGCTGAATCCCCTTTAATAGCTCCATGAACTTAGAGTACTTCTTCTCCATCTTGGCTAAGGCTAGCCTCTGTGGGTATGGAGGGGGAGGTCGGGATACCTTGCTCTTGGATGCATCGACGGGAGGCGGCGTCATAGTAGGTATGACGGGAGGAACATCCGCTCTCTCTTCAATAATGATAGGCCCTTCAGTGGCCTCTGCTCTATCGCCATCATCGACAGCTTCTTCAATGGTGATCTTCTTCTTATTAAGCACCGGAACCATAACGGGGTCAGTCAACCGTCCCCCTCGTGTGGTCACTGAAACCACGGCATTGGCTTGGGCTCTCGGGTTAGTTTCCGGCTGGGATGGCAATCTTCCTTGATTTTTCAGAAGCTGCGACATTTGCCCCCTCAGTTCATCGAGTGAAGAATTTATATTCTTGAATTGATTCGATGTATCCTGATTAAAGCGGATCTGGCCGCTCATGAAGGTCTCCAGCGTGGCTTCGAGATTAGACTTGGGTGGAGCCGACGCATAATTCTGCGGAGCCGGCCGGCTGAACTGATATCCCGGCGGCCTGTATGGCCCAGCTGGCCTAAAGCCGCCCTGCTGCTGGTTCTGCTGCTGCTTAGGAGGAGGTGGTGGTCTCTGAAATTGCAGAGGTTGCAGTCCTCCACTTGGGTTTCCATAGGAAAACCCCGGGTGATTCCTAGCAGCAGGATGCTACCACTGATTCCGTCCCTCTCCTTGGACGTATTGCATGGTCTCAGATGTCTCAGCACCATCGTAATGGGCCTCACTAGGGATATATCCTGATCTACATACTCCTCTGTAGGATGGTATGACGTGCTGGGTGAAGCAGGGATGGAGTCTAGACGCTGCTCAATGCGGGCCACTTGCTTGCACAAGGTTTCGATGTGAGAATCCAAGTGACTAGCGACCTTGACCTCAGGAGTACGGGTCACAACGGTCCGTTCATCGTTCCACTGCTGGGTGTTGGCCGCCATGTGCTCCAACAAATCTATAGCCTCCTCGGGAGACTTATCAAGTAAGACGCCCTGCGCCGCAGCATCGATGATCATCTTGGTGCTAGGCTGGAGCCGGTTGTAGAAGCTCTGCACCAAATCCCAGGGCTCGATCCCATGGCGAGGACACTAGTGTTGGAGGTCCTTGAACCTCTCCCATGCCTCGTAAAGTGACTCCTGCGGGAGCTGCTTGAAGTTAGAAATGGCCACACGGATCCGGGCCGTCTTCGAGGGTGGATAAAACTTATCTACGAATGCAAGCACGAGCTTCTCCCAGGTGGTGAAATGGTTGAGAGGGTGGGCCCGGAGCCAATAGGAGGCTTTATCCCTTAAGGTAAACGGGAAAAGCCGCAGCTTCACAGCATCATCACTGACGTCCTTCGCCTTGAACATATCACACTTCGCCAAGAAGGAGTCAATGTGATGGTTGGGATTTTCATGAGTATGCCCGTGGAAGGGATCCTGCTGCATCAGATTAATCAACCCTGTCTTGAGCTCGAAGCTCGCCGCCGTCAGTTGCGGTCTGAGAATGAAGGAGTTGTTCCCAAAAGTTGGTTTCATGTGGTCCCTGATGGACCCAGTGCGAGGAGGAGGAGGAGGATTTTCTCCCATCTGAGCGGATGAAGATGAACTTCTGCTAGAGGCTCTTAAAGCCCTCGCTGTCTTCTTGATCTCAGGATCGAACAATAACTCTGGTGATCCCTTGTAGCGAGTGTTCATGCGCCAACAAAGCTCAAAGAAATACCGTCAGTAGTACCGCAATAAATAAAAAGAATAAAAATGATGGAAGGGTGAGAAATGATTGGAATGCTAGCAAACTCCACAAAATAAAAAACAAACTGAGATAGATCACTATTGTCGTCCCCGGCGCCAAAAACTTGACGCACCCGAAACCTACACCTAGGTTCCACTTCCACCTGGCGGTGTCACGATCGCCAGGCGTGATATGGCCCCTAGGCTACAATTTCGGGCTCAATCCGCAAGCGGATGGTGTCGAGTTATAGTATATAAGATGTCGAATCCCACAGGGATGGTGATAGTGTCAATTGGTTCTCAGTTTATCTCTAAGTTTTGAAGTGAGATAGCTATCGTGGTAAAAGATTTGTTTGGGGTGATGTTGTTGTAATATTAATAAAAGGGACTAGGGCTTTAGGGATCACCACTAGGATCGTTGGGGGTCGATGTTAGGATAGGATCCTTGCATTGCATTAGTGCTAGGGAATTAATCCCCCAATTCTAACCCACGAGGAGGGACTAGGGCTTTAGGGATCACCACTAGGATCGTTGGTGATCGATGTTAGGATAGGATCCTTGCATTGCATTAGGGCTAGGGAATTAATCCACCAATTCGTACCACTCTCGTGGGTTAGAATTGCGGGTATTTCGGTGGCTCTCGTTGACGCAATGACGGTAGCCGTCAACGTAGCAATATAGTTCGTCGATGGATCCCCTCAAGGCACGAGCCGGGCATGGTCGCGAGCCTTGGTTGGATCCACCGATTTCCCTATTCGAATCCCTAGATACCCTTTAAGCTCATCAATTCCACAGACTGTGGGCATGATCTCAGTACGGCTTATCTACGGATTCGGTAGTATCTACCGAAATACAACCCTAAATCCCCAATTCAATGTAGGAATCCAGATCTACATTTCCCCCTAGAATCCTAGGGCTAACCCATCAACCCTAGAATAAATCTACTCACACATCACAATAGTGACAGACAAAAACATCGTTCTCAGATACGAAAACATTATAACAATCAGAGAAATATGAATAAAAGACTTACAGCGGAGAATTGATAGAAATTGCAGTTTTATAGATCCGAGAAATTCCAAGGTTCCAATACGCAAGAGTGATCCAAAATGAAAGTAATAATCTCTAAATCTCGATCCAGAATTTGCTTACAAAAATTAATCTCAGAATCCTCACCAAAAATCGGCTAAGCTCTCTATCCAAAAACTGTTCAAAATTCCTAATTGAAAAACTCTCCCTTTCAGTCGCACGCCAGCTCCAGCTTCAGTCGCTCCCCCGATCGCACGCATCGCAGCCTTTCAAAACATTCCAAAAATGACCATGGAGTTGCCGACCGAGTAGGTGACTCGGTCGAGCAATTGGCTGCTCGTTCGGTGGCTCGGACCGAGCAGAGAAGCTACTCGACCGAGCATTACAGAAATCTTCGAAGACGTTGCTCAGCCTACCCGGACCGAGTCATCACTGCTCGAGGGGAGTAGGCATCGACTCGGTCAGCTGCTCGGGCCGCGTCGTGGACTGCTGTGAAATTGAGGCTGCTTGATCGAGCAGATGAGCTGCTCGGTCCGAGTCAACCCGTATCTGCTGCTCTTCTCAAATTGACGCTGCTCGGTCGAGCAGCTGAACTGCTCGGACCGAGCATTTTCTGGGAAACTGTCTGAGAGCTGCTGGGGCTGTCTCTCTCTCCTCTGCTCTCTCTTCTCCTCCAATGGCTCCAGAAATATGGCGAACTCCTCCAGAACCTCGCCAATCAGTTCACGAACACGTCGGCTGTGTCCATACCTAAGTGGGGTCCCAAATCGTCCCAAAATTCCTGAAAACTGACAAAACACTACGAAACTCGAAAATATCGTCAGAAATGCAATATCGCAGTAAAATGAGGGATTTGAATGCGAAAATGGCATGAGATGCAATGGAATAATGATATGAAAATAGTATAAAATATGGACACATCAACTTCAAACATCAAAATCTTTGATTGGTAACATGAAGTGGAAGACATGGCATGCAGGATTAAAGTGAACGAGGCATGCTAGCATGAGTTTCCTCAAATCGGCACGTCATTGCAGTGACTTCAAGAATGTGGTGCGCTCTTCTGAGGGCATTATTGACCGGGTCCGTGCGGATGCTGGTGTCATTCTGACACAAGTGACATAGCAAAGTCTGACGAGAATTTTTATGCAACAAAGTGATGTCGCATTTCTGCCATCGATAAATTAATCAACTTGAGTCACGATCTATCATCCGTTATGCTACCTCAGCAAGTTGATGTGTCTGTCTCGACCACTGTTTGATAAGTTATGTGCATGAACATGGTAGAAGCCGCGACTTCATTTTGATAAATAGGAAGAAGGGTGTATATTATTGAGCCTTTTGTGTGCCTTATGGTTCCCCCTTCCAGACATGCTTAATGATTTTCGGAGACTATATGCCTTCTTGATCTTTCAACGGCATCCGAATGTATAAATGATCATACTCGGGCTCATTGTGATTTGCCATTTGAAGGAGATACATATATCTCCAAACATGTTCGTATCATTCTACAATCCCGAGAGGTCAATTGATTTCATTCTCTTGGTATTTTCTGGCAAGGAGCATGTTGTATATGATATTTCAGAATCCAATGCTGACAAAGTGGTAAAACGGTTGATATTTCTTTATTCACGCTTTGAAAGTCAAGCGTTGGACAATTTCATTGGATTGGGGGACACCGTCTGAGGAGGCCAATGGACCTAAGTGTATGGCATTGGACGAGCATGATGGAGGTATACAGAGCAATATCATAGAGGTGGTTACCTTAGAGCTAACTTTTTGCAAGGTGGCTAACATGTTATTTGCAAAGAACTTGGAGAAAGCATGGCTGTGGTTGGGCAGTGAGTCATCCTAAAATGATTGTGCTTATTTTTCTTTGTTTATTAAACTTGACAATTTGTCTTATGCCAAAAGGATTTGTCGTTTTGCAGCCTCCCACTAATGATGGTAAATCAACAAAGGCAGACATGAAGCACCTTGAGGAGGTGCATCAAAAAACAGCATACCCTTCCATCACACGAGGTTCATGTGTCATACGAATTTTCTTACCTGGTGATTGTCCTTAGGAAGCACATCCGAGTTGGTGAGGCAGACATGCATATCTTTGGTCTTTGTTGTAGTCCCTTTGACATACATTTAGAATCTGAACATGCAGAGGAGGTTCTTGGTGGGTATGCATGTCTCGCTTTTTGATGTTGTGGGCAAAACCCTATAGTTATCACTTGGTAGTATGGATGTCAAATTTGCAGGGGTTGACATCCACATATCTGACCGAAATTCATTTTGGGTTCAGGGTAGTTACTGCCCTGGTCAGAGAAGACTTATAAGTTATGCAGTCCAAGTCCAAGCTCAGATACTGACTTTGGTTGGTGACATCATATCCGAGTTTCATTTAGGACATGGTTTTCGGGTGGATAGTTGCGGCTCAATTTTTAGTACCAAGCGGTTGTTGCATGTTGTTACTGATTACCCTTTTCTTTCTAGTGATGTGGAGATATGTTCATAGATGCATGACCCTACCTTGTTCATCCAAGGTCTTGGCCATTTAGTTCATGTGAAGCTTATACTGCTTACACGTCTATGATTCGTGCTTTATCCGCCTTGCTTAATTTTGCAGTGGATGGTAGAACTTATATATACGAGGAGTTATATGTCTATTGTCATCCTGATTATAAGGCGGCCTTGTGGCTACTCGGTAAGAGGTTGATTGTCTCCATCGTCAGTTGGATGATGCTCAGGTTACGAGGCTAAAAAAGAATGCCGCTTACCGACAATTGTATGTAGAGATTTCCAAACCGCAAGTTGTCTAGGAATCTAGGGTTGGCAAACGGGTTAGGTCGGGTCATGTTTGACCCGATCTGGATATGGGTAAACCCGGCCCAGTTTAAGTTCATGTCATGGTTTTAAAATTCATACTTAACCCAGGTATAGATCGAGTCACCCGTACCCGATCCGGTTTGTCTGACGAGTCGAGTTCATGTCGGGTTCGATTTGGAATAAAAATCAACATGCAGCAAGCAAGATTCGAACCCTCGTCGGCTCATTTGTTCATATATGAACTTACCAAGCGAGCTAGCAAGTGATAGTGAGAATATGAATTATATGCACATATTGAAAAAAAACAAAGCTGGAATTGATTTATATATTGATTAATAATTTGAAAAAAAATCCCAAACACATCATTAGGATTCGAACACGGGATGCTTAGTTTTAAAGAACTTCACTTACCAATGACACATGGTGGTTTTAATGTATATGATATTGATATGTATATATATATATAAGCGGGTGGAATCCGGGTTGAGTTAGGTTGACGGGTCAAACTCATATTCGATCTGTATGTTATTTGGGTTTATTGGGTCGACCCAAATTCTACTCGACCCGGATTGACACTACCATTCCTAGCTCAACAGATTGGGTCGGATCGGCTCGGGTCTAGTCGGGTCGATTTGGCCACCCCTATCTAGAATGTTGTGGCAGGACGCTCCTCGAATGAGTTGAAGTTAGAACAATATTTTATAGGCTGACTAGTCGACTAGAACAAATTCACAGTCGACTAGCTAAGCTGAAAAGTATGGCTAGCAGAGTGTCAAAAACTAGTTGACTAGAATTTATGTACTAGTCAACTAACACATGAACTAGTCGACTAGTAAGAATACTCTAGTCAACGAGAACCAGTGCCGAAAGTTGGAATTTTCTGGCAGCATGTCTAGTCGACTACAGCTTCAACTAGTCGACTAGCTGAGCCCCTAGACGACTTATTGGACTACTCTAGTCGACTGATAACTAGCCGTTGGCCTATAACGGGACTTTTGCCAATTAGCCTATTTGACCGTTTTAAGAGTGTTTTGGTAAATTGTTTTAAACGTGTTCACCATATATATAGAAGGTAGTTCAGATATTAATGCACCCAATCTATGATAATAAAAATCATTGTTTTGCAAAAGAAAAGATTGTTTTTGTTAGGAGTATATGTATAGGGTCTTTAGTGCTTATTTCCCTTTGCCTGTACTCTATATATATCGGGCTATTGCCCTTGGAATAATACAAGAGAGTTTATTCCTAACATGGTATCAGAGCTAGGTTTAACCTAAACCCTAGCCGTCTTTTTGCTCTCTCCCCCGCCGCGTCTCCCCCGCGGGCGAAGCGGCGCGCCCCGCCTCGCCCGCCTACCGCGTCCTCGCCTGCGCGCGCCGCTGTGCCTAGCCCTGCGCGCCGCGTGCCCAGATCCGAGTCCCGCCTGCGTCGCCCAGATCCGCGTCCCGCATGTGCGCTCTTCGGCCAGATCCGCGTCTCGCGTCTCGCGTCCAGATCCGCGTTGCCCAGATCCGCGAGTCGCGCCTGCCGCTTGCCGCGAGCGCCTCTGCGAGTCGCGCCTGCCGCTTGCCGCGAGCGCCTCCTACCGCGAGTCCGCCTGCCTCTTGCCGCGAGCGCAGTCGCGCGGACGGCGGCGCGGGCGCAGCCTCCGCCGCCTGCGCTCGCGCCGCCTTTGTTCCGGCAGCTCGGAGACTTCCTCTGATCGGCTCCTGTGATCGTTCGGCCAGCATCAGATCTGATCGACGAGCGGATCAGACCTCCATCCGGCCGTCGCCGGCGCTCCTGGCCCCAGGCCGTGGGTCTGTCGTCACTTGGCGTTTCTGACCCCGCGTGCCGTCACTTGGCCGTGTTTCTGCCGATTGATTCTCGATCAATTCTCGATCTACTGCGGTTCTTCTCGTTGGGCTCCCTCCAATCTGTCTGATCTGATTTTCGACTTGTAGATCTGCACCTGTGGGATTCAGCCCTGCTCTTCGACTTGCCGACTTGCAGATCTGTCTTCTGATCGGGTCGGAGCTTCGGATTCTTGGCTGCCTTCTCGCTGGGCTCCCTCCGATCTGTCTTCTGATTGGACAAGAGCTTTGGATTATCGGTTCCGCCTGCGCTCGCGTTCGCTGCCGCGCCGCGCCCTTGCGCCGACTCCGCCTTCCTCTGCGGCACGTGCGACGCCTATCTCCCGCCTTCTGATGTGCTCCTGTGCGGCACGTGCCCCTGTGCGACTCCGTCTTCCGCTGCCGGCGATCTTGTGCGCCTCGCTTTCGGGCCGCGCCTCGCCTTCGCGCCTCGCCTGCTTCGGGCCGCGCCGCGCCTTCGGGCCGCGCCTCGTCTTCGGGCCGCGCCACGCCTGCTTCGGGCCGCGCCTCGCCTTCGGGCCGCACCTCGCCTTCGGGCCGCACCTCGCTTTCGGGGCGCGCCTCGCCTGCTTCCGCAATCTAGCCTCCGCCTCCTACGGATCTATATAAGCACAGTTTTTATCTTTCCAAACTCAGTGTTGTTGATCCACCATGAGTTTGAGGGGGGGTGTTAGGAGTATATGTATATGGTCTTTAGTGCTTATTTCCCTTTGCCTGTACTCTATATATATCGGGCTATTGCCCTTGGAATAATACAAGAGAGTTTATTCCTAACAGTTTTGTCCTCAGAATTGTTTTATTAAAGAAAACCACTCTTTTGGCCTAGTTTCTCAAAGTTTTCAAATCTTCTCTCGGCCAACTTTGATCACCAAAGAGATTCAATCTCCATCATTTTGAGACCAAGTCTTTTATAGCCAAATCAATTTGACAAGAGCTTTAATTCAAGGCTATATATATTTGTATTCATCTGTAAGTATATTCTCACATGTGATTGTGAGAAGTGTTTGTTATATGAAAAATCCTCAAAGTGTTGAGGTGATTGTAAGTTGAAATACTCAAGGGTGAGGGGGTTGTGATTCTCTCGGTTGAGAGGTTCATAGTGGAATATTTTCAAATGAGACTTGGGTGCTTGATGTAGGTTATATGGTGACTTTAATTCTCTTGTTTGTGATTGTGATTTATGTATTTGTTTTAATATTCTTGCAATTCTAATCTTTTGCTATTTATCTTTATAATTATAAGTTATATTATTAGAAAGATTTTATGTTGGTAACTCTAAGTTAAATTTTTGGCAGAAACTTAGAGATTTATTTTCAAGGTTCATAAACACTATTCACCTCCTTCTAGTATTTATGCTTGCCATATCAGGATCCAGCAGATTTTATGTAGCAGTTTCGAGTAATCTCCCTATCATTGCATGCCTTTCTTTTTCTAACTGGTGCTGGGAACTTGACGCTTTGGTAATACTGGGCAACTGCTATGTTAAGAGCTACCATGGTCAGGCGGCTGAAGATATCGTTGTGCGGCTGAAGATATCGTTGTATGCTAACTTTGCATTTACCATCAGTAATTTAACAAGCACTAATGATCAGCATTCTTAACTACCACCGATGATGGCATGGTGCATAACCTTCGCTTCTACATGTGTTATGTTTGGTAAAGCCCAAGATTGGTTTTAGGCAGGGCTTAAGTTAGTCTTCCGTCAATGCATATTTTTTAGAATAAGGCATCCACATAGCTGATGTATCTTTGAGGATCTGCTTCATTTGGAAGCCTCCCACCTATACTCTTATGGCAATTGAATCATCACACGCAATCTTGATTCCCATTAGGTTCTTGTTGGAGAAGATGATTGAGTGAGCTTGCTTGGTGGATGAAGAAATCAAGTTCACATTTCTGGAGTAGAATCTACACATTTCTGGAGTAGAATCTACATCCTAAAAGGTTTCTGCTTCTAATTATGACATTGATGATTTTCATGCTGTTTAGTGGGTTTTCATCTCTTCATCAATTGTCTCTTCATTGGTCATTGTGTCATTATTCCCTCTAAGGGTCGGTCATGTAACGCCTCGTATGCCCTCTCTAGATTATATCCTCAATATCCTATTGGATGTGGAGATGCACGTCCATTGTATGATCATGATCCTTGTGACATCATCGGTCCCTTCTTCCTAGTTCCATCTTCAATTGAGTCAGTCATGTAACGCCTTGTATGTCCGCTCTAGATTAGGTCCTCAATATCCTATTGGATGCGGAGGTGCACGTCCATTGTATGATCATGATCCTTGTGACATCATCAGTCCCTTCTTCCTAGCTCCATCTTCAATTGAGGCAGCCGATGTGCTAGGTAACCATGTCATCAGATTTGCATCAACACTTGGGAGATGAAAGCGTTAAATGGTATGAAAAGTTCAAACCTCTTGGTTAGTGGGATCTATTGCTTACTTCGTACACTTTCTAAAGTTGAGTCGGCCTCGATCCCATTTTTTTGATGTCATCGTATCTTTCATTCTTTTGATCCACCCCAAGAGTCTCTTCCGTGTGTATAAACAGATCTGCCATGGTTATTATGTACATGGTCTCTGAAGGATCTGTCACCAAGATGCGCTAGCTTGAGATTATTATTTGTGGTACATCTTACATGTGCCATCATCGCATTGTCCAAGCTCACCTTGTTCGTCTCCAATATGACCTCGTTAAATTGCTTGATGAAGTTTTGCATGGGCTCACGCTTACATTACTTAATGTTAAGAAGATGCATGAAAGATCTCTTCTCTCTTTATGGCAATAAACTTTGCTGAGTGAAGGATGAGCTAGTTGAATTTTGATATAATCCCAAGCTTGATCATTGCGTATCAGGCTTGCATTGCATTTTGTAAGGTAATGGAGAATGCCTTTCATTGGATAGCGAAGCCATGTAATCACATGGTATCTCTGTATTTGGTGGCATGATGCTACATGTCCCATTACTGTCATACTGTTGCTTGGGTAGATGTAAGTCATTTGGTAAGTGTGTGGCCATAACCTCCTCGGTGAACAGTTGCTCCCTAAGCTCTTCATCGGACCTGTCATCTTCTTCCTTTTGCTTCTTTTGATGTCAGCCATCCTATCCTTGATTAGACATGGTTCACTTTCGTATTTGTCCTTCTCAGGGTTAAAGTAGTTAGCTTTGTACAGCGACAAGCTTCGAGGGTTCTCCCTACGATCGGTTCTCAATGAGTTTTGGTTGCGGGTATGATATTGTGACCAATAATGTGGCTGCTGATGTTAAGGGTGTTATGACATCTGCCATGAGGGGTGCTGCAATCGGGAATGCTCCTGGTCCTGCGCATCTGCTGGAACGGTTGTTGGGCTAGCTTAATGAGCAAGTCATATATTGTATGCGTTTGACCTACTAGTCGTTGGATCTGCTCAGTCGTGGCATGTTCCAACGGACGATGGCCCTATTGACAATCGTCATGCTAGGATTGTGCATCACCAGTGTGTTCCTCTTCAACATTATTTGCCCAAGTGCCCTGATGTTGGCAAGTCCTTCCAAGCAATTTGCTCGGTTTCGATTGCTTTTTATGTACTTGCGTTCAATTTCTCACAGACGGTGTCAATGAAGAAGTCTGGTCGTACTTGATGGGACAGGGCAGGTTTAACCCATGTGTCATACGATCCGGCACTCCTCTTCTGATCCAGATCAGCCTCTTGCCCTCTGCACATCGAACCAACAAGAATGGCAGCGAGTTGAACTCGGTGTGTGTGCCTTGACTTTGGCTTCTTCGAACTCAAATCATCAATTGATCATTGGCACAATAAATCTTTTAACTTGAAATCAGAACTTGGAAAAAATTAAGCTTATTTCAAACATAGCAGCACATATTTATATAGCTTTCATGAGTATTTATGTAATTTTACTTCGGACCAGGCTAGTGGGCTAGGCATGTGGATTCTGGTCAGTGTTAGGCCCAGCAGTTTAGGATTCAAATTTTCAGGTTGTGGTTGCATATCTTTTAATGGTTAATGTATTGCATATGTATATCATCAAAACACATGATGAATTACAATTCATCTGAATTGCAGACACATTATAATATTTGACCACTTTTCTTAATGAAGAATTCCCAATGTCCTAGACTCTATTGATCTATTGAATTTGGAACTGATTCATATTTTGAGTTAAAGGTCGCATGCATGTTTTATAGTAATAGAAATGGAGCTATTTTATTCTTTGAGTTATTGCATATTTTTGATTTAACACCTATTATGGCCTCATAAATCCATGTTATCATAGAAATGATATTTAACCCACAACCACAAATAGACACAAACAAACAATATGGAGAGAACTATATACACCACCCGTTCGGTGCAGGGAGTTGACCGTTTTCCAGAAATGGAATGAGATTGAGGGAGGAGGAGATGAGTCCCATCATGATTTTTTTCTTTCCATTTTTAGAAAATTGTCACATCCATGCACCGAACTTTCGGTGTATATAGCAATTCTCAACAATATTATGAGAATAGTGTCCCTGGCATGATATCCTGGATTTTGAGGATTTGTTATGCCAGCATGCCCAAATAGCACAGTATCCATATCCATAATGGTGTGATGCGGTCGTCTACAAGAGGAGGCAAGCGGGCACGGGCCGGAATTAGACTACAACCTTATCTTACTTAGCTTGGTTTGTTTTTGCTTTGTAACATCTTAGGCATTGCTTAAGTCACGGTGTGTGCGCTTAGCAATGACTAGATGAGTCCTATAAATACCCCAAAAACCCTAGTTGTTGATTATCGAAGAATTGAGATTAAATTGCCGTGTCGGCTAGGGTTAGTGGGGGATTAGACTTGATCCTTTAATTCAAGTTAGGGAGTGATCTCTCCAGAAAAAGATCAAATCATCTTATTGTTCTTCGTATTTCAATAGAAATTCCTCTCTTTTCCATTTTTCCTCTTTAAAATTCAGCCCTAAATACGATTTGACCCCCAAATCGTATCAATTTGGTATCAGAGCTCTCGGTCCTATGGCGAGCACACGGGCGACTGCGACAAAAACTCTGGAGGAGCGATTGGATGCGAAAATCACGGGGTTGCGAAAGGAGATGACGGATATGAGGGAAGAACTCAAGGCGGGTTTGAGCGCAACCATGGATGAGATGTTGAATCGGGTCTCGGAGCGCCATTCGCGCGAGATGAAGGATGGGTTTGCCGAGGTAGCGAGGATGCTTCAACAACCACAGTTTTTGCAGCGAGATCCAGATCCGCAATCGTCGGGTACATTAGATCTGATCTCACGGACAAACCCCGGAAACGGCAACGAAGGAGTAGTATTTCCCTCACGGGAGGGCGATCCGAGGTAACCGGGAGGCGGGCGGACCCTTCAAGGGGGTCCCGGTGGTCGGCCGCCCCCAACTGGGGGCGGCGAAGGCGGGCGGCCCCGAAACGGGGCCGCCGGAGGGCTACCGCCCCCTACGGGGGGCGGCGAACAGCAGCGGGCCCATCCGGGGCCCGCTGGGGTGTTTCCGCCCCCTAGGGGGCGACGAAGGGTGGCGCCCCAGGCGGGGGGCGCGGGGGGCTTTCCGCCCCCAGTGTGGGGCGGAATGATGGGGCGGGCCCTCCTAGGGCCCGCCGATGGAGACCCGCCCCCGGTTGGGGGCGGGGGAGGATGGGCGGCCCACCTTGGGCCCGCGGGAGGTTTTCCCCCTCCTTTTGGGGGCGTCGAAGCAGGTTGGCTACGTGGAGGACCCGGAGGGAGCATGTGGACGAGTGGGACGATGTAGGAGCACTCGCCAATGGGAGGGCCAGGGAAGGTGTAGGACAGTGGAGGGCCGAGGATCATACTTACCAGAGGCGGCAGGCAGACAGGGGGGGACCACTACGAGGAGATACACCCCCAGATATGCGAAAGCTGAAGGCACCACTGTTCGATGGGAAGGACCCCGATGGCTGGATCTACCAGGTAGAGAGATACTTTGAGGTCATAGGCTTCACTGAAGCAGAGAGGCTGAGGGCGGTGGCACTAAATTTCGAAGGGGAAGCCCTGGCGTGGTACCGGTGGACCCAGAAGCAGAGACCGATACGGACTTGGAGGGAGCTGACAGAGTGCCTGATGAAGAGGTTTCAGGAGACCCACGGGGGCGGGCTGTTTGAGCAGTTATATGCCTTGAAACAGGAGGGGACCGTGCGTGACTACATCTCGAGGTTCGAGACCCTCTCGAGCCGAGTAGAGGGGGTGTCGGCGGAATCGATGGAGGGGAACTTTTTGAAGGGGTTGAAGCCATCCGTGAGAGCAGAGGTAGGAGTACATGACCCTCAGGGGTTGGCAGCTATGATGCGATTAGCCAGGAGGGTGGAGGACAGGCAGACTCAGGAGAGGAGGTCTAGAGGAGTGTGGGGCGGGGTTGCGGCACGTAACCCAGTTTCGCCAGCAGTACCTAGGGTTACGACCGGGACCCCGGCCGCGGAGACCAGACCTGGAGGGCAGACCCGTCGGATGACCGAGGCAGAGATGAGGGAGCGCAGGGCCAAGGGGCTGTGCTTCAAGTGCGATGAGCGGTTCACTCCGGGGCATCGGTGCGCAGGACGAGCCATGCAGTTGGAGGTGGCGGCTGAGGAGGAAGAAGAGGGAGATATTACTATTATACTCGATGGGGAGGAGGCTGTGGCGGAACAACACCAGCACTTAGACGTCGTGGAGGTTTCTCTTAGCTCCGTGGTGGGATTTACTCCTTATCACACCATGAAGCTGGTGGGCAGGTTGGCAGACCAGGAGGTGACGGTATTGATAGACAGTGGGGCGACCCACAACTTCATCTCCAGGAAGTTGGTGGAGCAGGTGGGGCTAGAAGTGAGTGAGACAGCCATTTTTGGGGTGATTTTGGGCACCAGACAGAGGGAGGAGAGCAGGGGTGTCTGCAGGGCTGTGATTCTGGCAGTACAGGGAGCTCAGGTGGTGGTAGACTGTTACCCCCTGGAGCTGGGGAAGGTTGACTTGGTATTGGGGATGCAGTGGCTACAGACATTAGGCGACACCAAGTTCAACTGGAAGATGCTTAGGATGGAATATCAGGAGAACGGAAGGACTGTGATTTTGCTAGGGGACCCCAGTCTGTGTTGTCGCGCAGCGTCCTTGAAGTCCTTGGCTCGGGCAGTGTCGATAGGAGGAGAGGCATATTTTGTGTCCTACCAGGAGTTTGGGGCAGAGGCAGAGGAGCAGAGGGCACCACCGGAGGTGGAGGAGTTGTTGGACAGCTATGGGCACATTTTTCAGATGCCGCAGGGACTTCCACCGCAGAGAAACCACGAGCACGCCATCATGCTACGGGAGGGGGTAGCGCCCATCAGTGTCCGACCATACAGGTACCCGCATGTCCAGAAGGATGAGATCGAGCGATTGATCAAGGAGATGCTACAGGCGGGGGTGATTAGGCCGAGTGTTAGTCCGTTCTCTAGCCCGGTGCTCTTGGTGAAGAAAAAGGACGGTAGCTGGAGGTTTTGTGTAGACTACCGTGCCCTCAACAAGGAGACGGTGGCAGACCGTTTTCCTATACCGGTGATAGATGAGTTGCTAGACGAATTACATGGGGCGTCGATCTTTTCGAAGATTGACCTGAAGTCGGGTTATCATCAGATCCGGATGAAGGCAGAAGATGTACAGAAGACTGCTTTCAGGACTCATGAGGGGCATTATGAGTTCCTCGTCATGCCCTTTGGGTTGACGAATGCACCTGCTACATTTTAGTCGTTGATGAACAAGATATTCCAGCTTTACCTACGGCAGTTTGTCTTGGTGTTCTTTGACGACATCTTGGTGTACAGCCGGACAGTGGAGCACGTGCGGGACTTAGAGACAGTGTTACAGGAGCTACAGGCCCACCAGCTGTATGACAATAAGAAGAAGTGCACGTTCGCCCAGGCGAAGGTGGAATACTTAGGGCATGTGGTCTCAGCAGCAGGGGTGGCAGCTGATAGGAGCAAGATAGAAGCCATGCTAAATTGGCCGCGGCCAACTACACTGAGGGCGTTGCGGGGATTTTTGGGCTTGACGGGGTACTACCGCAAGTTCGTGCAGGGCTATAGTACCATTGCCTGGCCTCTGACTGAGCAGTTGAAGAAGGATGGGTTTCAGTGGACCGAGGAGGCGACTGCGGCGTTTGAGGCCCTGAAGGGGGCGATGACGACCGTTCCGGTACTGGCTCTTCCTGATTTTAGTAGACCCTTTGTGGTTGAGACAGATGCTTCGGGGTACGGGCTGGGAGCAGTGCTGATGCAAGATCAGCGGCCCGTGGCTTACTTCAGCCAGGTTTTGTCTTCACGGGCGAGACAGAAGTCCGTGTATGAGAGGGAGTTGATGGCGATTGCCTTGTCGATTCAGAAGTGACGTCTGTACCTGCTGGGACGGCCATTTATTGTGCGCACGGATCAGAGGTCCCTGAAATATTTACTAGAGCAGAGATTGGTGGCAGCGGACTATCAGAAGTGGTTATCTAAGCTTGTGGACTACAAGTTTGAGATACACTATCGGCCCGGGTTGGAAAACAAGGCTGCGGATGCGCTATCACGGCGGGAGGAGGTTACGTCCTTAGCAGCCTTGTCAGTACCACTGCTAGCGGATTGGGAGCCTTTATGGAGGGAGGTGGAGGCCGACGAGGAGTTGTCTAGAGTCCGCAAGGATTTGGTTCGGGGGGTGACTGAGCACCCAGGCTATTCAGTGGAGGGACGACGGTTGTTGTATCGGGGAAGGTTGGTGATACCACGGGGTTTAGTGCACATTCCACTGATTTTTCAGGAATTCCATGGGAGCGCAATAGGGGGGCATTCTGGCGTCCAGCAGACATACGTGAGGATGGCTAGGGAGCTGTACTGGAGGGGAATGAAGAAGGACATCGCAGAGATGGTAGCCCGTTGTGACGTCTGCCAGCGTCACAAATACTTGGCCATGGCACCAGCAGGGCTGCTGCAACCTTTAGCTCTTCCTGAGCGGGTCTGGGAGGGGATTAGTATGGATTTTGTGGAGGGGCTACCCAAGTCGGAAAGATACTCGGTGATTTTGGTGGTGGTAGACCGACTGAGCAAGTATGGACACTTCATTGGGCTGAAACATCCTTACTCTGCAGTGACAGTGGCTACGGCATTTATGCGGGAGGTGGTGCGTCTGCACGGGTTTCCCGAGTCCATAGTATCAGATCGGGACACTGTCTTCATGAGCCAGTTCTGGAGGGAGTTGTTCAGGGTGCAGGGGACCGTTCTGAGGAGGAGCACAGCTTACCACCCCCAGACGGATGGACAGACGGAGGTCGTCAACAGGAGCGTTGAGACCTACCTTTATTGTTTTGCATCGGATTGTCCTCGAAGTTGGTATCGATGGCTGGCGTGGGCGGAGTATTGGTACAATACTTCCTTCCATTCAGCCGCACAGACGACACCGTTTCGAGTGCTATATGGGAGGGATCCACTAGCGCTGGTCCATTATCGTTGTGGGACGACCCCGGTGTCCCAGTTGGATCAGTACCTCGAGGAGCGAGAGGGGATTTTGGAGGAGCTGAAGAAGCATTTGACGAGGGCTCAGAAGCTTATGAAAGCCAAGGCGGACGCACATCGTAGAGAGGTGGAGTTTGCAGTAGGGGATTAGGTCTATCTGAAGCTGAGACCGTATCGACAGAGGTCGCTAGCCCGACGCCGGAACGAGAAGTTGGCCGCGCTGTTATACGGGCCTTTCCAGATAGAGGCGAGGATTGGACCCGTGGCATATAGACTGACGTTGCCACCAGGATCTGCCTTACACCCAGTGTTTCACGTCTCTCAGTTACGACGAGCGGTTGGAGCGCAGACACCAGTGGCCACTCTGCCATCCACATTGACAGCCGACTCAGAGGTGATGATGGCGCCCCAGGATATTCTGCAGGTACGACACACTGAGAGGGGCGGTCGGGAGGTGCTGGTAAGATGGTTGGGGTTGCCTGACCACGAGGCTACTTGGGAGCGGGAGGATACCATCAGGGCTCAGTTCCCAGACTACAACCTTGAGGACAAGGTTCGTTTTTGGGGGGGGTAATGATGCGGTCGTCTACAAGAGGAGGCAAGCGGGCACGGGCCGGAATTAGACTACAACCTTATCTTACTTAGCTTGGTTTGTTTTTGCTTTGTAACATCTTAGGCATTGCTTAAGTCACGGTGTGTGCGCTTAGCAATGACTAGATGAGTCCTATAAATACCCCAAAAACCCTAGTTGTTGATTATCGAAGAATTGAGATTAAATTGCCGTGTCGGCTAGGGTTAGTGGGGGATTAGACTTGATCCTTTAATTCAAGTTAGGGAGTGATCTCTCCAGAAAAAGATCAAATCTATCTTATTGTTCTTCGTATTTCAATAGAAATTCCTCTCTTTTCCATTTTTCCTCTTTAAAATTCAGCCCTAAATACGATTTGACCCCCAAATCGTATCATGGTGCAACTTGGCACTTATGTTTGCTGTCTGGTGCATTAAGAGAATTAAGTTTCCATGAATATCTGTGTTAGAATTGGGGTACGGGTGGCAAACTTGTGATTTTGATTATTTGAGTGCATTTTTGTAATTCTGGACAAATCAGTCCATTATATATAGGTGGAGGGGTAACGGCTAGGTTCTTATGTTGAATTTGGATAGGAATATTAAAAAAAGAAGAGTATAAGAGTAGATTGGTTTACATCTTGGGAGATTTATGTTTTTATCTCGAATCAAAAGCTAGGAGAGCGGCTCCTCTCAAATTGAGGACACTTATCTTTGTATTTCTCATCTTCATCT
>CM061139.1:192424339-192699410 GCA_030789695.1 Scilla litardierei | reverse complement strand
AGAACTTGGATAGAGGAAGAGAGGAAGGATTTCTGCAGAGCTTCGCTAGAATGAAGTTGCATGCATGAATTCCATGCAAAAAAGTGTAAGAAATGGCTTACCCTTGGGTATTATTTATAGCCCCCAAGGTAGTTATTTTAGGGTAAGTTGTTCCTTTGGAACAACTTAATTAAGGTGTACCATGATACATGGCACATTATAAGCTTAAGTTGTACCATATGCATGGTACAACATAAGCTTAAGATATTCCCCCTTTATTAGCCATATGTCACATGCACTTATGCATATATAATGCGACTTTCCCACTCATCCAGAGATCCTCTCCGCAAGGGAACAGATTCCCTTTATACACGACTTTGTGTACGCGACGTTCGAGGTCCGTATTCCCTCGTACATCCCCCACAAGGGTGTACTAACGTCTTCCATATCCAACATCTCCCACTCACACTTGAGGGGATTGTAAGAGAACGTCTTTCCCTTAGTTCTTTCATCTATCATACCGAGAAATAGACCGTGCGACCGTCATGCGCGTAGAGTCTGTTGTTGTGCACTTGTTAGAGATACACAACGACCTCGAAGGTGCAAAGTTGAGTAGATCAACGCATGCTTTACCCTAGATTATTTCTTCACATTTTTTATGCTTTATATTCAACAATTGAATCCCATCTGGATTACAATTGGCTGGCCAGCTTTGAATCATTAAAGCCCAAATGTGAATATGAAATCAATCTTCCTCTTCTTGCGAACCTTTTGATCTTGACTTGATTCGCTTTTCTAACGTGCACCGCCGAGCCGAATTACCATAGCCCATAAGTAACACGCTAAGATAGCGATCATCTCGTCAAATCTAAAGGAACCAATTGGAGTCCTTGAGGGTAAGAGTTAAGGCCCATATGGCCTTTGAGTCTCACATAATAGCAAACACTATTGCTACTAACTCAGTGGTCGAAATGCATACGTGGTATGAACACGTATTACAACATCACTCCTTTCCCAGGGAGAGTATGTCTTAATGATGTTGTACGGATGAAAAGATCAGGCACCACAGTGCCTATCTTTTTGAGTCCCTTTACTACTCGTGAAATATTCACGGACTCTCATCCTGCATAAGACAGATAGGATTTAAAAAATCCTACGAGATCTCTTTCAAATATCCTTGTGATACAGATCTCAGATCTTTTGTAAGCATCCATATAATGCAGATCTTTTATTCGACTATCTTGTTTAAGTCATGACTCTAAATCATTCGTCTAATGATTTTGACTTTAAACTAGTCTCATCTCTATCTTATCCATCTGATAAGATAAGGCGGTTGCTCATGTGAGAGAGCCAACCTTAATATGTCCGACATACACACAATTCAGCTGAGATTTCAAAAATGTACACAAACATTTCTTAAGAAATTCATATGCAATGTTGGAAAAAGAACTTATTCTTTTATTAATTTTGATCATTTACAGACATGGGAATTTACATTGGTACAACTCAGCTCTTACGCAATCCTTGAGATGATAAGTGTTTGTAAAACACATCTCTGGGGATCGCCTTCGTAAGCGGATCCGCTATCATCTCATGCGTAGATATGTACCTTATGTCTACCTTCTTGGTCTTATCATAGTCTTTTGCAAATTTGTAGCGGATATCTATGTGTTTGGTCTTACAATGGAATTTCGGATCTTTGACATAGGCTATAGATGCTTGACTGTCGCTGTGTATAGGTACAGCATCTGAGTCACTTGCATTAATTAGCCTGTCTAAGAACTTCCTAAGCCAAACAGCCTCTTGAACTGCCATGCTAAATGCTACAAACTCGGCTTCCATGGTTGAAAGTGCGATGCAGGATTGTTTCTTGCTACTCCAGGATATTGCACCAGATCCGAGTAGGAAAACATATCCTGAGGTCGATCGTCGCTCATCGAGATCACCCGCCCAATCAGCATCAGTGTAGCCTTCGAGCCTCAAGGCATAAAGCAAAGTCTGCAGTTCCTTTGAGATACCGCATTATCCTCTTAACCGCTTTCCAGTGTACTTGCCCTGGGTTGGATTGGTAACGACTTACCATTCCAACGGCAAAACAGATGTCCGGTCTTGTACACATCATAGCGTACATTAGACTACCAACTGCACTGGAATATGGAACTTTTTCCATAATCTCCTTCTCTTTTTGGTTCTTCGGACATGATTTCAGACATAAATTGTCGCACTTGCTTATTGGAGTATCAATGGACTTGCAGTCCTGCATATTAAAACGTTCTAGAACCTTCTTTATATAAGTCTCCTGTGAAAGAGAAAGAAGTTTCTTTGAACGGTTCCTTGAAATCTTAACTCCAAGGATATATGCGGCTTCTCCCATGTCTTTCATCTCAAAAACCGATGAAAGCCAAGCCTTGATATCCATCACAAAGCCCTTGTCATTTCCGGCTATTAAAATGTCATCTACATATAGAGACATAATAACCTACTTGTTCTTATTCCTCTTGATATATACACAGTTGTCTTCATCAAGCATGGAAAATCCATTTGATAAGACAACCTCTTGAAATCGTATATACCATTGCCTCGAGGATTGTTTAAGACCATATATGGATTTAAGAAGTTTACAAACCTTATGTTCGTTTCCTTCTTTTACAAACCCTGTTGGTTGTTCCATATAGATCTCCTCGTCCAATTCTCCATTGAGAAAGGCAGTCTTTACATCCATTTAATGTAATTCGAGGTCTAAGCAAGCTACCATTGCCAGAATCAGGCGAATTGAGGTAAAACGAACAACAGGTGAGAAAGTCTCTTCGTAATCTATCCCTTCCTGTTGCGTAAAACCTTTCGCGACAAGGCGAGCTTTATATCTGTCAATAGAGCCATCAGCCTTATGCTTGATCTTGAGAACCCATTTGTTCCCAATAGCTCTACGTCCTCTAGGTAAGTCAACCAAGTCCCAGACTTGGTTAACTTTCATGGATTCTAACTCCTCTTGCATCGCTTCCATCCATTTGTCTTTAGCAGGGCAAGATACGGCCTGTTTGAAAGTAACAGGCTCGTCATCTTCTTGTAGTAAAGTCATAAAGGTTTGCGGAAATTCATCCTCAAATCTTAGAGGAGCCAACCTTGTACGACTACTACGTCGTATTTGAGATTCTTCAAGTCCTTGTTGACTTGAATTTAGATCAATTCTAATATCACTCCCACTTGGAATGTCGTTAGAATTACTCCCACTTGGATCATTATTCCCGTATGGAATAGGATAATCGTCATTCGTATAATCCATTGGTGAAGGTTGAAACGTATTTTCATTTTCACCAAGAATTCTCCCACTCGAATGAGGTAATCCTTCTTGATCATAAATCTCAAATAGAGATAAGTCCTGACTTATCTCGCCCTGTCTTGGAAACTCGTTTTCCAAGAAAGTGACATCCCTCGACTCAAACTCAATTAGCCCAACATTGTCTTCCTGACTAACAAAAACATAATCTTTGGAGTTTTCTGCGTATCGTATAAAGATACATTTCCTTCCCCTTGGCCCAAGTTTGCCATACTTATGGGAGGAAATATGTGCGTAGGATGCACAACCCCAAGGTTTCAAAATGTTTAAGTCAGGAGACCTTTGGTTCCACAACTCATAAGGAGTGGAGCTAACTGATTTCGAGGGTACGCGGTTTAAAATGAAAGTGGCCGTCAATAATGCATCACCCCAAAAGTGATTGGCAAGTTAGCTTGCGCCATCATTGAACAGACCATTTCCATTAAAGTCCTATTTCTCCTTTCTGCAACACCGTTTTGTTGAGGAGTATAAGGCATAGTTACCTGATGTACTATGCCTTTTTGTAACGACCCGCTTTCGGGGGCCCGTTACTTATTTGATAATTGCGCAGGTTCTGCAGTTAACCAGTGAAGTCAAAATAGCCACGATGCAGAGATGTACAAAAATACCCAAATAGTGTCCAATTATTACAATCCGTCCGTACAAATATTCCAACAAATATACATGACAGAAGAAAGGTACACAACTGAAAATAGCTCTGGAAGCTGCGGTCTCATGGTCGAAGTCTGGCGCTATTAGCTCAAGAGCATCTGCCTCCATATGTACGTCGTCTGCGGTGCCACGGAGATGGAACCGTAGGTAAGTCACAACAATTCTAAATGAAGAAAGAGAGGTACTGTACAAGTATGACAAAGCAGACCAAAGTGAAAGTAAAGTAAAGTACGGTGCAATGTCTGTACAAGTGTAGAAAGTAACGTGCATGGAATGCGTAAAGTAAAGGTGACTGTACTGGCAAGTAAAGTGAGGCAAGCATGGTAACTGTACTGGTAAGGAAAGTAAAGTGCAAGTACTGTAAAGAAAGTAACCGTGCAAGCTATACTAGAACTACGTGACTCAAGTCGGAGAGTACAATATGTGACCGTTCAGTTCATCTCTTGCCTGGGTGCTACCCAGACGAAGGCCGGTACCCAGGCAGCATGATGGTTTGCCGAAACTCAGGCAGCTAGACAGGTTACTTTTATTTTGCCAAAACTCAGGCAGCTGGACGGTATGCCAAAAACTCAGGCAGCTTGACATGTAGATCGAACTCTAGTCACTCCCGTACTCTCGCAAACTATGAGTTACCCCAATACCCCAGTGACGTGTCAATTACAAGTTCTAGACAGGATTGTTCCACAGGATGTTCCACACATGATATTCCACACGATGTTCCGCATGTTAGTCACACCAGGTTAACTGGTTGACTTCCTCATTGAAAACCAGCAAGTAGGATAAATACAAGTCCAACACCAAAAGTTGTTACTTCCGTGCTTTGAGCACGTGGTAGTGTGGCTAGCACACAAATTACCCAAGTTGAAAGTTGGCAAAGTAATCTTTGGTAGATTACTTTCATTTAGTTCCCTAGTTTGGTTTAACTTGAATAGCCGTTCTGAGGCTATAAGTGAAGTGTCACAAGTTCATGCAAGCACAGTAGACTAGTTTTCTAAAGTTAGAATATGTCGTGACTTACTATTTTAGAGCTCGTCGTGGCAAGACGAGGTTGGAGCTGGAAGAGCTGGTGCACGAGAAATGGTACCTGCAATCACAAGAAACAATTGGTTAAAGCGCACCCTATTTTCTATTCAAATAATCTGATCGTTTTGATTTTTATAACTGATTAAAACGGTGTCGAAAACGGGTCTAAAATTTTATATAGACTATATAGGATGAAGATAGTTTTCCTGCAAGAGGGAATATTTTTCTGAGGCTTATAGTAATTTTTAGGATTTTTAAAAGCTCAAAAACTATTTAAAAACTATTTTTCAATTAGCGACGCATTTATTCAGGAATTTATTCCGGATGCAATCCACATCGGAATGTTGCAAGTGAGGTGTCAAAACGACCGTCTCGAAGAGTACTTTAGCATATATTTTTATCACATATTTGTTTACGTGAAAATAAGAAGATACGGATTTTTAAATGAAAATAACGGATTTAACTTATAGGCTTAAAAATTAATTCTGGAAAAACTAAGCGTCGGATTGAGATGAAACTAGCGCCATTAGGTCCAGAATGTCATTTCTGATTTTCTGGAGCTAGTCACTCATTTTTCTGGGTCTTATATAATTACTTATGGATTTAAAACCATAAACACATATTATTAAATAATTAAAAATACGAAAATACGTTTTTTCGGCATATTTACAAGTTTGCCATTTCGAATTTAAACTTACGCTGCCGTTCGTTCGCATGCAGCGAGAGGGGGCTTCGGCGTCGTTGACGGCGGCATGGGGCGGCAGCGGAGGGGCGGACCCGACGGCGAAGGCGGCGGCGCCAACAGCGGGGCGAGGCGAGGCGGTGACGGTGGAACACGGCGGCGTGCTGCAGGGGTTTGCAGCGATCGCCGTGGGTGACGTCGAAGGTGGCAGCGGTTCGAGGCGGCGTCGGGGGGTTCTCGGGGCGGAGGTGAGATCGGTGAAGGGCGTGCGGCGGGAAGGCGAGGCTGAGGATGATCGGAGGCTGTCGGAGCGGGCTCGAGCTGATCGGAGAGGGGGTGTTAGAGGCTGAGGGCGCGGCGACGAAGGCCGGAGGAGCGGTGGGGGGTGTCGACGTGGCCGTGGGTCGGGGATCGGATGGTGGAGCTGCTGCGACCGTGGGTGCAGGCGAGGGTGCTCGGGGAAGAGGGGGTTCGCCGGAGCTTGGTGGTGGCGGGCTCACGACGAGGCTGAGGGAGGCAGCGGGGTGTGGGGTTCGAATGAAGAGAGAGAGAGCATGGCCTTTGAAGAAGAGAGATAGAGACTGAGTTTGTGTGTATGGGTTAGATGGGTAATATATAGGGTTAGAGAACTTTAGCTGAGAGAGAGAGAGAGTTAGCTGGGGATGTTAGCTGAGAGAGTGGGTGTTGTGGGTTGGGGTAGAGTAGATACGGGTTTGGTTAGGTAATGGGATTAGGTAGGGTAATGGTGATTAGGGAGGTAATTAAGGTAATTAGTGAAACGAAATTACGAAAATGTCCCTACTAGTAAACGTGTCCGAAAAATTACGAAAACATACCCACGGGATCGTATCGTCACGAGGATCGTGAATACGAAGACCGTTACAGGATTTGAGCTTCGGAAATACTAGTTTTTGGCCAAAACGTTTAGAAAGCGGGTTTGCGGGTTCTCTATTGAAACTATATCAGAAAATTACGAAATTAATGTGGAAAGCCCCAAATGATCATAGGATGCTACTGCAGGAGTTTGAAAACGTTTTGAAGACGTTTGAAAAGAAAATAAATTTGTTGACCCAAAACTGCAATATCTGAAAATGAATTTTTATCAAATCTTTTAGAGGTATTTGATGAAATCCAATCTTGCTAAAATACTCCATAACTAGTCTGGTACTTCAAAACATTTTTATAGGAAATTTTTGAAATCAGTTTAAGACTCCTAATAAACCATTATAAAATACAATTAAAATTGAATTTTCTTTAAATACTTAATTTGAAAGTATTGGAAAAATACAGGCCGTTACATTCTACCCTCCTTAAAAATAATTCCGTCCTCGGAATTTAAAAATCTCTTTTGAAAATAATTGATATTATGAAGAAGATTTTAAAAATAATTGATGTTATGAAGAAGCTCAAGCAAATAAATGATAGGAAAAATAGTAACCTAGTAAATCAGGTTGTAAATAACATGAATTAAAATATGATATTATAGCATCAAGAAGGCAAGAGATGTTATATATGAAATATACTATTGACATCACAATAGGTTCCGAAACTAGTCTTAAGTCAAAATCGGTTCAGATAGAAGAAGGAGGACAAGTTCAAGAAAGATGAAGAAGTAGTAGCATCAGCTTACACGTCTCGGTTTGGTTCGTCTCAAATTCTTCAGCACCATCCTTGAATACTTCTGAGCGTCCTTCGATTCACTTCGGTTGTCGAATTCGAACTCCTGGTGATCGAAAATTGAATGCTACCCTCCTTAGAATAAACGTAGCTAAAGTTCAGACGAACTAAAAGCGATTAGGAAGAAGTAAAAGAATCAGGAGGCCATCATTAGCTAAAGAAAGGGTGATAATGATGGAGATCGATGGCGTTACATAATCATGATTTACGTCCTTGCGGTCCAGCGGACACGGCCAGGGAAGTGACTAAGCCAGGATCACTTATGCCCAGTCTAGCCAGGTTGATCCAACAGACTTTAGCCAAGCACATTGACCGGTATCATGGTCCATTGAAGGAAGATCATCATTCATATGAGTACCATCATCCACTGAAGGAAGGGTGATGAAGTGAGTAGATAGTTCAAAGGATGAAAAATCATGATAACTGCTAGCAAAAGGGGTTACTAGAGAGATATAATCAAGAACGGAACACGAATTCCTAAGCAAGGGTTAAGAGTTCAAAGGAAGTAAGGGAGACCTAATGAAGATGGTAATAAGGACACTTTACCCGTATATCCAATACAGGTGAACACTCGAGACATCCCGTACTCGAGGTTAATTTGAGTATCTTATATTATACATCCTGATCTTGCTATAATGTTCACGAGGTAGTTAGCGAGGACCTGCGTTGGGCCACCAAACTTGTAACGACCCGCTTTCGGGGGCCCGTTACTTATTTGATAATTGCGCAGGTTCTGCAGTTAACCAGTGAAGTCAAAATAGCCACGATGCAGAGATGTACAAAAATACCCAAATAGTGTCCAATTATTACAATCCGTCCGTACAAATATTCCAACAAATATACATGACAGAAGAAAGGTACACAACTGAAAATAGCTCTGGAAGCTGCGGTCTCATGGTCGAAGTCTGGCGCTATTAGCTCAAGAGCATCTGCCTCCATATGTACGTCGTCTGCGGTGCCACGGAGATGGAACCGTAGGTAAGTCACAACAATTCTAAATGAAGAAAGAGAGGTACTGTACAAGTATGACAAAGCAGACCAAAGTGAAAGTAAAGTAAAGTACGGTGCAATGTCTGTACAAGTGTAGAAAGTAACGTGCATGGAATGCGTAAAGTAAAGGTGACTGTACTGGCAAGTAAAGTGAGGCAAGCATGGTAACTGTACTGGTAAGGAAAGTAAAGTGCAAGTACTGTAAAGAAAGTAACCGTGCAAGCTATACTAGAACTACGTGACTCAAGTCGGAGAGTACAATATGTGACCGTTCAGTTCATCTCTTGCCTGGGTGCTACCCAGACGAAGGCCGGTACCCAGGCAGCATGATGGTTTGCCGAAACTCAGGCAGCTAGACAGGTTACTTTTATTTTGCCAAAACTCAGGCAGCTGGACGGTATGCCAAAAACTCAGGCAGCTTGACATGTAGATCGAACTCTAGTCACTCCCGTACTCTCGCAAACTATGAGTTACCCCAATACCCCAGTGACGTGTCAATTACAAGTTCTAGACAGGATTGTTCCACAGGATGTTCCACACATGATATTCCACACGATGTTCCGCATGTTAGTCACACCAGGTTAACTGGTTGACTTCCTCATTGAAAACCAGCAAGTAGGATAAAGACAAGTCCAACACCAAAAGTTGTTACTTCCGTGCTTTGAGCACGTGGTAGTGTGGCTAGCACACAAATTACCCAAGTTGAAAGTTGGCAAAGTAATCTTTGGTAGATTACTTTCATTTAGTTCCCTAGTTTGGTTTAACTTGAATAGCCGTTCTGAGGCTATAAGTGAAGTGTCACAAGTTCATGCAAGCACAGTAGACTAGTTTTCTAAAGTTAGAATATGTCGTGACTTACTATTTTAGAGCTCGTCGTGGCAAGACGAGGTTGGAGCTGGAAGAGCTGGTGCACGAGAAATGGTACCTGCAATCACAAGAAACAATTGGTTAAAGCGCACCCTATTTTCTATTCAAATAATCTGATCGTTTTGATTTTTATAACTGATTAAAACGGTGTCGAAAACGGGTCTAAAATTTTATATAGACTATATAGGATGAAGATAGTTTTCCTGCAAGAGGGAATATTTTTCTGAGGCTTATAGTAATTTTTAGGATTTTTAAAAGCTCAAAAACTATTTAAAAACTATTTTTCAATTAGCGACGCATTTATTCAGGAATTTATTCCGGATGCAATCCACATCGGAATGTTGCAAGTGAGGTGTCAAAACGACCGTCTCGAAGAGTACTTTAGCATATATTTTTATCACATATTTGTTTACGTGAAAATAAGAAGATACGGATTTTTAAATGAAAATAACGGATTTAACTTATAGGCTTAAAAATTAATTCTGGAAAAACTAAGCGTCGGATTGAGATGAAACTAGCGCCATTAGGTCCAGAATGTCATTTCTGATTTTCTGGAGCTAGTCACTCATTTTTCTGGGTCTTATATAATTACTTATGGATTTAAAACCATAAACACATATTATTAAATAATTAAAAATACGAAAATACGTTTTTTCGGCATATTTACAAGTTTGCCATTTCGAATTTAAACTTACGCTGCCGTTCGTTCGCATGCAGCGAGAGGGGGCTTCGGCGTCGTTGACGGCGGCATGGGGCGGCAGCGGAGGGGCGGACCCGACGGCGAAGGCGGCGGCGCCAACAGCGGGGCGAGGCGAGGCGGTGACGGTGGAACACGGCGGCGTGCTGCAGGGGTTTGCGGCGATCGCCGTGGGTGACGTCGAAGGTGGCAGCGGTTCGAGGCGGCGTCGGGGGGTTCTCGGGGCGGAGGTGAGATCGGTGAAGGGCGTGCGGCGGGAAGGCGAGGCTGAGGATGATCGGAGGCTGTCGGAGCGGGCTCGAGCTGATCGGAGAGGGGGTGTTAGAGGCTGAGGGCGCGGCGACGAAGGCCGGAGGAGCGGTGGGGGGTGTCGACGTGGCCGTGGGTCGGGGATCGGATGGTGGAGCTGCTGCGACCGTGGGTGCAGGCGAGGGTGCTCGGGGAAGAGGGGGTTCGCCGGAGCTTGGTGGTGGCGGGCTCACGACGAGGCTGAGGGAGGCAGCGGGGTGTGGGGTTCGAATGAAGAGAGAGAGAGCATGGCCTTTGAAGAAGAGAGATAGAGACTGAGTTTGTGTGTATGGGTTAGATGGGTAATATATAGGGTTAGAGAACTTTAGCTGAGAGAGAGAGAGAGTTAGCTGGGGATGTTAGCTGAGAGAGTGGGTGTTGTGGGTTGGGGTAGAGTAGATACGGGTTTGGTTAGGTAATGGGATTAGGTAGGGTAATGGTGATTAGGGAGGTAATTAAGGTAATTAGTGAAATGAAATTACGAAAATGTCCCTACTAGTAAACGTGTCCGAAAAATTACGAAAACATACCCACGGGATCGTATCGTCACGAGGATCGTGAATACGAAGACCGTTACAGGATTTGAGCTTCGGAAATACTAGTTTTTGGCCAAAACGTTTAGAAAGCGGGTTTGCGGGTTCTCTATTGAAACTATATCAGAAAATTACGAAATTAATGTGGAAAGCCCCAAATGATCATAGGATGCTACTGCAGGAGTTTGAAAACGTTTTGAAGACGTTTGAAAAGAAAATAAATTTGTTGACCCAAAACTGCAATATCTGAAAATGAATTTTTATCAAATCTTTTAGAGGTATTTGATGAAATCCAATCTTGCTAAAATACTCCATAACTAGTCTGGTACTTCAAAACATTTTTATAGGAAATTTTTGAAATCAGTTTAAGACTCCTAATAAACCATTATAAAATACAATTAAAATTGAATTTTCTTTAAATACTTAATTTGAAAGTATTGGAAAAATACTTAAATTGAATGTCCGAATGGATAAGCTGTAATGGAACCTTGGCCCTTGTGCCGGTTCCAAACGGCTTGCGACAAGATTTCCCCACAAGGCAATGTTCGCAGGTCGACATTTCAACTTTTGAAACATTGGATAGAAGGCCACGTTTGGCAAGTCTATCCATACGCGTTGGTCCAATATGACCAAGCCTTGCGTGCCAACAATTCACATCAGACTCATAAGTCTTAGAATTTGCAACAAGGAAATTTTCATTACATGAGGAATCATACATTGTACTCATTACAATAAATCCTTTAAATACAAACCCAGTACCAATAAGAGTATTATTACAACTTAAGTCCACATTACAATCATGAAAAAACCAGCTATAGCCAAGACCCATTAATACAACCACAGAAATTATATTCCTTCGAATATCTGGAGCGAAGAGGACATCATGAAGTAGGAAAGTGCGGCCGTTGTCCAAGACTAGCTTGCAAGTCCCAACGCCTTTCACTTCAACACGTGTGTTGTTTACTACATAAATCCACTTCGTTCCTTGGGGTATCCGGTGATACTCCACGAAGGACCGTCTGTCCCTTGCTATGTGGTCGGTGGCACCTGAATCAATTATCCAAAACGGATTAGATTCCACAAGAAATATCGAACTAGAAACACATATGTAACTAGTATATTTACAAGTTACCTCGTCCCCTCCACTCGTACACGAACGAGCATAGTGACCGAGCTTGTTGCACTTGAAGCACTTGATCTTCTTCAAGTCTTTCTTCTTGTGCCATTTCTTGTGCCCACCCTTATGTTTGGGTTTCTTGGTAGACTCAGGTTGCTTATTACGTTCATTAGTGAACTTCGAACGATTTTTCCGTTTCTTTCCCCCGTGTGAGGAACTAGCAACCATGTGCACTTCTGCACTTGGTTTGGCAGCCGCAAGCCGCTCTTCCTCTAATTCGAGGTGCTTGGAAACATCGCTGAAGGTCTTGATGCTCTCATTGTGAGTGAGATGCATCTTCATTTGATCCCACCCATTTGGTAGGGAACGTATGACTGCTTGGATTTGTTGCTCATCAGTGAGCACATGACCTGCGTCCTTTAACTCCGAGATAAGGTTCGCCATATGTCGCAGATGTTTCCCCATGGAATGATCTGGACGTTTCTTATATGTATCGAACCTTATAGTTAAGGCGCGAAGTTTGGACACCGATGTGCCACCGAACTTCTCCTCTAGCTTGGACCATATGTCCATGGCTAGGTCATGTTCTCGGAAGATGCGCATTATGTCATCAGCCATACTGCGTAATAACGTAATGCGCGCTATCTTGTTCTTCCGAGACCAAGCATCAAAAGCTTCCTTGTCTCGTCGGTGTTGGGCCGTAGTGCCCAACTCAGGTTCAATCATAACGTTCTTTAGAGTTTCGAGCACTTCTTGCTCCTCTAGAATGTATTGTATCTTGATGGACCAAAGTTTGTAATTATCGCCGTTGAGTTTTTCACCTTTGTTTAACTCAGCGACGATATTCTTTGAAGCGGAAGACATTTTACTTTTAAAATGCTGCAAAAAGACATAAAAACCAAAGGTTCGATCAAAAATCATTGCATAAATTTCTTATATACATAGTCATCATACATTTTCATGATTCATTAGTCTCGGCCAGCGGACCGACCAGGGAAATGGCTAAGTCATGGTTCACTACCCCCAGACTAACTGAGGTGTCCCACAAACTAGTCCAAAAAAACCACTAGTCGAATCATGATCCATTGAGATACTGAATCATTCGAATGTGAAATTTCAGACTAGTTTAATATCACTCCCACTTGAAAAAAATCCCACTTGGAATGATATTATTACATTTGATAAGTTACTTTCGAAAAATACTGAAGATGTTACTCTAGAATCGGAAAGGTCACTATGTTTCCAATCACCATCTAGAGTAACTTTCAATATTTCTCCCTCACTTTATCAAATGTTAGTACTCTTATAGTACTTTGCAGCGGAAAAGCGTTTTTGAAAACTTATTTTTCAAAACGTATGAAAACGTATTTTTCAAAAAAAATATATTTCAACTTAGTACCCTTATGATAATAGTGAAATATTCGGCACTTCCTGACCATTTGTCGGGAATGAGCCGTAGCCGTGCCTAGGTCGGATCCCCCTTTTGGGGATTTTTCTGCAAATTATCGTCGCCGGCTCCCGTATGGATCCAGGCGTTTCCCCCGTATGAGAGAAATTTGATGCAGACGACTGTCGTTTGGCCCCGTATGGGCTAGTTCGACCAAGGCCTTTGCCGAATTGGTCTGAAACTTCTCCCGGCCAGTGCCGATCAGTCCGGCACCCGGCCAAGGACGGCCTGCGGCAGCCCTGGCCACTGCCAGGGCCGGCCTGGCCACTGGCCTGGCCTCGGCCAGAGGCCGGCCAGGCCTCTGCCTGGCCTGGCCTAGGCCAGAGGCCGGCCAGGCCTCTGCCTGGCCTGGCCTGGGCCAGAGGCCCCTGGCCGGGGCCAGGGCCCCTGCCCTGGCCTCGGCCAGGGCGGCCGGGCCCTGGCCGGGGCCAGGGCCCCTGCCCTGGCCTCGGCCAGGGCGGCCGGGCCCTGGCCGGGGCCAGGGCCTCTGCCCTGGCCGAGGCCAGGGCGCTGCCCTGGCCTCTGCCAGGGCGGCAAGGCCCTGGCCGGGGCCAGGGCCCCTGCCCTGGCCTCGGCCAGGGAGGCCTGGCCGTGGCCGACCGGCCATGGCCCGGCCATGGCATTTTTGCCTTGACCGGCCATGGCCCTTTGGCCATGGCCGGTTTCCCCTTTCATGGGAGGCCGCACACCCCCGCCGGAGGGGGTTGCCGCGGTGGTTATTGGCCGTAGCCAACCCCCTCCGCATGGGGAGGGGGGTGCATGGCCTTCATAACCCATTTGGTCATGGTGCACATGCACAAAAAAAATTCATCTTCCCCGATGGGAATAACCACCACCTTCTTCTCCGGTGAAGCACCCGTTCGTCGAGGAAGTAGTTGTCCTCCAATGGCCGTGTGCCAAAAAATGAACCCACTTCAAAAATTCGTAAACTACGCGCTCCACATGAAAAGAGCGCCCATTCCCTATGAATGGAGACTCGGCATCCATGAAGAGAGCGAGTTTGACGATATGAACGGTCGGTTCTTCCCGTCACGGAGAGTTCCTGCCATATCCGTAATGACAGAAGACCCTAACGTGAAAAGAACAACCGCTGCGTTCTCTCCGTCACGAAGCGTTCCTACCATATCCGTAATGGTAGGATACCCATCCGTGAAAAAGACAACGACTCGTTCATAGTTTCTCCGGGGCGAACCCGTATGGCTCTGATACCAATGTAGGATCCTGTCCAAAACAGAGTTAGGATCAATAATATGAAGTTTAGACTTACGCTTGCGTATGCGGCACGGTAGTCTACGAACTTCGCCTTCGGATTCGCCACGACGGATCGAGTCTACTCACAAACGGAGTAAGGCTACTAAATCCACAATCTAAATCTCTACTTTAGATTAAGAACTTGGATAGAGGAAGAGAGGAAGGATTTCTGCAGAGCTTCGCTAGAATGAAGTTGCATGCATGAATTCCATGCAAAAAAGTGTAAGAAATGGCTTACCCTTGGGTCTTATTTATAGCCCCCAAGGTAGTTATTTTAGGGTAAGTTGTTCCTTTGGAACAACTTAATTAAGGTGTACCATGATACATGGCACATTATAAGCTTAAGTTGTACCATATGCATAGTACAACATAAGCTTAAGATATTCCCCCTTTATTAGCCATATGTCGCATGCACTTATGCATATATAATGCGACTTTCCCACTCATCCAGAGATCCTCTCCGCAAGGGAACAGATTCCCTTTGTACACGACTTTGTGTACGCGACGTTCGAGGTCCGTATTCCCTCGTACATCCCCCACAAGGGTGTACTAACGTCTTCCATATCCAACAGTTATGAGTGGGAAAAACTCAGACTTCAGGACTATAAGTCCGTCGCTGAGTACAATTCTGCACTTCATAACATCACCTCACGCCTGAAGTTGTGCGGTGAAGAAGTGACAGAACAGCGCATGTTGGAAAAGACATTTACCTCGTTTCACGAGAAAGATGCAATCCTCATGCAGCAGTATCGTGAATGCAATTTCACGAAATTTTCCGATCTGATCTCATGCCTACTTAGGGCAGAGCAGAATCGAGACTTACTGCTTGCAACTCATAACTTACGTCCAGCTGGCATTGCCCCTATCCCTGAAGCCCACCACGTTTCTCCCCAGAAGTGGAAAAACAAGAGGAAGGCTAAAAACACTAAAGGGAAAGCTATAATGAAGCAACCAAGAGGTGCAGCTCCACAGACAAACAAAAACAATAAGGGAAAAAGAAATTTCACTTGGAAGCGAAAGAACACCGAGCAAGTGTCACTTCCAAAGAAGAACTGGGAGGATAAATGCCATAGATGCGGCATGACTGGCCATTGGTCCAGAAACTGCCGCACTCCTCGCCACCTCCAGGATCTATACCAGCGAGCCAGAAGTCTCTACCTGAAACAAACTTGGCGGCTGTTCAGCCGCCAACAATGTTTACTGCAAAAGACTTTGAGAACGACGACCTTCTCGATTGAGCACCATCGTTTATCTATGCTTTTTAGAATTCAATGTATCTTAATCTTTTATTTGCTTAAGTACGAACTTTTATTTTCGAATGAATGTTTACATTTTCGCTCAAATAAAATTTCGTTTTTGCTTATATAGATGATGTCTGAATGCTTAGTGGACAGTGCCTCGACGCACACAATCCTTCGCGATCATTGCTATTTTAATAGCGTAAATAAATATGACGGTCATGTTATCACAATTTCAGGACTGTCTCAAATAATCGAAGGATCTGGTGAAGCAATTATATTGCTCCCAAATAACACAAGACTTCAAATAAAAAATGCATTATTCTATCCTAAATCAAATAGGAATCTCGTAAGTTTCAAGGATTTCCGTTTAAACGGATATCACTTAGAAACCAGAGATAAAAATACGGTTGAATATCTGTATGTAACTCGTCAGAAAGATGGCCGGAAGATCATCTGGGAACGATTCAAGGGACTCCCGTCGGGTCTCTACCAAACATACATTCAACCAATAGAAGCCAATATGACTGAGCACCAGACGTGCCAATCACTGCCAGAGTTCGAACTCTGGCACAATAGACTTGGTCACCCTGGAACAGCAATGATGCGACGCATCATCTCTGAATCCCGTGGACACAAATTGAAGAACCTGAAGATTCTTCAAAAGGGTGAATTTCTATGTCTCCCTTGTTTCAAGGGAAAACTTATAACGAGACCATCCCTCCTGAAAGTGGGATTAGAGTCTCCTGGCTTCCTTGAGAGAATTCATGGTGACATTTACGGGCCTATTCACCCCGCAAGTGGCCCATTTCGGTACTTCATGGTACTGATTGATGCATCAACCAAATGGTCTTATGTGTGCCTCTTGTCCACCCGCAACCTAGCTTTTCCAAAGCTATTGGCACAAATAATAAGGTTGCGTGATCATTTCTCCGATAACCAAATCAAGAAACTACGTCTTGATAATGCGGGAGAATTTACTTCACAACTCTTCGAAGACTATTGCCGGGCAACGGGTATTGAAGTTGAACATCCTGTAGCACATGTTCACACCCAAAACGGATTAGCTGAGTCCCTTATAAAGAGACTCCAATGGATTGCACGTCCATTGCTTATGCAATCCCAGTTGCCTGTGGATGCTTGGGGGCATGCTATTTTACATGTCGCATCACTTATTAGGATAAAACCCTCTGGAGGTCATACTTTATCCCCGATGCAACTAGCATATGGCGCACCTCTGGATATATCTCATTTGAGAGTGTTTGGTTGTGCGGTATATGTCCCAATAGCACCACCTCAGAGGACCAAAATGGGTCCTCAGCGTCGTCTAGGTATATATATTGGGTTTGATTCGCCCTCTATTATAAGATACCTTGAACCCCTGACGGGTGACGCATTCAAGGCACGTTTTGCTGACTGTGAATTTAATGAGAAAATTTTTCCTAAACTGGGCACACAGTCTAAGAAGCCAGAAGCTTCTGAGACCATTAGTTGGGACCAGAAGTCTTTGTCCCTATATGATCCGCGTACTAATCTGTGTGAAGATGAGATCCTGAAGATCCTTCACATCCAGAATACAGTACATCTTTTGTCGGATAAATTCACGGACAACCAGAAGATTGTCCGTTCACACGTCCCTGCTGCCAATACGCCAGCTAGGATTGACATCCCCATAGATGGATGCAATCCACCAGCAGCAGAATTGGCTGTACCTCAAATGAAAAGAGGACGCACACCAGGTTCAAAAGATAAAGTTCCTCGAAAGAGGAAGACTCCTGGAGATACTAAGATTATCCCTCCACAGGATGCTGAGCTCAGACCAGCTACTTCTCCCCTCCTGATTTCCCCAGCAGAGGAAACAATAGGAGAAACATCATTAAATTTTGTACGTACTGGAGAAGTACTGGACAGAAATAGCATAGTCGTCGACGACGATTTTGCGTTCGATATTGCCGTTCACGTCACTGAATATGACGATGACGTCAAACCACGATCTCTGGCGGAATGTAAACGCCGAGATGATTGGCCAAAGTGGGACGATGCAATAAGAGTAGAGCTGGACTCACTCTTGAAACGCAAAGTCTTTGGACCAGTAGTCCAAACACCAGTAGGTGTAAAACCTGTGGGATATAAGTGGGTTTTCATAAGAAAAAGAGATGAAAATAATGTGATCGTTCGCTATAAGGCACGCCGTGTAGCCCAGGGATTTTTCCAGAGACCGAGGATTGATTACGAAGATACGTATTCTCCGGTCATGGATTCGATCACATTCCGATTTTTAATAAGCATAACTTCTCTGGAAAGCCTAGAAATGCAGCTCATGGACGTTGTGGCTGCATATCTATATGGCGATATAGATAAAAATATCTATATGAGACTTCCTGATGGGTTTAATCTACCCTCAGAGATGAAAGAGATACCTCGGGACGTATTCTCTGTAAGGCTACATAGATCATTATATGGTCTAAAACAATCGGGCAAGATGTGGTATAACAGACTAAGTGATTTCCTTACACAGCAAGGATTCACGAATAATGAAGTTTGCCCGTGTATCTTTATAAAAAGAACGTAAAAAGGATTCGTCATCATAGCTGTATATGTAGATGACTTAAATCTCATAGGATCTCCTGCAGAGATCAATAAGATATCTGAAAGCCTAAAACATACTTTTGAAATGAAAGACCTAGGCAAAACAAAGTATTGTCTTGGCTTACAGATAGAACACCTAAGAGGAGGAATCCTATTACACCAATCTAATTATACAAAGAAACTTCTACGCAAGTTTCATATGGATAAATGTCATCCTTTAGGTACTCCTATGATCGTAAGATCACTAGACGTACATAAGGACCCCTTCCGGCCACTGGAAGAGGGGGAGGAGATACTGGGTCCTGAAGTACCCCACCTCAGTGCCATTGGAGCACTTCTATATCTGGCTAACTGTACACGTCCCGATATAGCGTTTACAGTTAATCTTCTAGCCAGACACAGTGCAGCGCCCACAAAGTGCCACTGGAATGGAGTAAAGCGTCTTCTGCGATACCTCCAGGGTTCCATTGATCTTGGACTTTACTACCAGAGAGGTGCCTTCCCCAAATTATTTGGTTATGCTGATGCATGTTATCTCTCAGATCCGCACACGGCAAAATCCCAAACGGGTTTTGTTTTTACCTACAGAGGTACTGCTATCTCCTGGAGATCGGTAAAGCAAACCACAACAACTACATCATCTAACCATTCGGAGCTCATTGCGATCCATGAAGCAAGCAGAGAGTGTTATTGGCTACGATCCGTCGTCCAACACATTCTTCAATCTACTGGCCTGAAGACCGGTGATTTAGAGCCTACCGTCCTGTTTGAAGACAACGCAACATTCATTGCTCAACTTCAAAAGGGCTACATCAAGGGCGACAGGACGAAGCACATATCTCCCAAGTTTTTCTGGACACATGAGCTAAAAGAGGATAAGCAAATCGAAGTTCAGCAGATACAGTCCTGCAACAACTTAGCTGATCTTTTTACTAAGTCTTTGCCAAAATATACTTTTGTAAAGCTTGTAAAGAACATTGGTATGCGCCAATTAAAAGACCTGCAAGCCTGAAGCTTGTACGGATCAGGGGGAGTAACCTGTGGGTTGCACTCTTTTTCCTTAAGTTGTTGGGTTTTTTCCACTGGGTTTTCCACAGCTAAGGTTTTAACGAGGCAAACACACTTACTCTGGATACAGAAGTATCCACCCCTCTTTGACTCAGATACTGAGACCAAATGTGATGAATGGGTAAGGGGGAGTGTTATGAATGAGGGAGGCTTTTTGCCTCCCCTCCTTCACTACCCATTCATTAGTCCCATTACTATGGGTAATGGGGACTCTTGGTCTCCTAGAGGCCCTTCATCTCTCCCTCTAGATTAATATATAGAGAACCATGGCCTATGGCCATGGTTACTCATTCTATCTCTAAGAATTCCTATCACTAATTTTCCTCTTGAGTTTGATTACTCTCTAATATTAACCTAATACTTACTTAATTATCAACTTTAACTATTAACCTACCATTAACCTTATATGAAATAACATAAAAACTAACATTAATTTTTAACTTATAACATCACCTATAACTTAACTTGCTTATATAATAACATTAATTTAATTAATACTAACTTATAAAGCTTTTATAATAAATAATTTATAAAACTCTATAATAATTAACTTTACAAAAATTTTATAATAAAAAACTTTATAAAAACTAAAACTTACCTCTCTCACTCACTCACTCACTGCCCGTTCCCTCTTCTTCTCTTCTATTTTCTTCTTTCTTTTTTTTTGTTTACGCAGGAAGCTCACGGCGGCGGATTGGGGGTCGGACCCTGCGGCAAAAGGGGCGGCGGCGGCCTGTGAACGGCGGTGGCGGATCGGGGGCAGTCGACGGCGGCCTGGGCGCTTGTAGCGGGCAGCGGCGGCGCCCGGGATGCGGCGGCGGCCTGCAGCGGCAACGGCCTGGGTGCTTGCAGCGGGCGGCGGCGACGCCTGGGATGAGGTGGCAGCGGCCTGCAGCGGCGCGGCGGAGCGCACGCGCGGCGGCGACGGCGGAGGGCCTGGGATGCGAAATCCAGCACGGGGAGTGAGTAAGGGGAGAGGGAGAATTGGATTTGGGGTTGTAAGATCTGAAATGGGTTTGATTGGATTCCAATTGAGGTTTCAATTTGGATTCCTCAATTTCTAATTTCAGCCTTTGATTTGGGTTTTGATTAGAATGGTTGATTGATTTCGATTTCGATTTCTCCAATTACTGATTTTGTTTTCTGGTTTGAATTGGGGAGGAGAATGGTTAAATTGGTTTGATTGTAGTGGTGGCTGATGTTGTGGTGGTGGTGGTGTTGTTGATGTGGTTTCCTCTACCCAATGTAGGAGGAAGGGGGCTCCGAAGAAGCTGCAGGTGGTGGATGTACGTGGGTTTGGTGATGCTGTTGATGTTGCTTAAGAACAGTGGAGGGAGGAGACAGCTTAAAGAGGTTGAGCTAGAGGTCAGGGATGGAAATGAATAGAATTTTGGATCTCACCGGTTTCTTTCGGTGGGATTCAATAGGTTAGGGTAAATGTAATATGGTAAAAGTAATTAAGGAAGGTCATGGTAATTTAAATTAGCTAGTAGTAATCAGTTAATTAGTAATTAAATTTTTAGCCAGTAATAATTAGTTAGGGTCAAAAGTTAAATAGTTACGCTATGGTAAAAAGTTAAAACAGAGACGCGCCCACGTCAGTGTGTGGACGAAAAATCACTCGGACGAAAATATCTGGATGAACGAAGTAAAAGAAATACAGGCAGACAATAATAAAACACGACTAGAAATACAGGCCGTTACAATCCGGACGAGTGATAGTAAGATAAATCAGTCGACCAACCAAGTGTTGAAACCTTCCAATATCAGAATACAACTCACCATCAGCATCAAGCTTTCCACCACTGTTAGTAGGCGTATCTGACAGTTTAACACCCATCTTTCCTGCTTCCTTCAATAAGTCAACAACATACTTCACTACTACATAACCAGCTTTCAGCCACGGACAAATCCGTGGCTGAAAGCCGGGTTTCCATGGTTGAAACATTATGACCACGGAAAAAAAATTTTGTGACTGAAAATCCATTGCTGATACCATAGTCGCTAATACCCCCTTTGCCCACGGACTTTTTCGTGGCCGATAATTTGCCACGGGTTATCGTCCACAGATGTCCGTGGCCATAATCCGAATAAAAAACAATATAAAAGTATCATCCACGGATAAATCCTTAGCGGATACCTATTTAAGGCCATGACAAAGTCCATGGGTGATATGTGTAAGCCACGGATACTGGGCACGAAGCTGACGTAATCCATGTACACAAACCGTGGGTGAAACCTATCGGCCACGGTGTACCGGCCTGTATTTTAGGCGTGTTTGAATTCGTGCATGAAGACATTTTATTTCAGTCATCCGAGTGATTTTTTTCGTTCGTACGTTCTTTCTCCTACGCATCGACGCGAGTGCATCTCTGTTTTTTAGATTTTTACCATAGTGTAATGAGTTACTTTTATCCCTAACTATTACCCTAACCGTACCCAATCAATTTCTAACCCTACACCATTACATCCTACCGGTGAGATCTAACAGACGTCTTCACTCCACCTGATCGCGCCCGGATATACACCCGAAAAACGACTGTAGTCTTACCACAAGCACACGGTGAAGTGGCGAGCGGGTATCGAACACAAGGGAGAACAATTGATAGTACTCTATCTTAATCACCTAGCTATTGGTGGAAGTACGGAATGGTTTTAGAAATATTGTCACTGTCGTTCAATCAACAAATAGAATAATATATAATAAAAGCGTCTAGGGCTAGGGAATCCCCACTACGGATCATCACTTATCCTTGTGGATCATGAATCTCGATGTTGCAAAGCTCGAATTGAGGTGAACTAGTCGTAACTAAATATAGAACCAAGCTCACGCTCTCGCGCTATTACCGGTCTATAGCAACCTAGATTAGGGCCCACTCTCGTACAAACTCTAACCTAAGCTACTAGCATGAAGATCGACATCAACATCCAATCGCACCTCGAGCCCACTCTCGTGCAAACTCGAGCTACGATCTAGGTTATGATAGTTCGTATTCGTCCAATCTCTTGCAAACAAATATGAGTATAGATTTATAATAAAAATCCTAACTTTGGTCCAATCTCTTGCAAACCAAGTCTAGAGAATCTCAATTATAAACCTAAATCGAATATCTAGGCCTTTCCATCGATTGAAATCCAATCTCTTGCAAACCCCAATCAATGGGAATTCCTAGCTATCCGTAATATATCAATCCCAACCTAACCGTCTATCAATCCTAGTAACAATTCAATTCATTCATCACAATTCTAAGATCGGATCCATAGGGTTCATCCACATGCCCTAGAACGGCGGAACTACTCACAATCAATCATAGCAGTCTCAGAAATAACGAATAAGATCATAGAGCAATTCATGGTTGAGAGAAAACAATTCATAAAAACAAGAAATTTAGATAGAAAGAACAAACCAAATTGCGAGTCTTTAATCTCCAGCTGAGAATTACAATTAGAATAGCCATCAAAATTAATGTTTTCGTCTCCCCTAAAACTAGGAATAAATTAGCCTTAAATACAAGTCAAAATCGTCCAGAAATTCCTGACAGATTTGCCCCTGGTGCAGCCTAGAACCCTAATTCGTGATACAGTCGGACTGCGCCACTCGGCCGAGTGGAACATGTCACTCGGCCGAGTGACAGACTCAAATAAAAACAGAGAATTTGGGGTTTTTGGGGGTCTGTCGCTCTGCGCTACTCGGCCGTGGGCTTCTTCACTCGGTCGAGTTGGCTTTGCCACTCGGCCGAGTGAGGCTTCTCCAAATTCCAGTAAGTCGACTAAGTTTCAGGAAAAAAAACCCTGTCATACTCGGGTGAGTGGACTTCTTCACTCGGCCGAGTGAGATTTCTCACTCGCCCGAGTGGACTTTGACTCAATGTGCTCATGTATCCGTTGTACTCGGCCGAGCACGTTCCTTCACTCGGCCGAGTGAGCTGTCTGCTCGGCCGAGTGAGCTGTCTGCTCGGCCAAGTGAGCTGCTCATGTGGTTCTTTCTTCTTATCCTCGCTTCCTCGTTGATTCTATCGAACTTCTTCCTCTTCCGCTCATCATCTATCGCTGCTAGCTCCTCAATAAGGCCGTGGGCGATGCTTCAGTGCACGTGAATGTTCCTTGATCTCATTTTTGCTCCAGATCGCTCCATATTTCCTGAAATACGACAAAAACAAGAAATAGTGAAAAGCAATGCGATATCATCTAATAATCGTGAAAACCGCAATATTGGCGATCGAAACAACATGAGAACATGCAGAAAAAAGGTGTAAAATAAGGAGCGATCAAAATCCCCCAAGCTTACCTCTTACTCATCCTCGAGGAAGATGAGTAAAAGGCGAACCCGACAGGTAAAAATAAGGAAAAGGGAAAAAGAAGATAGAAAAGAAAACGAAGAGGGATGTGCTAGATCATTTTCTCAGGATGTGGAGCTGCTTACTCAAATAACATTCGACGAAAAAAACATGCCAACGACTTTTATCTCGATATAATGATATCATATATATATATATATATATATATATATATATATATATATATATATATATATATATATATATATATATATATATATATGCATTCAATATAGAAACCCAAGAATATTAAAACGATATGGAACATGAAATCATTCTAGAAGTAGCATTGTCTGAGTCATCCAAAGTAATATACATAACCATAGATCGTACAAATTTCAACTGATCGCTTTTTATTTGGAGTATATGAGGCATCACACAATATGGAGCAATAAGAATAAAAAGAAATGGTATTCATGAAATGCTTGCCAAATTTCAATTCCTGGACTTCGTAGTACTCCTAGTAATCTCCCTAAGCATAGAAAATTACCTAGCTTAGGTCGTCATGTACAGACAAGTTGTCACTCTCTCACACATCATTGGATCCCCTCCTCCAAGCATATCTATAAGCGTGGTGGCATCAAATAAAACAATACAACTTTTTCCCATTTTTTGAAGCTCCAAGAAAGAAATAAAAGAGGGAAGAAAGGAAAGAAAGAAAGAAGTGGGATCGTGTATATACAGATGAACTTCTTTTTGTTTTCTTTTTCTCTTTTTTCTTTTCTTTTCTCTTTTTTCTTTTCTTTTTAAACTCATATACACAATAAGAATCCCAAATCAAAGATAGAGAGATATACATGTATTTTTTTCTTTTGATTTTGGGGTATGGAGCTTGAATTTTATAGCAGGGGAAAATGCCAATGTAAGATTCGCTAAAGAGAGATTCATCAATGATGTTAAGTATGGAAACGATGTTCAAGATATGTGGAGAAAGAAAAATATGCAACGCTCAGTTCACTCTTTTGAATGTACAAGACAACTTTCAGCAGGGCAATGTAATCTACTCAGTTTAATTTCAGAAAGTAAACTAATTCAGTTATATCAAAATGGCTTACATTCAATCTACCGAGAAATAAAGCGTACAATTTTCATGCAAAAAGAAGTGATAACACACAACAAAGAAGTAATCCAAATTTAGGCAATCAACGCGTGAATCTTGGTATGTTTTCTATGAAGAGTATACAATATAAATCATAAGACTCAGCAAATGGTAGAATTTCATTCACATTCATATAATAAAGATGCAGGTTACTATTCTCAAATGCATGGCAAAGTATAGCATATGATATCTGAAATAAAAACGATGGCATGACAAGAGAATATGCATATAAAAGTAAACTAGCTCCAAGTCATCGTCATCACAGAAAATTCATCTCTAGCCAAAAAGGATAAAAGTAATAAGGATAAAGGAAAAATAAGAACTACTATACATATGCAGTACACACAAAAACAAGAAAACGTGATGCATGAGAAAAACATGAAAAAATGGGTGAAAATTTGTGTAAAATAAAGAAAGGTGGAAAATGGAGATAAAAATGAAGAAATCGAAAAGTGCGTGAGACACTCACTCTTCCAAGCTAAACTGCACAGTGTCCTCAATGTGTTAAGTGTGGCAGAAGGAGAGATATGATATGGGTGGAGTGGGTGAGGATGCAGGCATGATCTAAGATGAAAAATGAAAGAAAATGTGATGGATATGCATGTGAAGCGTGCAGAGATCAAGATGGTGCAATATATCGGTCCCAAAAATACCTCCTCTCACCCAGGATGATATAGACAAATCAAACAACATGTGACCAAAATGTGTGGGGAGGAAGTGCGCAAAATCGGTAGAAAAGATGATATCAATCACGGCAGCGGCAAAAATATGGGAGGCATTAAGTGTGTGCCGTGAGACGTGCATACCCAATGCGAAGTGCTATAGAAAAGGAGCGAATATACCCAAACACGACGCGAATGCAAGCAATGGATGTGTGCGGAGAAACGCCTCCTCCAAGAAGCTCCGAGTCTGCCCCTGATTCTCCCCCAAGCTATCTTGAAACACAAATTGTCAAATTAGCAATGAATATCAATAAATTTGGGGTAAAATTAAGAGTAATAGATGTGTATAAGGTTTAATTTTGATTCGGGGCGGAATAGGGCCTACGAAATGGAGATTGGGAGAAAAGGAGAGAAATGGGGCTAAATGGGGACGGACGGCGGTGAGAGAGGCGGCGCCGACGGCGGCTGGGCGGCGTGGAGGCCGGTGTGGGGTCGCCGACTCCAGTGCAGGTGGGGGTTGCTCGGTCGAGGGAAGGGGCGGTTCGGGCAATTGGGGGAGAAGCTCAGGCGATGGGGAAATGAATTGGGGATTTTTTATATTTAGGGCCGCGAGCTGTCGAATATATAAGATAAGTCACTCGGCTGATTAGCGTTTCCACTCGACCGAGTGGCTCAGTTTAAAAATTATTCGTGAAAGTACCGACTCAGCCGAGCAGCACTTCCCACTCGGGCGAGAAGACAATGGTCACTCGGCCGAGTGGCAAGGCCACTCAGAGCTTTTCAAGTGCTGAAAGTGCCTGATTCACTCGGTCGAGTGACAAAGTCACTCGGCCGAGTGGCATATAAATGACAGAGAGTGGTTTTTCGAATCTTTCCTGATCAGTACCCTGCTCGGCCGAGAGGGTCTTCACTCGGCCGAGTGAATGCCGAGTGAAAATTTCACTCGGCCGAGTGGGCTGCTGTTTTCAGCTCCACCTCTCTGTTTTTGTTCCGCTTTCTGATTTTCTTTCCCCGTCAGTTTCTTCCTTCTCTTGATGTCTGAGCATATCCTTGGAGTGCTCTCCTTTGCCATGGTCGTCCTCCATTCATATGGTTTCCTATTCTCCATCTCCTGAAATGAAAAATATTGCACGTTGTCAAGTTTTTCTTCGGCACTTGACTCTAAACACTAATAAAGATATAAAAAAATAAAAGGAAAAATTCATCAAAAAATGAGATAGAACTATTGGGTTTCCTTCCAACAAGCGCTCGTTTAAGGTCTTGAGCTCGACCCCTTAAGATACGTGTTTAGAGCTCGATGTTCGGCGCATGTGAGATGCGCGCGTCAAACTTGCCAGGAAGGCCGCTTGGGTTTAGTTGTTGATTTTAATCGGCATTCCTTGGCTTCCCTTCATCATGGATAGTAGTGGGGGATGAGTCCCCCAAGCTCGAGCTTTTAACATCCTTTTTCTTGGCCGGCGACGAATATTTGTTGTCCGGTGGAGCTTTCTTCATATGCTTCGCTGTAGAGAGCTTGCATAGCTCTCTAATCTTGACGACATCAGCGTCGTCTTTCTCCTCGTCTGTAAGAGGGTCCAGCGGGTCTTCCATCATCTCGCCATCTTGGGAAGATTGGCCCTCTTCGAGGCCGTCATCGTGCATGGCCCCGATGGCAAATGGCATGGCGTCGTCAATCACCTTGTCGAGGAGGTCTACATAATCCACGTCCTCTGGCCAAGGCATATGCCTCATCACCTTCGGAATGTGGAGTTAGACTTCAATATTTCCGATGTTCAAGGACAAGGTTCCTTCCCTCACATCTACAATCACTCCGGTGGTGGCCAAGAAAGGGCGTCCAAGAATCAGCGACGTATCTCCTTCCTCCTTAATATCCATCACCACGAAGTCGCATGGCAAGCAAAGTCCACCCGGCACTTGTAGTGGTATGTTTTCGGTAATCCCTACCATCCTAGTGATCCGACCGTCCGCGAGTTGTATCTTCATGTCTGTGGCCTTAAGGTCGGTTCTCGTATTCAATTTCTTAAACATCGTGAGGGACATGAGGCTCACGCTTGCTCCCAAATCTACGAAAGCTTTCTGAAGTGGGACTCCACCAAGCGTGCAAGGAATTCGAAAACTACCGGGATCTTTGAACTTGGTCGGCGCTTTCTCCTTCCTGGTAAACCACGTACTTTGCTCGACGAGCATGATCCTTTCTTTTTGCTTCTTTCCCGCGATCAAATCCTTTAGGAACTTTGCATAGAACAAGATTTCGATAATTGCATCCAAGAATGAGATATTCAAGCTCACACCTCGCAAATACTCTAGAAATTTGACGAGTCTCTTCTCAATCCTCGCCTTCGCCAACCGTTGTGGGAATAGTAAAGGTGGCATATAGGTTCGCTCCTCACGTGGCTTTTCTTCTTCAGATTTTTCACCGTCGTTTGGCGCCTTTGGGTCCTCATCTTCATTGACAGGTTCCTTATCAACCGAAATTTCTTCCCTCGGCTCCTTAGTTTGAGTCATGGCGGGGGTAGTATCCTTGCTGCCTATTGTAGTTACCGCCACAACCGCATTGATGTGACCGGTATTGCTTCGTGGGTTTTGTTCCGGTTGAGCTGACAATTGTTGATTGTTCTTGTTGAGCAATGCTAGTTGCTTCGATAACTTTGCCACGACGGTCTTAAGGGACTCTTGTTGGGCCGGCAATCTTGCATTGATTTTCTTTTGCTCAGCCATGAACTCTTAACCATTGCTTCATGATCCGACCTTAGCGGTGCTTGCAGTGGATTGGGTGCCCTCGATCCTTGATTGTACCCCGGGGGTCTATCGGGCCCCGCTTGTTGCCTTGGTGGGTAGTTTTGTTGTTGGGGTGCTCACTACAAGAAAGGAGAATGTTTTTAGTGGTTCTTGATTACATTTTGGAGGACGGTGTCATGCCCTATTTAGCACTATACGTGTATTCTACTGAACACACGTGGTATTTCTACATACGGTGCATACGTAGGCATGAAATAAACGTGGATATCGATCTATTAACGTAGTGTAAGGGGGATTGGGCCATAATTGCGTGGCTAAGAGTCGAGAAAGTGAGATTGAGTGCGGAAGAAATGTGAAAGACGTCATGGGTGCGAAACAACATGAATGTGTTGGACGTGTGTGTGTGGTGCATGTATGCATGCGTAGGCATGCATGGGTATGTGTAGGGAATCCATGCAAGTGTGAAAGGGGTTAGGGGTCAATGGCAACCTCCGTAAAATTTTAGAAATGAGAGGGGCAAAATGGTCATTTGGACCAAAAGTGCTGTGTGTACATACTTAAGTGGTCGGTGCATAAAGTAATAGAAAATGGTCTATAATTTCACCAGAGTTCTTATGTTTTGAAATTCTGGCTAAAATATGCCCAAAAACAGCAATCTTTAGAGACTCTGAAATCTGTCTGGAAAACAGACTTGACACACTTCACCAAATAATTTATCATAAATCATCTACGTAATATTTTTGCATGAAATTTTATCTGTGAATCCATAACTAATATATCTATAACTTTCATGTGGAACATTTTGTCAAATTCTCAATGCAAGCTGATCTATATGCCCATGTATTGTCAACTTCTGCAAATTCCAGCAATTTGAAGTACTAAAGTGGTGTTATGAATTGTGTAATGTTGCTAATTCACTCTCTATAGTGCATGATTGTTGTTGTTACATGCAAGGTAGATTCTTGGTATGTATTCCTAATGGATTTGCTAATGTGCTCATGGACATGCATGACACGCCTATTACGTGTTTGTGGAAATGCCTCAATGAATTAGAAATTGAGAAACATGAGAAATGTACTCCAATGAACCATGTTATGGATTTGTGATGTTGCGAGACATGTATGGCATGATTTCATAAGTGACGTATCAATGAGTTGTGATGGAGGGCATGTCACTTCGGTGCATGACTGTAACGGCCGGTATTTTTAGCCGTGTTTTAGTTCGTGTGTACCGGTATTTTTCCTTCAGTCGTCGTCTGGTTGACTTTTAACCGTATGTTTCGTGTTGCGCGTATACGACTCTGTATTTCCGTTTTTACCGTTTCGTCGTTAATTAACATCGCGTTTAATTAAAAACTTTAATTTAATTATTTTGGTTAATTATTTTTGTTATTTTTTTTCTAATTACTTTTGTTAATTTTATAATTACATTCTTTAAAACTTAATTTAGTAATAATCCTCATTCAACAAACACGTTGGGTTTTAGGAAGAGAAGTTTAACACGATACATTCTCTCGTTTAGTCAACAGAACATCATTAAAGCCAGCCTATTCCAACAACTAACAAATTAAAATTGTCTACGACTAATTAACTTCTTAAGGCGACTATTCCCTGATAAAATCATCTGTTAACCAACTTCATTCATGAAAACAATTCTCTGCCATTCCATCAGATTTCTAAAAGCCAAGAACAGATCTCATCACCAAATTTCCCTCAAACCCATCATCTTCTCTACATCAAATTAGCACCAAATCCTCCAACAGTTCTTCCCAAAATCATTTCCCCAAACACAAACAAAACCAAAAACCCAATTGAAATTCAACCCCTAGATCTGAAAATCATTTCAGATTCTTACAAAGATCAAACACAAATACAGATCTGAAACAAATCAACATTCAAATCTGAAATCATTTCAGATTTAAGCCCAATCAAAACAACCTCAAGATCCCAAACATACTCCAAAAAATCAAACCCCTCTTCCACCTCTCTCCTCTAGGCCGGCCCCCTCCTCCTCTCACCTGGGCATCCACACGCGCGCGCCCAGCCCTAGCCGCGCCGCCGGCCACCTGCGCCGCCCGCCGCCGCCTGGGATTCCGCCGCCGCCGGTCACCTGCGCGCGCCGCTGCCGGCCAACAACAGCCCCGTCGTCGATTGTCTCTTCTTCTTCTCCTCCTAACGCAGGTGAGACTCTCCCCTTGAACTTTTGTTGCTGCCCTTTTGAAACGAAAAGAAAAAAAAATAAATGAAATGAAAGAAGGAGGAGGACAGGCTGTTGACAGTAGAGAAAGAGAAGGAGAATTAGTTTATTAGTTTATGTGAGTAGCTAGTTATTTTAACCATGTTACTTTTTGTACCCATGGTCATAGTTAAGTAGGGTTTTTCTTTAATAATATTAGTAGTAGTTTTATCATGTTATACCCTTAGTCAAAGTTAGTAGATTGACTATTAATACCATGTTAACTCATGTCATTAGCTTAAGTTAGATTATTGTTAGATTTGTTATTAACTTATTAAATGTAAAATTGATTTCATCATGTTGGTATGGTCTAATAATGTTAATGTAATAAAATGTGAGTAATAAAATGTGAATAAAATAAGGCGTACCCAGTTTGTATAACCTAATAAACACCACCCTAGCCAGTGAACCCCATAAATTAGATGAACCCAATTTAGGGGTTAACTTAATAGTTGCGTAACTCGCAATAGATTTAATTCGATAATTCTCGTTTTAAACACTTTTTGTTAATTATAATAAATGTAATTATTTAATGACGCAGATACGTCGCGAACTTTCCTACCGTTACTCGGACAACCCAAACTGTCCCAGTCAGGCAAGCGTGCAGTTATTTTATGATTTTGTGCTATCTGTTGTTGTACACTGAATTGCTGACACAAACACACTTTTTTTAGAAATGCTAGAGTTAAACTCGTGTTCGTGTGTGTGGATCCCTAAACAATCAAAATGAAACACACGTTGTGAATAGTAATGTTTCTGGACATGTATGGTAAATTTTAGAACTGTTGATACTTATAGCAAGTTAAATGCCGTTGGCTCCCGTAGTTAAATGCCGTTGGCTCCCGTAGTTAAATGCCGTTGGCTCCCGTAGTTAAATGCCGTTGGCTCCCGATGTTACATGCCGTTGGCTACCGATGTTACATGCCGTTGGCTACCGATGTTACATGCCGTTGGCTACCAGATGTTACTGCCGTTGGCTATTAGTTAATCTCGTCGGTCACATGTGATTACGTCGCATGCGACTAGTCTGGACTCGTGTTTCAGTATATGGCGGATTAGCATTCTGGCACGTGATTCAGGAAAATACACTTGGGTGGGGTTGGTTCCCGGGCACTAGCCGGTAGTAAACGAGTCGCCTTCGGGGGCACTTGAAGGTGTATTTATTTACTATTCGTCTAACGGCGGGAATCTTAGTCACGGACTTGCACACACAGTTAAATAATTGAAAATGGAAGTTAATTACAGACTGATGTTACATTACTTAACTGCCATGTCAATTTTTATTACTGAACTACCATGCCAATGTAACTTGTTGCTTTAACTACCATGCTAGTGTAACTTTCATAATCGTTTTAACTGCTTCAGTTCATTGAAATACATGCTAGTGTAAATTCTTTTAACTGCTGTAAAACTGCCATATATATAACTTGTTATATATATCTTGCCTTGGGTCATCTGACATCTACTTGCAGACCCTTGCTGACATACATTCATGTTGTTTGAATGTATGTCAGGTTACGAGACAGGTTATCTGGAGAACGAACTGCTGGATCAGAGTGATCCAATAGACCAGGATTCTGCTGATCCTGAAGTCCACCCTACCGTGGACTAGTGCTGATTAACACCGCTGCAGCTATTTACTTTCACCACTGTTGTTTGTAGGGTGTGTACCCACTTTATCTGTATCGCTATCGTTGTAGGCCATGCTTGGGGCCCTTTCTATTATTGTGTACTTTATCTGGATGTTGGCTTAAATATTTCTATTGTTCTGAGTTGCATGCAAGTTCCTGCGAAAGGAGTTTTCACAGACGCTTATTGGGTTCGAGCTTCACCGCTCCAACCTAAGCGGGCCCGCTCGCGTCCTCGCCCCAAGTATAATGGGAAGCGGGGCGTGACAGGTTTTTATGGTGGCCCATGCAGGTCTTGCATTAGCGAAACTTCAGTACAATGGAAATACTATCAATGGCCAAAAACGTCTAGATTTATTCCGTACACAACTTAACCAAGTTCGTTTCTCAGCATGGCAGGAGGACACCACACCAGAAATGGAAATGGGACCGATAATGCAGCTAACGGAAATGCTGATATCAATGTTGTCCTCGGAGTTATCAGGGGAATGCTGGAAGTCCAGCAACAGCTGATTCAGCAAGGACAGCAACCTGCTCAGAATGCACCACCGCCACCCCCTCGAGCTGAACCAGGAGTCAGACAATTTCATGAATTGCAGCCCAAGAGCTTCTCTGGAAAAGAAGGGCCGCTAGGAGCTGATGAATGGGTCCAAGCAACTGAAGATAAGTTGAGTGCTGCACGTATCCCACAGGCTGGATGGGTTGACGTGGCAAAACTACAACTGACCGACAATGCCAGGAGCTGGTGGCAACTGGAAGAGAAACGTCTGATCAGACCGATCTCTTGGGGCATGTTTAGGGAAAGGTTCGATGCTAAATACTTTCCCAAGGCAGCCAAGAGAGAGCTTCAACAACGTTTCGCTAACTTGGTCCAAGGAGATATGACCGTGGATGAGTATGAGGCTGAGTTTGCCATGCTTAGCCGTTTTGCACCTCATATGGTAGAAGACACTGAAGATTGTGCATTTCAGTTTCGCAAGGGCCTGAATCGCAAGGTCCAAGCCTCGATGACCTCGGCGAGACCGACGACACTTCAGGATGTTCTGGATTGTGCACGTGAACATGAGCTTGTAGAGAAACTCCCTGAGGGACCTTCAACTGGAGGAGGCAAGCGTCCCATGGAGCCACCTAGGATGGTGCCTAGAGGAAACTTTCGACCTCCGCAGACTACACCGTTCAAGAGGCCATCCACTTCTGTCGATCGATCGCATCTGATTTGCTACTTCTGCGGCAGGACTGGACACCAGAAGAAAGATTGCAGGAGGATGCTGAACCAGTGTCTGGTATGCGGATCACCCGCACATGCTGCGAGAGACTGCCCTCACGGCAAGGACCGTCGACCACCCACTGGAGTACCTGCACCTGTTCAGCGTGCAGTGCCTGCACCTGTTCAGCGAGGAGCACCCGGACCTGCTCAGCGTGGACCACCTCTGATCCCTCAGGATCGAGCTTATCAGCAGGTCCATCAGCCGAAGCGCCAGGCGTTCACGATGACAGCTGCAGAAGCTGAGACTGAGGATGACGTAATCACAGGTAACGTTTATACCTAGTATTTATCTTTTACCAGATATTAATGCTTGTTAGTTAGGTTCTCTTGCTAAGTTTATTATTTTCGTCTTAGGTGTTATCTTAGTGGCCTCCCACCCAGCTCTGACTTTATTTGATTCCGGAGCTTCCCTATGTGTTATATCCCAGAAGTTTGTAGATAAACACTCGATCCCTACTTACCCACTTCCCAAGAGATGGAATATCACAACCGGAGGTGGCGTAGTGAGTGTTACCTTGGGATGCAAATCATGTCCCTTAGTGATTTGCGGACATGAACTTTATGCAGACTTCATGGTCCTGGATACACCCAACTTTGATGCTATTCTCGGCATGGACTGGTTAGGGACTTTCTATGCTACTATCGACTGTCACAAGAAGAAAGTAGTATTTGAAATTCCAGACCATCCGGTGTTCGAGTTCATTAGTGGTAGTCGTTCGCTCGAGCCTATCAGATTTCGGGCTCAGCCGAACGAAGCGATCCTCGCATCTACGCAAGTCGAACCGGAGAAGCCTGCAGTGGTTCGAGACTTCGAAGATGTATTTCCAGAAGATATTTCTGGATTGCCGCCTGATCGAGCTTTGGAGTTCAGTATTGATCTGATGCCAAATACTCAACCAATCTCGAAAGCGCCTTACCGTATGGCTCCAGCAGAACTCGAAGAGCTACGGAAGCAGTTGGATGATCTGTTGCAGAAAGGATTCATTCATCCCAGCGTGTCTCCCTAGGGTGCACCTATATTGCTGGTCAAGAAGAAGGACGGATCGAGAAGGATGTGCGTGGATTATCGGGAGCTGAACAATGTCACTGTAAAGAATAAGTACCCGTTACCTCGCATAGATGATATCTTCGATCAACTCGGTGGATCACGAGTTTTCTCGAAGTTAGACCTCAGGAGTGGATATCATCAGTTGAAGGTCAAGAATGAAGATGTCTACAAGACAGCTTTTCGGACCAAGTATGGGCACTACGAGTTCGTTGTCATGCCATTCGGTGTGACCAACGCTCCTGCAGTATTCATGAATCTCATGAATCTCATATTCTATGATTTTCTGGATAAATTCGTAGTGATATTCATTGATGACATATTAGTCTATTCGAAAAGTGAGGAAGAGCATGCCAAGCATCTACGGATGGTTTTGGAGACACTTCGCCGTCATCAGTTGTATGCCAAGTACAGCAAGTGCGAGTTCTGGTTAGACCGGATTGCATTTCTTGGACATGTGGTATCAGGCGACGGTATCTCAGTTGACCCAGAGAAGGTTACATCGGTCAGGAATTGGCCAACTCCTCGGTCAGCACCAAATATTCGGAGTTTCCTAGGATTGGCGGGCTACTACCGTCGTTTCATTCAGGATTTCGCGAGGATAGCAGAGCCCATGACTCGACTGACGAGGAAGGACGTCAAGTATGTTTGGTCTGACACTTGCGAGCAAGCATTTGGGACTTTGAAGGAAAAGTTGACATCTGCACCAGTTCTGGCTATTCCAGATAGGACTGGAGGATTCGAGATATTTTGTGATGCCTCGGGCAAAGGTCTTGGATGTGTTCTACATCAGCACGGTCATGTAGTCGCGTATGCTTCTCGGCAGTTGAAGATTCACGAGAAGAATTACCCGACTCACGACTTGGAGTTAGCCGCTGTTATCTTCGCTTTGAAGATTTGGAGACATTTCTTACTGAGTGAGAAAGTGAAGATTTTCACTGATCACAAAAGTTTGAAATATATTTTCACTCAGAAGGAGTTGAATATGAGACAGCGCAGATGGTTAGAACTGATGGCTGATTACGACATCGACCTTCAGTATCATCCAGGAAAGGTTAATGTTGTACCTGATGCTTTGAGCAGACTTCCAGCAGTCATGACTCTCACAGTTCAGTGGAGATTACAACAAGATCTGTGTGAGATGAGCACAGAGGTTGTGTTACCTGGAGTCACATCATCGTTGATGAATATGCAGATTCAGTCGACGATAGTGGACCGGATCAAAGCTGCACAGTCTGGAGATGCTAAACTGCAGAGGATTCGACAGCAAGTTGAAGCTGGACTTCGGATGGATTTTATCATCCATGAGGATGGTTCCTTGAGATACGGCAGTAGGATCTGCGTACCTTCTGGTGATATTAGAGATGAGTTGATGAATGAAGCTCATAGCTCTCCCTATTCCATTCATCCTGGCGGTACCAAGATGTACAAGGATCTCCGTCTGAATTTTTGGTGGCACGGTATGAAGAGGAGCGTAGCTCGTAGCGTCGCCAAATGTCTTGTGTGTCAGCAGGTGAAGGCTGAACATCATCGCGTTGCCGGATTACTTCAACCTCTGCCGATTCCAGAGTGGAAGTGGCAGCACATCACCATGGATTTCGTAACTGGACTACCTCGGAGCACCAAGCAAAATGACGCGATTTGGGTTATCGTTGACCGATTGACCAAGTCTGCGCATTTCATACCTTTCCGAGTAGGACAAGCTACGGAGATACTTGCGAAGAAGTATATGGAGGTAAATATCTTTCTTATACCTTTATAACTTCTTTCTAGTATACGTCGTGATGTGAACGATAATCGTGCAGGAGATTGTGCGATTACATGGAGTTCCTGTGAGTATCGTCTCAGACCGAGACACGAGATTCACATCTCAATTCTGGAAGAGTTTGCAGACTAATCTGGGTACCAGTCTGAAATTCAGTACTGCGTATCACCCGCAAACTGACGGACAGTCGGAGCGCACTATCCAGATATTGGAGGACATGTTGAGAGCTTGCATGTTGGATCTCAAGGGTTCGTGGGAGGATCATCTACATCTGGTGGAATTCTCCTACAACAACAGTTATCAGGCGAGCATTGGTATGGCGCCATTTGCTGCTCTCTATGGAAGGAAATGTCGATCCCCGCTGAGTTGGGATGACGTTGGTGATAGAGAGTTATTGGGACCAGAGATGATAGTTGAGGCTGTGGATGTTGTGCGTGATATCAGAGACAAGCTTCGGATCGCTCAGGACCGTTATAAGCATTGGGCTGATGCTAAACGGCGTCCTCTGGAGTTTCAGTCAGGAGATCATGTGTTTCTGAAGATCTCACCGAATCGAGGAGTGATTCGCTTTGGGAAGCGAGGCAAGCTTAGTCTGAGATATATTGGACCTTTCGATGTGCTAGAGCGAGTTGGAGAGGTAGCTTATCGCTTAGCACTACCACCGTCTTTAGTGGGAGTACATGACGTCTTTCATGTGTCCCAGCTGCGTCGTTATATCAGCGACCCCTCACACGCTGTGGACTACTCAGAGATCACAGTTCGACCAGATCTGACATACGAACAGCAACCGGTGGAAATCTTAGATCGACGTCAGAAAGTCTTCAGGACCAAGACTATAGATCTAGTCAGAGTGATGTGGCGTCGCGACTCGCCAGGAGAATCTACCTGGGAGCGGGAAGATGAAATACGCGATCGCTATCCATATTTATTTCCCGCTCCTTAGTTGATAAGAATTCCGAGGACGGAATTTTCTTAAGGTGGGTAGAATGTAACGGCCGGTATTTTTAGCCGTGTTTTAGTTCGTGTGTACCGGTATTTTTCCTTCAGTCGTCGTCTGGTTGACTTTTAACCGTATGTTTCGTGTTGCGCGTATACGACTCTGTATTTCCGTTTTTACCGTTTCGTCGTTAATTAACATCGCGTTTAATTAAAAACTTTAATTTAATTATTTTGGTTAATTATTTTTGTTATTTTTTTTCTAATTACTTTTGTTAATTTTATAATTACATTCTTTAAAACTTAATTTAGTAATAATCCTCATTCAACAAACACGTTGGGTTTTAGGAAGAGAAGTTTAACACGATACATTCTCTCGTTTAGTCAACAGAACATCATTAAAGCCAGCCTATTCCAACAACTAACAAATTAAAATTGTCTACGACTAATTAACTTCTTAAGGCGACTATTCCCTGATAAAATCATCTGTTAACCAACTTCATTCATGAAAACAATTCTCTGCCATTCCATCAGATTTCTAAAAGCCAAGAACAAATCTCATCACCAAATTTCCCTCAAACCCATCATCTTCTCTACATCAAATTAGCACCAAATCCTCCAACAGTTCTTCCCAAAATCATTTCCCCAAACACAAACAAAACCAAAAACCCAATTGAAATTCAACCCCTAGATCTGAAAATCATTTCAGATTCTTACAAAGATCAAACACAAATACAGATCTGAAACAAATCAACATTCAAATCTGAAATCATTTCAGATTTAAGCCCAATCAAAACAACCTCAAGATCCCAAACATACTCCAAAAAATCAAACCCCTCTTCCACCTCTCTCCTCTAGGCCGGCCCCCTCCTCCTCTCACCTGGGCATCCACACGCGCGCGCCCAGCCCTAGCCGCGCCGCCGGCCACCTGCGCCGCCCGCCGCCGCCTGGGATTCCGCCGCCGCCGGTCACCTGCGCGCGCCGCCGCCGGCCAACAACAGCCCCGTCGTCGATTGTCTCTTCTTCTTCTCCTCCTAACGCAGGTGAGACTCTCCCCTTGAACTTTTGTTGCTGCCCTTTTGAAACGAAAAGAAAAAAAAATAAATGAAATGAAAGAAGGAGGAGGACAGGCTGTTGACAGTAGAGAAAGAGAAGGAGAATTAGTTTATTAGTTTATGTGAGTAGCTAGTTATTTTAACCATGTTACTTTTTGTACCCATGGTCATAGTTAAGTAGGGTTTTTCTTTAATAATATTAGTAGTAGTTTTATCATGTTATACCCTTAGTCAAAGTTAGTAGATTGACTATTAATACCATGTTAACTCATGTCATTAGCTTAAGTTAGATTATTGTTAGATTTGTTATTAACTTATTAAATGTAAAATTGATTTCATCATGTTGGTATGGTCTAATAATGTTAATGTAATAAAATGTGAGTAATAAAATGTGAATAAAATAAGGCGTACCCAGTTTGTATAACCTAATAAACACCACCCTAGCCAGTGAACCCCATAAATTAGATGAACCCAATTTAGGGGTTAACTTAATAGTTGCGTAACTCGCAATAGATTTAATTCGATAATTCTCGTTTTAAACACTTTTTGTTAATTATAATAAATGTAATTATTTAATGACGCAGATACGTCGCGAACTTTCCTACCGTTACTCGGACAACCCAAACTGTCCCAGTCAGGCAAGCGTGCAGTTATTTTATGATTTTGTGCTATCTGTTGTTGTACACTGAATTGCTGACACAAACACACTTTTTTTAGAAATGCTAGAGTTAAACTCGTGTTCGTGTGTGTGGATCCCTAAACAATCAAAATGAAACACACGTTGTGAATAGTAATGTTTCTGGACATGTATGGTAAATTTTAGAACTGTGGATACTTATAGCAAGTTAAATGCCGTTGGCTCCCGTAGTTAAATGCCGTTGGCTCCCGTAGTTAAATGCCGTTGGCTCCCGTAGTTAAATGCCGTTGGCTCCCGATGTTACATGCCGTTGGCTACCGATGTTACATGCCGTTGGCTACCGATGTTACATGCCGTTGGCTACCAGATGTTACTGCCGTTGGCTATTAGTTAATCTCGTCGGTCACATGTGATTACGTCGCATGCGACTAGTCTGGACTCGTGTTTCAGTATATGGCGGATTAGCATTCTGGCACGTGATTCAGGAAAATACACTTGGGTGGGGTTGGTTCCCGGGCACTAGCCGGTAGTAAACGAGTCGCCTTCGGGGGCACTTGAAGGTGTATTTATTTACTATTCGTCTAACGGCGGGAATCTTAGTCACGGACTTGCACACACAGTTAAATAATTGAAAATGGAAGTTAATTACAGACTGATGTTACATTACTTAACTGCCATGTCAATTTTTATTACTGAACTACCATGCCAATGTAACTTGTTGCTTTAACTACCATGCTAGTGTAACTTTCATAATCGTTTTAACTGCTTCAGTTCATTGAAATACATGCTAGTGTAAATTCTTTTAACTGCTGTAAAACTGCCATATATATAACTTGTTATATATATCTTGCCTTGGGTCATCTGACATCTACTTGCAGACCCTTGCTGACATACATTCATGTTGTTTGAATGTATGTCAGGTTACGAGACAGGTTATCTGGAGGACGAACTGCTGGATCAGAGTGATCCAATAGACCAGGATTCTGCTGATCCTGAAGTCCACCCTACCGTGGACTAGTGCTGATTAACACCGCTGCAGCTATTTACTTTCACCACTGTTGTTTGTAGGGTGTGTACCCACTTTATCTGTATCGCTATCGTTGTAGGCCATGCTTGGGGCCCTTTCTATTATTGTGTACTTTATCTGGATGTTGGCTTAAATATTTCTATTGTTCTGAGTTGCATGCAAGTTCCTGCGAAAGGAGTTTTCACAGACGCTTATTGGGTTCGAGCTTCACCGCTCCAACCTAAGCGGGCCCGCTCGCGTCCTCGCCCCAAGTATAATGGGAAGCGGGGTGTGACAATGACCCATGTTGATATGTGACGTGGTTGTGATGGAGGGCATGACACTTAGGTGCATGACCCTGAATCAATATGAATGAAAATCGTTGACATTGTGAAATCATGCCATCATGGCTCTTATAAGATGACTTATGATGTTTAATTGATGATTTAGAATGTCTCAGTCCTCTCTAATGAGGGTGAGTTAGCGGAACCCAGATTTTAGGAGGGATTTGAGTAAATTGTGGAATGAGGTCTGGACTGAGAAGTTGGGGGAAATGATTATGTGATAAGTGATATTTATACCCACTCGCCTTTACCATGAGTGAAGGGGATATTTATACCCACTCGCCTTTACCGGAGTGGAGGGGACATACGGAGGTTGTGTTATTATGTGGAGATCCTCACTCTTGCCAGGGACGGGGGAGCTGAGAGGCCCGATGTTGTACAGTGCCCGTGTCCACTGCGCTGTGTGCTATATTCACCCTAAATTTGCGGTGAGGTCCAGTTCCTGGTAACACACAGTTTACCCAAGTTTCAATTAATTCAAGTACAAAATAATAAAATAAGAATTTGGCATGTCACTCCTTCTGCTGGCAGCACTTCCCTTCCCTTTAGGGCCTGTTCCACCCGGTTTATTTTGGGTGCTTTTGGCTGAGAAAGTGCAAAATGAGCACTGTTATTGGTCACTTCGGGTTTCTTTTGCCCGAATCCTATGTGGTTTTCCCTCGCGTGTTCCAGGGGCCGCTGCTCCTCGCAGTTGCTTTCAGCCCCTCCCAGCTTCTCCTCTCTCCTATGTGGCATGCCCAACTCCCCCTGCCAAAATCCCCACAATTTGTGGGGATTTCAGCAAAGCAACCAGATGCTTTGCTTTTTCTTTCTTTCTTTTTAATGCAAACTGTTTTTTTTGTGTTTTTTAATTTTAGTTTTATTTTTAAATACATTATTTTATTAATATTTAACCAACTTCCACATTTCCTCATCTAACTTTCCCAATCACACTATAACCAAAGAAACACAATACTTTACTATAGGCCCCACAAACAAAACTCCTCTCTACTTTCCAACCCAAAGCAACCAAAAGAAACACACTACTCATCTTCTCTCTCTTCAAAATTCCTCTTAGGATTTACTATTGCAAACAGTGAATCATCCACCAAAAGAAACCCACTGGAACAGGCCCTTACTTGCTTTACTGGTGACACTGTGTTATAATTCTGACACTTGTGATTCCCATATTAGATTGTGGTTGTATGAATATTTGTGTCATTATTCGTGCTACCACTTTTCTTGCAGTAGTTCGACATTGGACCGCAGGTACGATCCTCTTACTTGGCTGTTTACTTTTCGCTATATACTAAGTTTACATGTCTTATTTCCCTTGCCTTGCCTTGTGGATTAATAACCTTAAAAAGATGTTCCAAATCCAAGTTGGTTCCTAATGGGGCATGCATTGACGTGCTCCTCCCCACTTTTCAGGTAGCAGAGGCAGCGTGGTTGTTAGGTGACTTGGAGTTGGGTTTCAGGGGCAGTACTCGGTGTAAGCTGTAGCTTGTAGAGTGAGTTGGTTGTCTTGGGAGGTGGAGAGTGTTGGTGTATGTGAAATGATGTAACTGGGTCATGTATATAAATGAAAGTTGTTATATAAAATGTGTTATTGTTGTTCTACGTCATTATGAGTTGTTTGATATTATAGTGGAGCTTCACTTGTACTATCCTAGCATGTACACAGTGGCCTGCTTACTCAGTTTCTTCTTTTTATCTCTTTTCCTATCTCATCACTTTCACTCTTCAGGATACTTGGAAGAAAAAAATTAAATGTCGGGTATTCTCGGGAACGGGGTGTAACGACAACTGTCCGGTCGTACACGCGTATGTTGTTTATGGTGCGTATATTTGTATTTGTTTGTATTATTTTGTTCCATAGCTCAGACGCGTGACCGGACCCCGTATTCACGATACTCTCCGAGGCGCGATCGCCCCGGTACCTTCATTTTAATTTTTGAATATCGGGCACAAATTTGTAATAATCCCTTATCATTATACTACTTTAGATATATAAATAGTATATACTAATTATTAAACTATTATTTTATGCTTTTGAAATTAAGAAGGTGATGGGCTACGTATTAAATTAAAATCCTAGCTTTGGTCCAATCTCTTGCAAACCAAGTCTAGAGAATCTCAATTATAAACCTAAATCGAATATCTAGGCCTTTCCATCGATTGAAATCCAATCTCTTGCAAACCCCAATCAATGGGAATTCCTAGCTATCCGTAATATATCAATCCCAACCTAACCGTCTATCAATCCTAACAACAATTTAATTCATTCATCACAATTCTAAGATCGGATCCATAGGGTTCATCCACATGCCCTAGAACGGCGGAACTACTCACAATCAATCATAGCAGTCTCAGAAATAACGAATAAGATCATAGAGCAATTCATGGTTGAGAGAAAACAATTCATAAAAACAAGAAATTTAGATAGAAAGAACAAACCAAATTGCGAGTCTGTGATCTCCAGCTGAGAATTACAATTAGAATAGCCGTCAAAATTAATGTTTTCGTCTCCCATAAAACTAGGAATAAATTTTCCTTAAATACAAGTCAAAATCGTCCAGAAATTCCTGACAGATTTGTCCCTGGCGCAGCCAAGAACCCTAATTTACGATACAGTCGAACTGTGCCACTCCGCTGAGTGGAACATGTCACTCGGCCGAGTGACAGACCCAAATAAAAAACAGAGAATCTGGGGTTTTTGGGGGTCTGTCGCTCTGTGCTACACGGCCGAGTGGGCTTCTTCACTTGGTCGAGTGGGCTTTGCCACTCAGCCGAGTGAGGCTTCTCCAAATTCCAGTAAGTCGACTACGTTTTCAGGAGAAAAACCCTGTCATACTCGGGCGAGTGGACTTCTTCACTCGGCCGAGTGAGATTTCTCACTCACCCGAGTGGACTTTGACTCAATGTGCTCATATATCCGTTGTACTCGGACGAGCACGTTTCTTCACTCGGTCGAGTGAGCTGTCTGCTCGGCCGAGTGAACTGCTCATATGGTTCTTTCTTCTCCTCCTCGCTTCCTCGTCGATTCAATCGAACTTCTTCCTCTTCCGCTCATCATATATCGCTGCTAGCTCCTCAATAAGGCCGTGGGTGATGCTCTGGTGCACATGAAAGTCACTTGATCTTATTTTTGCTCCAGATCACTCCATATTTCCTGAAATACGACAAAAACTAGAAATAGTGAAAAGCAACGCAATATCATCGAATAATCGTGAAAAACGCAATGTGGGCGATCGAAACAACATGAAAACATGCAGAAAAAGATGTAAAATAACGAGCGATCAACCCCCACATCCAGCTCACCTTCATCAACTGCAGATCCCACCTCCATCTTCCCTTATTAACAGGCAACATCCTTTTCCCTGTTAAAATAGTAATGGCGAACAAAAACATTGGTCAAACACAAGACAAATTCTCATCTCCTTGCAAATCCCCGCCCCTTCATCAATCCAGCATCCAAAAATCAATTCACTAATTCAAATCAAAAACCAAATTGCCTCATCTCTTCCTTTGGCATCAGAATCCAAATCCCCTCCTGTTCATCATCCTCCTCTTCACCCAAAATCAGAATCAATTCACCAAATCAAATTCATTTCCAAATTGAAATCAAAACCCCAAAAAAAACAAACATCAAAACAGAAATTGAGGGAGGGAAGATTGGAAATTGGATCTGAATTTCAAATCCGAAAGGAACCTCCTTCCTCCTTCGCAGACACCCAAGGCCCTAGCTCCATCGCCCTCCCTACGTCGCCCCTTTGCTGTTGCCGCACCACCCCTGGCTGCAGCCCCCTCTGCTCAGCCCGTGCGCGCTGTCGGCTGCCGTGCCCCGCGCGCACTGCTCAGTCGCCCAGCCGCGCCGCCAGCTGCCGTGCCCCACGCCCTATCCCTGCGCTGTCGTGCCCCTGCCGTCGGATTTCTCCCTCTCCCCTCCCATCTACCAAACAACAAAAAAACAAAAAAGGGGAGAAAGAGGAAGACGGGAGAGAAGGGGAAGAAGAAGTCAGAAGGGTATGTAAGTTTGTTTTTAGTTAAGTTATTATATTATCCTACTATGTTAGCATGTGAGTAAACTGTACCCTATAGACTATAGTACTCCTTGTTAATTATGAAAACATGTAGGCTGAAGAGACGGCAGTACAAGTATATATATTAATAATATTTAAGCTATAAATATAGTTTATATAACTGTTATTATATGGTAAGTTATATGGTAAGTTCATATTATTAATAAGTTGTATATAAATACATGATAGTTAGTAATTAATATATGTTAGTAAGTTATTAGTTAGTATACGTAAATTAATACATAAATTAATACATGTTAGTATTAATATGATGTTAGTAATAAGTAAGTTAATATTTATACCTTAGTTGTTAATATACGTAAGTAAGTATAAATACTTTAGTTGTTAAATAAGTTGTAATATTAGTTGGTTAGTAAGTTATTAGTTTCCAAGTTAATTAATATTGAAATTTAATGACGCAGATACGTCACGTATTTTCCTACTGTTGCTCAGACACCCAAAACTGTCACAGTCACGCAAGCGTGCATTTTCCTACCTGTTGTTAAATGTTACTTCATTTAAACTGCTTATTACCATGATGCAAATTAACTGTTATAAATGCATGCTAGATACATGAATGAACTTGATAATCATAAAATGATACATGCCGTTGGCTACTAGATGTTACATGTCGTTGGCTACTAGATTGTGCGGGTCGGATGTCGACTAGCCTAGTTCGTGCCAAGTATTATGGTTGTTTAGCTGATTCTGGCTCGTGGCCCAGAAAGTACACGTGGGTGGGGTTGGGTTCGCGTGCACTAGTCAGAAGTAAACGGGTTACCTTCGAGAGCACATGAAGGTGGATTCACTTGCTTGCCGCCTAACGACGTGAACCTTAGACACACACTTAAACACACTATTGAACAGATGCTGAACATGTTCACTTAGAAAACTGCTGTTGTTTATTTTAAATAGTCTGCCATGTTTTAACTGTTAAATAGAATTGTCATATTTTCACTTTTACTAGAACTGCCATGCTTTAACTTATAATTGAACTGCCATGCTAGTGTAAATCCTTGAAATTGCATTTGTCATTATAAATGTCATAACTGCCATGACAATGATTTTGAAAACCTTGCCAAGGACCCTTGCTGACATTCATTTCTATGTTATTTGAAATGTATGTCAGGTCACGAGACAGAGTACTTTGAGGATGAGCTGCTTGACCAGTCAGACCCATCAGACTGGGACCCCGATGATCCAGAAGTCATCCCTACCGAGGACTAGCTGCTGAGTTTCACTGCTGCTGTTTATTTCTTTTCTGTCGCTACTATTTGTAGGGTGTGTACCCTTTTATCTTGTAAAACACTATCATTGTAGGCCATGCTTGGGGCCATTATTATTATTGTGTACTCTATCTAGATGTTGGATTTTATATTCATAGTATCTCTGTTGCTCTGAATTGCATGCAAGATCCTGCGGAAGGTGTTATTCACAGACGCTTATTGGGTTCGAGCTTCACCGCTCCAGCCCTTGCAGACCCGCTCCCGTCTTCGCTCCCAAGTATAATGGGAAGCGGGGCGTGACAGGTTTTTGTGGTGGCCCATGCAGGTCCGGTGCATTATGCAAAACTCAGAACAATAGAAATACGATCATGGCCAAAACGTCTAGATTTATCTCGTACACAAAATTTAACCAAGTTTCTTGTCTCAGCATGGTAGGAGAACACAACACCAGGAATAGGAATGGGAATTGAAATGTAGCTAATGGAGGTGCCGACATCAATGAACTCCTCGAAATCATGAGGGGGATGTTGAAGATATAGCATCAGTTGATTCAGCAGGGACAACAACCTGCTCAGATTGCCCCACCACCACTACCACCCCCTCGAGCTGAACCAGGAGTCATGCTGTTCCATGAGCTGCAACCCAAGAGCTTCAATGGAAAAGAAGGTTCTCTGGATGCCGAAGAATGGGCCCAAGGAACTGAAGATAAGCTAAGTGCTGCTCGAATCCCTCAGGCAGGATGGGTCGATGTCGCGAAGCTCTAACTGACAGACAATTCTAGGAGCTGGTGGCAGTTGGAAGAGAGACGCTTGGTCAGATCGATCTCTTGGGGCATGTTTAGGGAAAGGTTCGATGCCAAGTACTTTCCCAAGGCAACCAAAAGGGAACTTCAACAGGGTTTCTCTAATCTGGTCTAAGGAGATATGACCGTTGATGAGTATGAGACTGAGTTTGCGATGCCCCTTGCAACTGTAGTCGTCGGTCATAAGATGAATGGTCCATGCCCCACGCAACCGAACGACTCTCGCTCGTTGTCAGTTGTAAATCAAGGGACCGACCACTTGCCACCGAATGACTCAACCTAGTCATCAGCCATAAAACGAAGGGTCCATTCCCTCGCAACCGAACGACTCTCATTAGTCGTCAGCCATAAGACGAAGGGTCCATGCCCCTCGCAACCGAACGACTCTGGTTAGTCGTCGGCCATAAGACAAAGGTTCTATGCCACTCGCAATCGAACGACTCTCGTTCGTCGTCAACCGTAAGCCGATGGGCCAACCCCTCGCCACTGAACGACACTCATCGTTAGCCATAAGCCGAGGGGCCAACCCATCGCCACTGAACGACCCAACATAATCGTCGGCCATAAGATGAAGGGGCTATGCCCCTCGCAATCGAATAACTCTCGTTTGTCGTCAGCCATAAGCCAAGGGGCCGACCCCTCGCTACTGAACGACTTAACTTCCGTTGTCGGACATAAGACGAAGGGGCCATGCCCCTCGCAACCGAACGACTCTCACTCGTCGTTAGCCATAAGCCGAGGGGCCAACCCCTCGCCACTGAACGACCATCCTTTGTCTTGGCTGTGAGTCAAGGGAACAAACCTCCTTGCAACCGAACGACATTCCTTCTCTGCTCCTCAACTGATCGACCAAAGTTTATTCTTCCCCTCGATTAAATCACATCACCCGACCTCTACCTTCACAATCGATTGAACTCGAGTGATGTGTGCCATTGTTAAATACATGGGCCCAGCCCATTAAGCAAGTAGATAAATTCTACCGGCTGGACGAAGGCGGCCCGAGGCCTATAGCGGTTGGGTCAATCCAACCTCCCTCATAACCCATTACTCTTGGGTTGAACAAGTCAAATCTCCTCATGAATGGCCCACTTCCATAGCCTTAATTAGAGAAGTGAATGGCCAGAATAATGGAGGCAGTTACACCACTTGATGACTCATTCAATGCCCACTAATGGAGGAATTAGTGGCCACATTTAGAGGGGGGAGGTTACAAAGAAAAGGAGGGCGATAAATATCCCAAAAGACCAAGGAGAAAAAGAGGCCAGATCTACCCATAAGGCTAAGTATTATACACACTACCATCTCCCTCTCTAATATCTTCCTCATCATCTAGCTCAACATGTTTACATCTAAAGGAGACTAACTTGAGCGTCGGAGGGGAATCGGTCGGGCCCCAACCCTGACCCCCTAATAATCTTTTCATAATGCATGATTATGGAGATATCGCGAAGTCTAGATCGTCGTCCATCCTGGAGCCTGATCCTAGTTCTCTCGACCCAGAGATGATCGTTCACGGGTCACATATCAATAACTGACGTGGCTCCACCCCGACGAAGGAGACATCTTCAGCCCAATCAACCGTTGACGTCAATTTTGGTATCAACGGAAATTATAAAGAGTATTTACAATAAATACTCAACCTATTTTGTTTAGTTAATAAAATAATAACAAAATGTTGAGTCATCAATATTAGAAATGTTATATTCTCCTACTTAACTTAATATTATATTGTATTACTACAACTTTTACGTAACCAAAATATCTGATGCATTAATAACAATTGTGTTCCATCTTGATAAAACTATGAACTTAACGAGTTAAACTTTAAATTTTCATAACAGTAAAATTCACATTTTATTATCATGTTTGAAATGCTAACATTATCAATATATGTTGAAAAATATGATACAAAGCACCACAAATATCTCAAGATTAATCTCGGATTTATGAGGATTTTTTAGAGGTTTTTTTTGGAGATTTGTTGGACCCCGAAATCAAGAGTCTCAGAAGCCCAGACCATTTATAATTATTCGATTTTTTACAGCACAATCGAAGAACTATAGCAGAGGCCCAATTCCGGTTGAATAGCGCGGCCCGCAGGCGCAGTCGCTGCTTCACGCACCCGAAACATACACCTATATTCCACCCGACGGTGTCACAATCGCCGGGCATGGTATGGCCCCTAGGTTTCAATTCCGGGCTCAATCCGGAAGCGGACGGTGTCTAGTTATAGTATAAATGATATCGAATCCCACAGGGACGGTGATAATGTGTATGGATTCTCAATTTACTTCTAAATCTCGAAGTGAGATAGCTATCGGGTTGAAGTAGAGTTGATTGGGTGTTGTTGTTGTTTCACTAATAAAAAGGACTATGGCTTTAGAGATTGCCACTTAGATCGTCGGGGATCGACGTTGGAATAGAATCCTTACGTTGCATTAGGGTCAGGGGATTAATCTCCCAATTCATACCACTCTCGTGGGTTAGAATTGTGAGGTATTTCGGTAGATCTCGTTGACGCAATAGCAGTAGTCGTCAACGTAGCGATATAGTTCTTTGATGGATCCCCTCAAGACGCGAGCCCGACATGGTCAGGAGCCTTGGTTGGATCCACCGATTTCCCTATTCGAATCCCAGAGATACCCCTTAAGCGCATCAATTTCACAGACCGTAGGCATGATCTCAGTACGGGTTATCTAAGGATTCGGTAGGATCGACTGAAATACTCCCCATAAATCCATAATTCAACGTAGAGAACCAGATCTACGTCTTCCCCCTGGGGTCCTAGGGCTAACCCATCAACCCTAGAAAGATCTACTCACACATGGCGATAGTAACGAATAAAAACATCATTTCTAAAGATGGAAACATCATAGCAATCAAAAGAATAAAAGTAGAAGACTTACAACGGGAGATGGATAAGAATTGCAATTTATAGATCTAAGACAAATTCCAGATTCCCAAGCGCAAGAACAATCGAGAAAAAAAGTCACAACCCGAACGTTTAGATCCAATCTCTTTTAACAAAAATTAATCTAAAAAATCGCTCAGCTCTCCAAAACTCTTCAAAAATCTCTAAGTGAGCGCCCCTGGAGTCGCACAGCTCCCCCAGCCTTCAGTCCCACGGATCCTGCAATCGATGGCTTCAGAAGACGCTTTCCGAAAATAACCCTGGCACTGCCGACCGAGTAGGCTGCTCGGTCGAGCAGTGCGTTGCTCGTTCAGTCGCTCGGACCGAGCAGCTGTGCTGCTCGACCGAGCTCGACAGAAAACCCAAATTCTTCAAAATCTTCGCTCTGCCTCCACGGGCCGAGTCAGCTCAGCTCGGTCCGAGCAGAGGTTGACTCAGTTACTGAAGAGCTGCTCGGGCCGTGTCGTTTCTTTGGGAAGAAAGGTTGCTCGACCGAGCAGATGAACTGCTCCGTCCGAGCCATCAATGTATCTGCCCGTTCTTCTCCTCTGCATCTGCTCGACCGAGCAGCTCCTCTGCTCGGTCGAGTCGTCTGGAAAAAACTCTCTAGGTGCTGTTAAAGCTCTCTCCTCTCCTCCTACTCTCTCTCTTCTCCTCCAATGGCTCCAAAGGTATGGTGAACCCCTTCAGAGCCTCGCCAATGAGCTCACGAATGTGTCGGATGTGTCCATACCCAAGTGGGTCCCAAATCGCTCCGAAATCCCTTAAAACTCATAAAACACTACGAAACTCGAATATATCGTCAGAAATATAATATCGTAGTAAAATATGGGATTTGGATGCAAAAATGGCATGGGATGCAATGAAATGATGATATGAAAATAGTGGAAAATATGGACACATCAAAATGCCCCAAGCTTACCTCGTATTCGTCCTCGAGGAAGAAGAATAATCGGTACGCCGGGAGAAAAACAAAAAGAAATGGGAAAATAAAAGTAGAAAGAGAGGAAAAGTAAAAGGAGAAGGGAATGGAAGTAAAAGGAGAGTGCTAGGGATGATCAGTCAGATCTCAGGCCTAAATAGTATATCATGATGCTCTGAATGATAAACATACATGCTACTGAAAATTTCTAGTTTTACAAATCATATGACTAGCATGCAATGCAGGCAAAGGATATGGTTCTACTGAAATAATACCATCAATTCACATCAATCTCATGCAATCCCTAGAGTCTAGTATAAAGAAGTTGGCAACGTCCTTTTCAATCACAGATACACAAGGAGCATAAAGAAATCACAAAGCATGCAATAGAGAATAGAAAAAATCATGCTATTCAGTCATTCATTTTGATTCATGAAAAATCTCCAAAAACTCAAGCATTTCGTATAGTTTAGGTATTATTAAATCTCCCCGTTATGCACCATTTCCACTCTACTGTCATGCTCACTCATGTGATCAGTTGGTTTACCCCCCAAGCTTAGCTTGAGGCGTCGCATCTAGGAATATGATATGAAAATTTTCTTTTTCTTCCCAGTATAAGTGATAGCTTCTAATGAAAAAACAAAACAATGTTTATTCATTTTCTTTCTTTCTCTTTTCTTTTTCACATATGAATATATACACACAAATTTTTTTTCTTTTTTTTCATTTAGACGCTATACTTTTTTTTGGGTTTGGGAAGTGAGATGCGGTAAAGATAGCTGTGGGGGTGTAACCAACTGATATGTAGAGATATGTATAGATATGTGGAGAAGGAAAATAATATAACTCTCGGTTCACTCATAAAAGGGTGCACAACTGTTTGATAAAATAATACCCTAACTAAACTCATAGATATCATGGATATTTTCATTCCTCTAAACGAATACTAAAAAGGCATGCAGTAATAAGCACACTATCAGCAGGCATGCAAACAGAAGTGACTGATACAAAAATAGATGCTCCAAGTGTTCTAGTGATGCGTGAACCTAGGTGCATTACCCAACATAATGCATACTAGATATTAATTCATGCATTCGATTATCAATTCATTTCAAGCATTAAATCAGATAGATCAGCAAAATAAATGCACGCATATAGATAGCAAAACTGAGATTTACCCTAATAGCATGTCATTGAAAGTGAGCATCGTAAAAGACTAATAAGGCCACAAGAGGTATCATCATGCGGAACATCCTTAGCAAATAAAGAGAGAGAGGCGGAGAAAAAAGGAAAATAAAGAAAAAGAGATGCATGCATGGTGAAAATAGAAAATATGATGCAAAATGAGAAAAATAAAGGGGCGTGGAAAAGTGGTGAAAAATTATAAATAAAAAATGAAATAAGGAAGGAAATTGTAAAAATAAAAACGTAAAAAGAAAAACGAAAAATAAAGCGGTAGCGCTCATCCCCCAAGCTAAACCTAGCAGTGTCCTCACTGCTAAGAAAACGCTAGTAGGCGGGAGGTGATGCTAAAGGGGTGGGGTGGGAGGTGGAATAAAATAAAAACCGTGCAATAAGAAAAAATAAAAATATGGAATAATGCAATGCTGAATGAAATATGATGCATGGGTGGCTCCTCCCCCAAGCTATGTAAGTGTAAGGCCCCGAACAGACAGATGGGCACAAAATAAATAGGGGAGACAGAAGTGGGTAAGGACGACATCAAGCAGAGAAACCACCCTCTGGGGGTAGTGATGGGTCTCTCTGCTGTGGACCAGGAGCGGTGGATGGGTCTGGCTGGATCTCGGTAGGTGCCGTAGTGAGCGGGTCGGTGGTAGTGGTGGACGGATTAGCTTAAGATGATAGTATGGCAGAAGAGGGAGCATAAACTGTGACTACCGGCTCAGAAGTGGAGGAAACAGGCTCTGCAGAAGCCTAGGAAAGTGTAACACTTAGTGGTGTAGTGGAAGTCACAGTGGCTGGCCTGGGTGGTGGAGCAGGTGCAAGGATCACTGCTGGTGGGCCACGGTACCGAAGCACGTCTATAATGGAAGTCAGGTCCGACTCGGCTCTAGCTCGGTGTGTCGCCGTCGAGCGTACAAAGTCCTTGAAATCCCACCGTAAGCGGGAAGTCGACTCCTCTAACGCTGTCAGGCATCGAGACATCGAGACACTCTCAGTGAAAATAGCCGCGGATGATGAGGAAGTGGTGCCGGAATGGGGAATATGGTGACCTAAAGAGAGGGGAAGTGAAGCTATGAGGTCACTGAGAGGAGGGAGAGTGGGGGCAGATTCGTGCTCTGGGAAGTCTAGATCTGTGAGGTCAGGAGCAGACTGTAAATCGGTGCCCTCCGTCACTGAAGTAGTGAAGACAGACGTCTGAGTCTCTGGGCAAGACGTATGGACAGTCCCTAAAGACTCGACTGTGGTGGAGGCGGTGGATACAATGGTGGTGGAAGAAATGACTCCAGAAGATGATGGGTGAGCAGGTGGGACTGGGAGACGGCAACTAAGGCAGCAATGTCATGCAACTCGAACACCGGGGAGCATGGGACCGGGTCATCGGCAGCTGCCTCGACCGGTGCTCCGGGGGGCTCGAGTACGTGTAGGGGAGGGAGTGGCTCGACCTTAGAAATCATCCAGTCAAGCTGGACAGCTGGGATGTGTGTGAGGTGAGGGATGTGGAGCACCATATGGGGAATATGGTGGGTGCCTATGAGATATAGCCAGCGACTATCCCCGTATGGTCTGAGAATATGCATATGCTCGAGCACGCCGATGGTTAAGCGTGTCAGGCCAACAGGGCGGGCAAGGTCATCTAGGATGTGAATATCAAGCATACTAGCAAAAATGGTGAAGAAACCACCGCAGCAGATGTCGATGGCGAAGTAGGTGGTGGCAGTCTGGTAAAGGCGGTGACACAACCAGTGGGCTGTGTCAGAGAGCATGAAGGGTCGTAGAGAGCCATCCGGGTGGAATCTCAGAAGTCGGGTCATGCCCATGAGATGTGTAAGCTCTGGTAGGGACATGGTTCCTACCTCAGGCATGCAAAATAGAGTGGTGGTTAAGTACATCTAAGCGTAACGAAGGCATGGGTGCACGATGCACGATGCCTCGCCCGACTAGGGCGATACTGAGGAAGGCCTGAAATACGCTCCCAAAAGGCTCGAGCATCAAATGTGTCAACATCATAGAGTGGAGAAAAGGCGTCTGGGCTCGGGTACGGCTGGGAAGTGAAAGCACTCGCAGATCATGGCAAAAGTGATAGTGCGATCGTGGTCCATGAGGCGAAAGGTGATGCCGTCACCTGCTGGGGTGAGAGCAAGGGAGCTGAGAGCCTCGAGTGCTATGTGGAAGTAGGTGGGAGCGTGTACACCGAGGAAGCAGTCGAAACCGATCGCTCGGTAGAGGTGATGAACTCCCTGTAGGAGTCCGAGGGATCTAATGGTAGGCACGTCTATGAACAAAGTAGGTACGAGACGGTGCTGAGAGAGCCTAACAAAGCGCTCTCGGTGTGCGTCATCTCGAAACGTGATGCCATATGTCCGAAGACGTGCAGGCAGGGCATCCCTGGTGCCTACAAGGTGTGGGGGATGATGTAGAGGCGGTGGTGGCAATGGTGGTGGGGATAGGGGCTGTGGTGGTAGGGATCGCTACGACCGTGACAGGTGTGGTGATGGTGGGGATGGTAGTGGTAGTGGTGAGAGCTGAAGTAGATGGGGTGATGGTGGCCGTGCTAGCGGTGGTGGTGGTGACTCGTGCACGATGCTGGGGTCGGGAAGAAAAGGCGCTAGACGACGGCCTCTTCCCGTGAGCGGGAGGTGTGGTGGATCCGCATGTGAGAACCATCGTGTCTACGGTATAAAAAATAAATGAAGGAACGAGTGTACCGTATCTGCGGGAGATGCGAGCGATGCGAGTGCCTAGAGCTCCCCCAAGCTATTCCATGTAGTCCATGCTGACGTAGGCAAGGAATATCAGCAATGGAAACAAGTAAAACGTCAGAATTTAGAAATTAAAATGGGGGGCTGGGGAAATTGGGTTGCTCGATCGAGCAGTGCTATTGCTCGGTCAGAGCTGTGGTACTCGGTCGGGGGGGTCTGACGGAGCACTAGCATGCTCGGTCCGTGCCCTAGGGCAGAAGCGATCGGAGTTGGGAGGGCTTTGGGCGGGAGATGCTGGGGGGCGCGGTAGGCAGAGGGAGGGAAAGTCGAAGGGAGGGGGTGGTTTGTGGGTGGTTAGATGGGTGGCACCGTCGGCGGCGGTGGTGCCGTCGATGGCGCTGTCGATTAAAGAAGCAGACGGGGATGGCGAGGGGAAAGAGGAGGGAAGGAGAGATAGATAGAGAAAGGGGAGAGGGGGTGGTGTTGGATATGGAAGACGTTTGTACACCCTTGTGGGGGATGTACGAGGGAATACGGACCTCGAACGTCGCGCACACGAAGTCATGTGCAAAGGGAATCTGTTCCCTTGCGGAGAGGATCTCTGTATGAGCGGGAAAGTCGCATTATATATGCATAAGTGCATGCGACATATGGCTAATAAAGGGGGAATATCTTAAGCTTATGTTGTACCATGCATATGGTACAACTTAAGCTTATAATGTGCCATGCATCATGGTACACCTTAATTAAGTTGTTCCAAAGGAACAACTTACCCTAAAATAACTACCTTGGGGGCTATAAATAAGACCCAAGGGTAGCCATTTTCCTTACACATTTGCATGAAATTCATGCATGCATCTTTTTCATAGCGAAGCTCTGCAGAAATATTTCCTCTCCCTCCTTCCAAGTTCTTAATCTAAAATAGAGATTTAGATTGTGGATTAGTAGCCTTACTCCGTTCGTGAGAAGACTCGATCCGTCGTGGCGAATCCGAAGGCAAAGTTCCGAGACTATCGTTCCGCATACGCAAGCGTAAGTCTCCACTTTAATTATCGATCCTAACTTTGTTTTGGACAGGATCCTTCATTGGTATCAGAGCCATATGGGTTCGCCCCGGTCAATCCACCGCCCCGTCGAAACTACGAACGAGTCGTTGTCTTTTTCACGAATGGGTCTCCTACTATAACGGATATAGTAGGAACGCTTCGTGACGGAGAGAACGCAGCGGTTGTTCTTTTCACGTTAGGGTCTCCTATCATTACGGATATGGTAGGAACTCTCCGTGACGGGAAGAACCGACCGTTCACGTAGTACGTTAGTCATTTTTGGCACACGGCCATTAGGCAATAACTAACTTCATCGACGAACGGGTGCTTCATCGAGGAAGATGATGGAAGTTATTTCCATCGGGTAAGAGGAAAATTTGGTGCATGTGCACCATGGCCAAATGGGCTATGAAGGCCATGCATCCCCTCTCCCCATGCGGAGGGGGTTGGCTACGGCCAATAACCACCGGCGACCACCCCATCAAGGGGGAGGATTGAGTGCGGCAACCCCGTTTAAAGGGGATGGCCGGCCATGGCCAAAGGGGCCATGGCCGGCCAACGCCGAATGGCCTTGGCCATGACCGGCCATGGCCAAGCCATGGCCGGCCATGGCCAGGCCGGCAGTGGCCGGCCAAGGGCCAGGCCGGCAGTGGCCGGCCTTGGCAGAGCCTTGCCGGCCAGGCCGGCCCTGGCAGTGGCCAGGGCCGGCCCTTGGCCGGCCTGCCGGCCCTGGCAGAGGCCAGGGCCGGCGCCCTGGCCACTGCCAGGGCCAGGGCCGGCCCTGGCAGTGGCCAGGGCCGGCCCTGGCAGAGGCCAGGGCCGGTGCCCTGGCCTCAGGCCAGGGCCTGGCCGAGGCCAGGGCAGGAGCCCTGGCCCCGGCCAGCGGCCTGCCGGCCCTGGCAGAGGCCAGGGCCGGCGCCCTGGCCTCAGGCCAGGGCCTGGCCGAGGCCAGGGCAGGAGCCCTGGCCCCGGCCAGCGGCCTGCCGGCCCTGGCAGAGGCCAGGGCCTGGCCGAGGCCAGGGCAGGAGCCCTGGCCCCGGCCAGTGGCCTGGCCGGCAGGCCCTGGCAGTGGCCAGGGCCTGGCCGGCCCTGGCCGAGGGGGGCCAGGCCCCCTGGCCGGCCAGGGCAGAGGCCCTGGCCGGCCTTTGGCCAAGCCCGGGTCAGGGCAGAGGCCCTGACCGGGAAGAAGTTGAATTCGAAAATTGGTCGACCAATTTTGTGTTTTTGGTCGACCAATCCGACAAATGGTCTGGGTCGATTGTAAACTTGCCAGATGACCCATACGGGGTAACAAATGGCCTTGGTCAAACTCGAATGTGTAGATTAGTCCATACGGGGCTAACCACAGTGCCGAATAGTTCATACGGGACTAACGTTTTAATGAAGTTTTTCATTTTGGGCTCTACTCCTTGAAGATTAGCCATAGTGCTCTACTTCATGCGAGATTAGCCATGTCATTGTGCTCTACTCTACGGAGATTAGCCAATGTACTTGTGACGTTGTGCTCTACTCTACGGAGATTAGCCAACGTGCTTTCAAAATTTTTGGAAAAAGATGTTTTTCAAATAGGTTATGTCCCGTCCTTAAATCGGGATAGCGCAATTTAGAATTCCAAGTCCTACCACGATCCGGTCATGGTTATCTAACCCATGGGTGTGTAGAACAGGTCTCGTGGCTTGGCAATTGTTGCGTTAAAATTCTTTGCGCTAATTCTCACCTATTCTATTTTGAAAGATAAGTTTTTCAAAGTGATTTTCCGCTGCTAATACCATACGGGTATTATTTCTGATTTCTTTTTACTTGAGATAAGTAAGAGGGATACTTTGAAAGTTACTACTAGATGGTAGTTGGGAACGTAGTGAACTTCTCGATTCTAGAGTAACATTTCAACGCATCCAAGGAACTTATCAAGTGTTTAAAGAATCGAAACTTTATGCATAGAATTTTGATCGTGTTTTTCATTCTCTTTGCAGTTTTTTGAATCGAAAATGTCTACCGCTTCTAAGAATATTGTCGCAGAGCTTAACAAAGGTGAAAAGCTCAACGGCGACAATTATAAACTTTGGTCAATAAAGATCCAATATGTTTTGGAGGAGCAAGATGTGCTCGAAACACTCCAAAACATAATGGTAGAACCTGAGTTGGGCAATACGGCCCAACACAAAAGGGACCGGGAAGCTTACGACACTTGGACTCGAAAGAACAAAATAGCACGTATTACGTTACTGTCCGCGATGGACAATGACATAATGCGCCTATTTCAGGAATTCGACCTAGCTAAAGACATATGGTCTGAGCTAGAGATAAAGTTTGGTGGAACTTCGGTTACCAAACTCCGCTCCTTGAATATTCAATTTGATTCGTACAAGATGCGGCGAGATCATTCTATGAAAAAGCATCTCCGCCACATGGCGAATCTTATATTTGAATTAAAGGATGCGGGTGTTACGCTGTCTGACGAACAGCAGATCCAAGCGGTCATTCGTTCACTCCCAGATAGCTGGGATAACATGAAAATGCATCTCACTCATAATGAATGCATTAAAACTTTAAGCGATGTTTCGAAACACCTCGAACTCGAGGAAGAGCGGATTCAAGCCGCAAAACCAAGTGCAGAAGTGCACGTGGCCGCTAGTTCCTCACATGGAGGAAATAAGCGGAAACGCTTAAGGTTTGTGAACGAACGTAAGCAAGAACCGGAGACCTCAAAGAAGACAAAGAACAAAAAGTGGCAAAAGAATGTGCACTCAAAGAAGAAAAACTTGAAGAAGATCAAGTGCTTTAAGTGCAACAAGTACGGTCACTTCGCCCGTAAGTGTACGGATGGAAGTGACAAGGTAACTTGTAGGGCTAGTTACATATGTGTTTCTAGTTCCGTGTTTCTTGCTGAATCTAACTATTTTTTGGTTGATTGATTCAGGGGCCACAGACCACGTTGCGAAGGACAGAAGGTTCTTCGTAGAGTATCGAAAGATAACTCAAGGAACAAAGTGGATATACGTCGGCAACAACACACGTGTTGAAGTCAAAGGCGTCGGAACATGCAAGCTAGTTCTCGACAACGGCCGGACTTTATTATTGCACGACGTCCTCTTTGCTCCAGATATTAGAAGGAATATCGTTTCCGTGGTCATGTTAATGTCTTTAGATTATGAGTGGAGGTTCTATAAACAATGTGTTGACCTTGTTTGTAATAATTCTTTGATTGGTTCTGGTAATGTTTGTAATGGATTAATTGTTTTAAATACAATGTATGATGTTGCTTCTTCCATTAATGAAAGTTTTCATTTGACAAATGCTTCTAACTCTGAGTCTGAAATCATTTGTTGGCATGCAAGACTTGGTCATATTGGACCAACTAGAATGGATAGACTTGCCAAAAGTGGCTTGCTATCTAATGTTTCAAAAGTTGAAATGTCAACTTGCGAACATTGTCTTGTAGGGAAAACTTGTCGCAAGCCGTTTGGAACTGGCACAAGGGCCGAAGTTCCATTACAGCTTATCCATTCAGACATTTGCGGTCCAATGAATGTTAAGACAAGACACGGGAAGTCCTATTTCATCACATTCATTGATGACTTCACCCGTTTCGGACATATCTATTTGATATCCCACAAAAGTGAAGCTTTGGCTTGCTTTAAAAACTATATGAGTTTGGTGGAGAATCAATTAGATCGCAAGATTAAGGTTTTGCGAACCGATAGGGGCGGTGAATATCAATCAATAAGTTTTAAGGAACTTTGTGATGAAAAAGGCATAGTACATCAGGTAACTATGCCTTACACTCCGCAACAAAACGGTGTTGCGAAAAGAAGGAATAGGACATTGATGGAAATGGTCCGATCAATGATGTCTCAGGCAAATTTGCCTATCACCTTTTGGGGTGACGCATTATTGACGGCAGCATTCATCTTAAACCGTGTACCCTCGAAGTCGGTAAGTTCTACTCCTTATGAGTTGTGGAACAATAGAACTCCAGACTTAAACATTCTAAAACCTTGGGGTTGTGCCTCTTACGCACATTTATCCTCTCACAAATATGGCAAACTTGGGCCACGTGGGAGGAAGTGTATCTTCATCCGATACGCTGAAAACTCCAAAGGATATGTTTTCGTCGGTCAAGAGGACAATGGGGGTCTAATAGAATTCGAATCGAGGGATGTTGTCTTCTTGGAAAAAGAGTTTCCAAGACAGGGTGAGATAAGTCAAGACTTATCCTTGTTTGAGACTTGGGATCAAGAAGGATCGGAACGTTCGAGTGGGAGAATCCTTGGTGAAGAAGAAAATACGTTTCAAACTTCACCAATGGATGATACGAACGATACCAATCCTAATCCGAGTGGGAGTGATGTTATTCCAAGTGGGAGTGATGTCATTCCAAGTGGGAGTGATCAAACTCAAACAAGACGTAGTAATCGAACGAGGCTAACACCTCTGAGATTTGAGGATGAATTTCCTCAAACATTCATGACATTACTACAAGATGATGACGAACCTGCAAACTTCAAACAGGCCGTCACATGCCCTGCTAAAGATAAATGGATAGCGGCAATGGAAGAAGAACTTCAATCCATGAAAACAAACCAAGTCTGGGACTTGGTTGATTTACCTAAGGGACGTAGAGCCATTGGGAACAAGTGGGTTCTCAAAATCAAGCATAAGGCTGATGGCTCCATCGAGAAATATAAAGCTCGCCTTGTTGCACGCAACAGGAAGGAATAGACTACGAAGAGACTTTCTCTCCTGTCGTGCGTTTTACCTCGATTCGCTTAATTCTGGCAATGGTGGCTTGTTTGGACCTCGAATTACATCAGATGGATGTAAAGACTGCCTTTCTTAACGGAGAACTAGATGAGGAGATCTACATGGAACAACCAAACGGGTTCGTACAAGAAGAAAACAAACATAAGGTTTGTAAACTTCGTAAATCCATATATGGTCTTAAACAATCATCAAGGCAGTGGTATATGCGTTTTCAAGAAGTTGTTTTGTCGTATGGATTCTCCATGCTCGACGAAGACAATTGCGTATATATTAAGAGGATTAAAAACAAGTATATAATTATGTCTCTTTATGTAGATGACATACTTATAGCCAGAAATGATAAGCGTCTTATATTGGATATCAAAGCTTGGCTTTCATCCGTCTTTGAGATGAAAGACATGGGTGAAGCTGCATATATCCTTGGGGTTAAGATCTCAAGGAATCGTTCCAAGAAACTTCTTTCTCTCTCTCAAGAGACGTATATAAAGAAAGTTTTAGAACGGTTTAATATGCAGGACTGCAAGCCAATTGATACTCCAATAAGCAAAGGCGAGGGTCTATGTTTGGATATGTGTCCCAAAGATCCAAAAGAAAAGAAAGCTATGGAAAAAGTTCCATACTCCAGTGCTGTCGGGAGTCTGATGTACGCCATGATGTGTACTAGACCCGACATTTGCTATGCTGTTGGTATGGTAAGCCGTTACCAATCCAACCCAGGGCAGGCACACTGGAAAGCGGTGAAGAGGATATTAAGATACCTCAAAGGGACTGCGGACTATGCGTTATGCTATCAAGGCAATACCTTGAGACTCGAAGGCTATACCGATGCTGATTGGGCGGGTGATCTCGACGAGCGAAGATCTACCTCAGGCTTTGTTTTCTTACTCGGGAATGGTGCAATATCCTGGAGCAGCAAGAAACAAACCTGCATCGCTCTATCAACCATGGAAGCCGAGTTCGTAGCATTCAGCATGGCGGTCCAAGAAGCTGTTTGGCTTAGGAAATTCTTAGACAGGCTGACGAATGCCTCTGACTCGAGCACTGTTCCTATATACAGTGATAGTCAAGCTTCGATTGCCTATGTCAAAGATCCTAAATTTCATTGTAAGACCAAACACATTGACATTCGATTCAAGTTTGCGAAGGATTATGATAAACGGAAGGAAGTAGACATAGGATACATATCCACGCATGAGATGATAGCGGATCCCCTTACTAAGGCGATCCCCAGAGATGTGTTTCTCAAACACTTATCATCTATGGGAATGCGTAGGTGCTGAGCTGTATCATGTAATATTTCCCATGTCTATAGAATATCAAAATTTAATTTGCATACAAGTTTCTTACAAATGATTTTATATACATTTGTGTTTAAGTCTCAGCTATTTTTGTGTGTATGTCGGACAGGTTAAGGTTGGCTCTCTCACATGAGCAACCGCCTTATCTTATCAGATGGATAAGATAGAGATGAGACTAGTTTAAAGTCAAAATCATTAGACAAATGATTTAGAGTCATGACTTAAACAAGATAGTCGAATAAAAGATCTGCATCATACGGATGCTTACAAAAGATCTGAGATCTGTATCACAAGGATATAAAGATCTCATTGGATTTTTTGAATCCTATCTGTCTTATGCAGGATGAGAGTCCGTGAGTATTTCACGAGTAGTATGGGGACTCAAAAAGATAGGCACTGTGGTGTCTGATCTTTTCATCCGTACAACATCATTAAGACATACTCTCCCTGGGAAAGGAGTGATGTTGTAATACGTGTTCATACCACGTATGCATTTCGACCACTGAGTTAGTAGCAATAGTGTTTGCTATTATGTGAGACTCAAAGGCCATACGGGTCTTAACACTTACCCTCAAGGACTCCAATTGGTTCCTTTAGATTTGACGAGATGATTGCTATCTTAGCGTGTTACTAATGGGCTATGGTAATTCGGCTCGGCGGGGCACGTTAGAAAAGCGAATCAAGTCAAGATCAGAAGGTTCACAAGAAGAGGAAGATTGATTTCATATTCACATTTGGACTTTAATGATTCAAAGCTGGCCAGCCAATTGTAATCCAGATGTGATTCAATTGTTGAATATAAAGTATAAGAAATGTGAAGAAATAATCTAGGGTAAAGCATGCGTTGAACTACTCAACTTTGCACCTTCGAGGTCGTTGTGTATCTCTAACAAGTGCACAACAACAGACTCTACGCGCATGACGGTCGCACGGTCTATTTCTCGGTATGATAGATGAAAGAACTAAGGGAAAGACGTTCTCTTACAATCCCCTCAAGTGTGAGTGGGAGATGTTGGATATGGAAGACGTTTGTACACCCTTGTGGGGGATGTACGAGGGAATACGGACCTCGAACGTCGCGCACACGAAGTCATGTGCAAAGGGAATCTGTTCCCTTGCGGAGAGGATCTCTGTATGAGCGGGAAAGTCGCATTATATATGCATAAGTGCATGCGACATATGGCTAATAAAGGGGGAATATCTTAAGCTTATGTTGTACCATGCATATGGTACAACTTAAGCTTATAATGTGCCATGCATCATGGTACACCTTAATTAAGTTGTTCCAAAGGAACAACTTACCCTAAAATAACTACCTTGGGGGCTATAAATAAGACCCAAGGGTAGCCATTTTCCTTACACATTTGCATGAAATTCATGCATGCATCTTCTTCATAGCGAAGCTCTGCAGAAATATTTCCTCTCCCTCCTTCCAAGTTCTTAATCTAAAATAGAGATTTAGATTGTGGATTAGTAGCCTTACTCCGTTCGTGAGAAGACTCGATCCGTCGTGGCGAATCCGAAGGCAAAGTTCCGAGACTATCGTTCCGCATACGCAAGCGTAAGTCTCCACTTTAATTATCGATCCTAACTTTGTTTTGGACAGGATCCTTCAGGTGGGTGACTGACCAGAGTGTCAGCCAGTCGGTGGCACCGGCGGTGGTGCGGGAGGAGGAAGACGGCGACTGGGGGGTTTGAACGAGTAGGGAGTGAGGGAGCTCGGGGTGGTGGATTTTGAGGGTAAAAAGTTTTTAAATTAGGTTAAAAAAATTTTAATGGTAAAGTAAAAAATCGAAACGGGTTGGGTTTAAAACCCCAACTCGACTCGGTCCGAGCAGCTAGGCTGCTCGACCGGGTCAAACAGTTGAAAAGAATTCTGTAATATACTCTCTTGTCTGCTCGACCGAGCAGTCTGCTCGACCGAGCAGTCTGCTCGACCGAGCAGTCTGCTGCTCGGTCGAGTCACTTCTTGCTCGGGCCGAGCCAATAACAATCGGGTCGTGTTGGCAGAGTGTTGTTTTCTCCTCAACTTCAAAAGCCTGTAGTACTCGACCGAGTAATAAGTTGCTCGGACCGAGTCGATTTCTACTCGGACCGAGTAGAAGGCTGCTCGAACCGTGTAGAAAAAGCAATATTTTGCCCTCCTTTTTCGTGTCTGCACTGCTCGACCGAGCAGTGAAGCTGATCAGTCGAGTCTCATGTGTCTCCTGTTTCCTCTTATTTTCCTTTTCCTTGGTTTTCTCTCCAAATCTTCGAATCTGATGCTCTCCTCCGGCTTCCTTCCGTTTATAATGTCGATACGCATACCCCCACTTGTCCATCCTATACAAAAGACAAACTCATCAAATTTTTGTGATTTTATAGTTTTATCTCAAAAACATGAAATAAAAAATAAGAAACTGAAAAAGAAAATCCAAAATCTAAGAAATTGGGTTGCCTCCCAATAAGCACTCGTTTTTAGTCATGAGCTCGACTCCCTCAAATATATCAGTTGTCATTTGGTGCGCGTGGTGGTCGCTCGTCATTCTTCGCGATGGTGCAATCCGGCCGCATTTGGTTTCTACCTACTTCAAGACTCTCCTCTACGTAGCATATGTTCTCCGGTTCTTCATGATTCGGAGAATGATGTAGGAATCCCTCATCCAATACTCGGATGTATGCGGCGACCGCTTTGTGGTAGGATGGGTCACCGTCATCATCGATGCTTGTCTTCATTGGGTCCTTCATGACCCCCCTCAAAAGTGAAATCCTCAATGGCTTCATCTTCAAGAAGCTCCAAATAGCTGGCCCCTTCTACATAAGCTCGCTCTCTCATAGGCTTCTGTAGCCGGAACTCAGCTTCGATATTCCCCACGTTAAGAGAGAGGGTTCCTTCTCGGACGTCGATCAGAACACCGGTCGTCGCCATAAAGGGGCGTCCGAGTATAAGTTGGGAGCTCCCTCCCTCGGGCATAACCATGATAATGAAGTCGACGGGAACGCATAACCCTAGGGGTGTCTGAAGAATGACGTCCCTTGCTATACCCACCGGGCAGGTGATGGAATGATCTGCAAGCTGGATGGACATGCTTGTCGGCTCTAGCTCACTTCTAGTCTGTAGTCTCTTGAAAATGGAGAGGGGCATCAAACTGATGCTAGCTCCCAAGTCAATCAACGCTCTGCTGATAGGCATCCCTCCAATGGATCACGGCACGGTAAATTTCCCCGGATCCGACAGCTTCCGGGGGAAATGATTTTTGATAACCGAGGTGGAATCCTCCAATAGCTTAATCTCTTCCGGCTTTCTTCTTCCCGTGATCAGATCCTTCAAAAATTTGGCATAGACTGAGATCTCCGTAATGGCATCCATGAACGGGATGTTCAACTGGATCCCCTTCAGCAACTCCATGAACTTGGAATATTTCTTCTCCATCTAGGTGAGGGCTAGCATCTGTGGGTATGGAGGGGGAGGTCAGGTAGCTTTACTCTTGGATGCATCGACGGGAGGTGGAGTCGTAGTAGGCATGACTGGAGGGGTATCCGCTTTATCCTCAATAATGATAGGCTCTTCAGCAGCCTCTTCCCTATTACCGTCATCGACGGCTTCTTCAATAGTAACCTTCTCCTTGCTTAGCACCGAGATCATGACGGGGTCAGTTACCCGTCCTCCACGTGTGGTAACTGAAACCACATCATTAGCTTGGGCCCTTGGGTTTGTCTCCGGTTGTGAGGGCAATCTCCCCTGATTCTTCAAGAGCTGGGACATTTGACCTCTCAGTTCATCAAGTGAAGAATTTATACTTTTGAATTAGGTCGAGGTGTCCTGATTGAAGCGGGTTTGACCACTCATAAAGTTCTCCAAAGTGGCCTCCATATTGGATCGTGGCAGTTTTGGCACATAGCCCTGCTGAGGCGGTCGGTTGAATTGATATCCTGGCGGTCTGTAAGGCCCAGCTGGTCTAAATCCACCTTGTTGCTGGCTCTGATGCTGCTGAGGAGGGGGTGGCGGTCTCTGAAATTGTGGAGGCTGCAGCCCTCCACTTGGGTTTCCATAAGAAAACCCCAGGTAATTCCTAGCAGCTGGATGCTGCCACTGATTCTGTCCTTCTCCTTAGACGTATTGCACTGATTCTGGCAATTCAGCTCCATCATACTGTGCCTCAACAGGGATATAGCTCTGATCCGCATACTCCTCCGTAGGATGATAAGAGGTGCTGGGTGATGTCGGGATGGAATCCAGGCGTTGTTCAATCCGGGCCACTTGTTTGTATAAGGTCTCGATGTGGGAGTCCAAGTGGCTAGCAGTTTTGACCTCAGGAGTCCAGGTCACAACAGTTCTTTCATCTTTCCATTACTGGGTATTGGCTACCATGTGCTCCAGCAAATCTATAGCCTCTTGAGGAGACTTATCCAGTAAGGCGCCTTGCGCTACAGCGTCTATAATCATTTTGATGCTAGGCTGCAATCTGTTGTAAAAGCTCTGCACCAGATCCCAGGGTTGAATCCCGTGGTGAGAACATTGATGCTGGAGGTCCTTAAACCTCTCCCATGCCTCATAGAGTGATTCCTGTGGGAGCTGCTTGAAGTTAGAGATCACTCCACGGATCCGCACTGTCTTCGAGTGTGGATAGAACTTATCCACAAAGGCAAGTGCCAGCTTCTCCCAGGTGGTGAAATGGTTGGGAGGGTGGGCCTGGAGCCAATATGAGGCTTTATCCTTCAAAGTGAATGGGAAAATCCATAGCTTCACAGCATCGTCGATCACATCCTTGGCCTTGAACGTGTCACACTTTGCCAGGAAAGTGTCAATATGATGGTTGGGATTTTCATGCGGATGCCCGTGAAAGGGGTCCTGCTGCATCAGATTAATCAACCCCGTGTTTAGCTAGAAGCTCGCTGCCGCCAGTTGCGGTCTAAGAATGGAGGAGTTATTCCTAAACATCGGTTTCATATGGTCCCTGATGGACCCGGTGCGAGGAGGAGGGGGATTGGTTTCCGCCATTTGAGCGGAGGGAGAAGAACTTCTACTTGAGGCCCTCAAGGCTCTCGCTGTATTCTCGATCTCGGGATCGAATAATAACTCTCTAGTAGATCCCTTGATGTAACGACCCGCTCTCGGGGGCCCGTTACTTATTCGGTTTATTTGCAGGTTCCGCAGTTTACCAGTGAAATCAGCATAGTCACAACGCAGAGATGTACCAACAACACTCAAACCAGCTTACAAACATTATTACAGTCCAAATTAAAGTACAACAACCAGCACTCTCTCACACTAATACATGAAAAGAAAAGTACGGAAAGGAAATACAGAATGGAAATACATCTCACAACACACACCAACACAGATAACTAAAACTCCGCGGCTTCTGGGTCGTACGCAGGCTCCTCGTACTCTGGAGCAATCTCCTCAATCTGATCTTCGTCTGCCGGTGCCATAAGTGGAACCGAAGGTAAGTCACAAAGATTCTAAACAAAGAAAAGGAGTACTGTACAAGTATGACAAGCAGAAGTAAAGTACGGTGTAGTGTCTGTACAAGTGCAGAAAGTAAAGTGCTACAAGTGCAGAAAGTAAAGTGCATGACTGTAAAGAAGTAACTGTGCAAGCTCCACTAGAACTACGTGACTCAAGTCGGAGAGTACAATATGTGACCGTTCAGTTTGTCTCTTGCCTGGGTGCTACCCAGACGAATGCCGGTACCCAGGCAGCAGGATGGTTTGCCGAAACGTAGGCAGCTAGACAGGTTTGCCGAAACACAGGCAGCTTGACAGGTAGACCAAACTCTAGTCACTCCCGTACTCTCGCAAACTATGAGTTACCCCAAAACCCGGTGTTGTGTCAAGTACAAGTTCTTTACATGAACGTTCCACGGGATGTTCCAAGTCAAGTCCAACACAAGAAAGTGGCGTATGTTTCCGTGCTTCGAGCACGTAGTAGTGCGGTGCTACAAGTTCGTACAAGCACAGTGGCTAGATTTCTAAGGTTAGAACCTATCGTGACTTACCAAAATTAATACCGTTGTAGTAAGCCGGAAGAGGATCTAGGGCTTCCTCAGACGTTGGTACACCAGAGTCTGTACCTGCAACACAAAATACTTATTTTAGAAAAACACGACTTTTTCCTATTTAATAATTAGGTTAGTTTGATTTTTAAACTCGTTAAAACGGTGTCGAAAAATATTTAAAATTTTTATATAAACCTAAAATAATTATTTAGATTTTACTGCAAGAGGGGAGAATTTTCAGGAGCTTCTGTAATTTTTTATAATTTTTAAAAACTTAGAAATAGCTTAAAAATCCGAAAAACTTAAGGAACGTGTATCTTCCGTAATTTCTTACGGGAGCAATACAAATCGGAATTACATGAATGTGTAGTCAAAATGATCGTCTCGAAGTCTATTGTCACATATAATTTTATCAAATATTAGTGTACATAAAATCAACGAGTTACGATTTTTAGAACGAATTATACGTATTTAATCTTTAGGTTCAAAAAATCATTCCGGAAAAAGTAGGCGTCTGGTCGAGGTGAGACCAGCGCCAATGGCTCCGAAATGTCGTTTCTGATTTTCTGGGGCTATCCACACATTTTTCTGGCCCCTGTATAATTAGTTATGTATTTTATACCATAAAACTCCATTAATAATCATTTAATAATATGAAAATTCGAGATTTCCCATTATTTACAAGTTTGCCACTGGCAAAACTTACGCACCCCGATCAACGACGCCGGCGGGGGGGGGGCTTATGGCGAGCGGAGGCGGCGACTGCGGCGGAGGGGGCGGCGCGACGTGGAGTCGGGGTCTCCGGGGGCGGACGGCGACGGCGGAGGCGGGCGACGGCAGCGGCGGACGCGGGAAGCGGCGGCGGGCTTTGCCGGCGTGTGCTGGGGCGAGGGGGGTCCGCCGGCGACGCTGCTGCACGGAGGCGACGGCGACGGCGGGGGCTTCGGGCGGAGCGGCGGTTGAGGCGGCGGCGTATCGCCGGAGGGAGAGGGAGGGAGAGAGAGAGAGTACGAGAGAGAGAGAGGAGAGCGTACGGGAGTGAGAGTGAGCGGCCTGGGGGGTTTTAAAAATTAGTTTTGTGTTTAAGTTAGGTTAGTGGGGGTATTTATAGGGTTAATGGGTTCATGAACCCACTATTAGCATTAAATACACCTTTAGTTAGTCAATTAGTATTAATTAAGGTAGGTTAGCTTTAGGACTAAGTTTAGACGTTGTCCCCCCATGTGTTAGTCATGTTAGGTTAATCTAATAGTTAATTAGGTTAAGTTAGTTAGTAATTTAGCTAGGGTAATTAGTGGCGGGTAGCAGTAAAAATTGTAACGAAATTACGATTTAGCCCCTACTATCAAACGTGTCCGAAAAATTACGAAAACATACCCACGGGACCGTATCGTCGCGAGGATGGCGAATACGAAGTCCGTTTCTGGGTTTGGACTACGGGGATACTAGTTTTTGGCCAAAACGTTTAGAAAGCGTGTTTGCGGGTTCTCTATTGAAATGATATCAGAAAATTACGAAATTAATGTGGGGAGCCCTAAATGATCATAGGAGGCTACTGCAGAAGTTTGAAATCGATTTGAAGACGTTTGGATAGAAAACAAATTCGTTGAATCAAAACGGTAATTTTGGAAGATGAATTTTAACAGAAATGTTTTGGGTATTTGAGGAAATCGGAAATTGCTGAAATACTTTATAATAAGTCTAGTGTTTCAAAATATTTTTATAAGAATTTTTGAAATCCGTTTAAAACTCTTGATCAACCATTACAAAACACAATTAAAAATGAAATTACTTCAAATATTTAGCTTAAATGTTTTTGGAAAAATTCAGGTCGTTACATTCTACCCTCCTTAAAATACTTCCGTCCTCGGAATTTAAAAATCTTTTTGAAACAAATAATTGATGTTATGAAGAAGCTCAAGCAAATAAAAGATAGAAAAAGATGGAAATCTAGTAAATCAGGTTGTAAATAATATGAAATATAATGTGATATTATAGCATCAAGAAAACAAGAGATATTACTAATAAATATATACTATTAACATCACCATAGCTTCCGTAACTATTCCTGAGACCAGTATCATCACAATAGTTACTCTGACTTCCCAAAATTAACATGAGATAATAACATCACATGAAAATGAGGGCTATTATGATGACAACCTCTGTTCGAACTTGGAACCTGAGGTGATAAGCCAGTAGCAAGCTATTTAAACCCCATAAACCGGAAGACTATAAAGTTTATTCGTGCTACTGGTGACTAACGGGGTCTAGCCACAGATGTTGTTCATAATATAGCATGTATCGACTAATCCACCAACAACATCAATTTCCATAAGGCCCAACCACATGCTAACGTCCAAATCACCGCCCAAAGGTAAGTACAAGGCCAACACTCTAAGTCAGTACTTACTGCTAGCATTCCTTCCGTCAATCTCCATACTATCCCACAATAAGGCAAGATCCAAGCTCTCATCCAGAGCCAAGCACAAGGCCTACATCCAACTTCAACACCTAAGGCCAATATCATGCCAATAAGCATCGCAATCACTCCTTCCGTAGACCAATACTTGACATTCGCAACCCCCAACATCACCCAACAAATGAACAACCAAAAACACGCTTTTCCGCAAACCAAAAGAAGAAGACGCAAGAGGAAGCCTAAACGGGATCTCAACCTGGGTGAGACCCAGGGCAGGGAACTCAAGAGAAGCCCAAGGATCACGGCTTCCCAAGATCTCAGCCAAGCGGCGGTAGCGAGGGTGTTGACGAGGGTTGTCGCCAAGGCCAAAAATCCCAAAACAGAACGTCGAAGGGCCATTGGTGGTTGCGGGTCCTCGGCGATGAGAGCTGCGGCTGGTTGACGATCCATGGCAGGGACTTCCGATGGAGTGGAGCAGAAGCTGGCGGGGCTTCGGGTGAGATGGCGAGCTCGCTTGGGGAAGAGGCCGGGAGGAGGAGTGGGAGTCGGAGCGAAAAGGGAACCACGGGGTGGCTTGGGGAGGAAAGAGATGGGTTAAAAGGAAAAGGGGGGCACCGAAAGTCGTCGGTGTTTAGGAGGAAACGGGGCTCGAGGTGGGGAAGCGGACAAAGGAAATAAAGAGGGGGGCGCTGAAAGTCACGGGTAGGTAGTGTAGGGTAGGCGGGAACGGGCTTGAGGCGAGGATGAGGACAAAAGGCAATAATGAGGGGGAGGTGGTAGGCGGGAAGGAATTCCAACACGTGGAAAAATCGGGTATAAGATGGGAACAGGGTTAGAAAAGAAATACGAGTTTCAAAAACATAACAGCCTATACGTGCACGTGACGTTTGGCTCGTCTCAAAATCTCCAGCATCATCCTCGAGTACTTCTGAACGTCCTTCGATTTGCTTCTGCTGAGGAGCTCGAACTTCTGATGATCGAAAAATTCGAACGCTACCCTCCTTAGAATAAACGTGGCTAGGGTTCAAGTAAACTAGAAATAGGAAGATTCTAAGAATGTCAAACGAAAAGTCATTAAGCTGAAAGGGAGGTTGGTAGTGAAGAAGATCGATGACGTCACATAATCATGATTCACGTCCTTGCGGTCCAGCGGACACGGCCAGGGAAGTGACTAAGCCAGGATCACTTATGTCCAGTCTAGCTAGGTTGATCCAACAGACTTTAGCCAAGCACATTGACCGATATCATGGTCCATTGAAGGGAGATCATCATTCATACGAGTGCCACCGATACAAAAGATTTCTTTTTTTAATACAACTAATTTACCCTATTTAGATTTTTGATAATGGCTTTTATTATGACCAGGTAGGTCAACTCCATTGGGGCTCTCCGAGATGTTCCCGTCCGTCTTTCGAGTATCAAACCTGCATCCATAGGAATGTCAGCTTAGTTGAGTATCGTATACGATACATCCTGGTTTTACTATACTGTTCACGAGGTATTTTGCACGGACCTGCGTGGGCCACCAAACTTGTAACGACCCGCTCTTGGGGGCCCGTTACTTATTCGGTTTATTTGCAGGTTCCGCAGTTTACCAGTGAAGTCAGCATAGTCACAACGCAGAGATGTACCAACAACACTCAAACCGGCTTACAGACATTATTACAGTCCAAATTAAAGTACAACAACCAGCACTCTCTCACACTAATACATGAAAAGAAAAGTACGGAAAGGAAATACAGAATGGAAATGCATCTCACAACACACACCAACACAGATAACTAAAACTCCGCGGCTTCTGGGTCGTACGCAGGCTCCTCGTACTCTGGAGCAATCTCCTCAATCTGATCTTCGTCTGCCGGTGCCATAAGTGGAACCGAAGGTAAGTCACAAAGATTCTAAACAAAGAAAAGGAGTACTGTACAAGTATGACAAGCAGAAGTAAAGTACGGTGTAGTGTCTGTACAAGTGCAGAAAGTAAAGTGCTACAAGTGCAGAAAGTAAAGTGCATGACTGTAAAGAAGTAACTGTGCAAGCTCCACTAGAACTACGTGACTCAAGTCGGAGAGTACAATATGTGACCGTTCAGTTTGTCTCTTGCCTGGGTGCTACCCAGACGAATGCCGGTACCCAGGCAGCAGGATGGTTTGCCGAAACGCAGGCAGCTAGACAGGTTTGCCGAAACACAGGCAGCTTGACAGGTAGACCAAACTCTAGTCACTCCCGTACTCTCGCAAACTATGAGTTACCCCAAAACCCGGTGTTGTGTCAAGTACAAGTTCTTTACATGAACGTTCCATGGGATGTTCCAAGTCAAGTCCAACACAAGAAAGTGGCGTATGTTTCCGTGCTTCGAGCACGTAGTAGTGCGGTGCTACAAGTTCGTACAAGCACAGTGGCTAGATTTCTAAGGTTAGAACCTATCGTGACTTACCAAAATTAATACCGTTGTAGTAAGCCGGAAGAGGATCTAGGGCTTCCTCAGACGTTGGTACACCAGAGTCTGTACCTGCAACACAAAATACTTATTTTAGAAAAACACGACTTTTTCCTATTTAATAATTAGGTTAGTTTGATTTTTAAACTCGTTAAAACGGTGTCGAAAAATATTTAAAATTTTTATATAAACCTAAAATAATTATTTAGATTTTACTGCAAGAGGGGAGAATTTTCAGGAGCTTCTGTAATTTTTTATAATTTTTAAAAACTTAGAAATAGCTTAAAAATCCGAAAAACTTAAGGAACGTGTATCTTCCGTAATTTCTTACGGGAGCAATACAAATCGGAATTACATGAATGTGTAGTCAAAATGATCGTCTCGAAGTCTATTGTCACATATAATTTTATCAAATATTAGTGTACGTAAAATCAGCGAGTTACGATTTTTAGAACGAATTATACGTATTTAATCTTTAGGTTCAAAAAATCATTCCGGAAAAAGTAGGCGTCTGGTCGAGGTGAGACCAGCGCCAATGGCTCTGAAATGTCGTTTCTGATTTTCTGGGGCTATCCACACATTTTTCTGGCCCCTGTATAATTAGTTATGTATTTTATACCATAAAACTCCATTAATAATCATTTAATAATATGAAAATTCGAGATTTCCCATTATTTACAAGTTTGCCACTGGCAAAACTTACGCACCCCGATCAACGACGCCGGCGGGGGGGGCTTACGGCGAGCGGAGGCGGCGACTGCGGCGGAGGGGGCGGCGCGACGTGGAGTCGGGGTCTCCGGGGGCGGACGGCGACGGCGGAGGCGGGCGACGGCAGCGGCGGACGCGGGAAGCGGCGGCGGGCTTTGCCGGCGTGTGCTGGGGCGAGGGGGGTCCGCCGGCGACGCTGCTGCACGGAGGCGACGGCGACGGCGGGGGCTTCGGGCGGAGCGGCGGTTGAGGCGGCGGCGTATCGCCGGAGGGAGAGGGAGGGAGAGAGAGAGAGTACGAGAGAGAGAGAGGAGAGCGTACGGGAGAGAGAGTGAGCGGCCTGGGGGGGTTTTAAAAATTAGTTTTGTGTTTAAGTTAGGTTAGTGGGGGTATTTATAGGGTTAATGGGTTCATGAACCCACTATTAGCATTAAATACTCCTTTAATTAGTCAATTAGTATTAATTAAGGTAGGTTAGCTTTAGGACTAAGTTTAGACGTTGTCCCCCCATGTGTTAGTCATGTTAGGTTTATCTAATAGTTAATTAGGTTAAGTTAGTTAGTAATTTAGCTAGGATAATTAGTGGCGGTAGCAGTAAAAATTGTAACGAAATTACGATTTTGTCCCTACTATCAAACGTGTCCGAAAAATTACGAAAACATACCCACGGGACCGTATCGTCGCGAGGATGGCGAATACGAAGTCCGTTTCCGGGTTTGGACTACGGAGATACTAGTTTTTGGCCAAAACGTTTAGAAAGCGGGTTTGCGGGTTCTCTATTGAAATGATATCAGAAAATTACGAAATTAATGTGGGGAGCCCTAAATGATCATAGGAGGCTACTGCAGAAGTTTGAAATCTATTTGAAGACGTTTGGATAGAAAACAAATTCGTTGAATCAAAACGGTAATTTTGGAAGATGAATTTTAACAGAAATGTTTTGGGTATTTGAGAAAATTGGAAATTGCTGAAATACTTTATAATAAGTCTAGTGTTTCAAAATATTTTTATAAGAATTTTTGAAATCCGTTTAAAACTCTTGATCAACCATTACAAAACACAATTAAAAATGAAATTACTTCAAATATTTAGCTTAAATGTTTTTGGAAAAATTCAGGTCGTTACACTTGAAGCGGGTGTTCTTGCACCAACAAAACTCAAACAAATACCGTCAGTAGCACAGTGTTAAATAAAAAAAGAATAAAAATGGTGGAAGGGAGAGAAATGATTAGAGTGCTAACAAATTTCAAAAATAAAGAAAATAAACTGAGATAAACACTATTGCCATCCCGGCAACGGCGCCAAAAACTTGACGCACCCGAAACCTATACCTAGATTTCACCTGGCGGTATCACGATCGCCAGGCGTGGTATGGCCCCTAGGTTTCAATTCCGGGCTCAATCCGCAAGCGGACGGTGTCAAGTAATAGTATAAATGATATCGAATCCTATAGGGATGGTGATAGTGTGTATGGATTCTCAGTTTACTTCTAAATCTCGAAGTGAGATAGCTACCAGGTCGAAGTAGAGTTGATTGGGTGGTGTTGTTTCATTAATAAAAAGGACTAGGGCTTTAGTGATAGCCACTAAGATCGTTGGGAATCGACGTTGGAATAGAATCCTTATGTTGCATTAGGGTTAAGGGATTAATCTCCCAATTCATACCACTCTCGTGGGTTAGAATTGTGAGGTATTTCAGTAGGTCTCGTTAACGCAATAGCGGTAGCCGTCAACGTAGCGGTATAGTTCGTCGATGGATCCCCTCAAGACGCGAGTCGGGCATGGTCACGAGCCTTGGTTGGATCCACCGATTTTCCTATTCTAATCCCAGAGATACCCCTTAAGCGCATCAATTCCACAGACCGTGGGCATAATCTCAGTACGGGTTATCTAGAGATTCAGAAGGATCGAACGAAATACTCCCCTAAATCCCTAATTCAATGTAGAGAACCAGATCTACGTCTTCCCCCTGGGGTCCTAGGGCTAACCCATCAACCCTAAAAAGATCTACTCACACATGGCGATAGTAACGGATAAAAACATCATTTCTAGAGATGAAGACATCATAGCAATCAAAAGAATGAAATTAGAAGACTTACAACAGGAGATGAATAAGAATTGCAATTTATATATCTAAGACAAATTCCAGATTCCCAAGCGCAAGAACAATCGAGAAAAAAAGTCACAACCCGAACGTTTAGATCCAATCTCTTTTAACAAAAATTAATCTTAAAAAATCGCTCACTAGAAAATCACTCAGCTCTCCAAAACTCTTCAAAGATCTTTAAGTGAGTCACCCCCTGGTGTCGCACAGCTCCCCCAGCCTTCAGTCCCACAGATCGACTGCTTCAGAAGACACTTTCCAAAAATAGCCCTGGCACTGTCGACCGAGTAGGCTGCTCGGTCGAGCAGTGCATTGCTCATTCAGTCGCTCGGACCGAGCAGCTGTGATGCTCGACCGAGCTCGACAGAAAACCCAAATTCTTCAAAATCCTCGCTTTGCCTCCACGGGCCGAGTCAGCTCAGCTCGGTCCGAGCAGAGGCTGACTCGGTCACTGAAGAGCTGCTTGGGCCGTGTCGCTTCTTTGGGAAGAAAGGTTGCTCGATCGAGCATATGACCTGCTCGGTCCAAGCCATTAACGTATCTGCCCGTTCTTCTCCTCTGCATCTGCTCGACCGAGCAGCTCCTCTGCTCGGTCGAGTCGTCTGGGAAAAACTCTCTAGGAGCGGCTGAAGCTCTCTCCTCTCCTCATGTTCTCTCTCTTCTCCTCCAATGGCTCCAAAGGTATGGCGAACCCCTCTAGAGCCTCGCCAATGAGCTCACGAACGTGTCGGATGTGTTCATACCCAAGTAGGGTCCCAAATCGCTCCAAAATCCCTGAAAAATCATAAAACACTACGAAACTCGAATATATCGTCAGAAATGCAATATCGTAGTAAAATGTGAGATTTGGATGCAAAAATGGCATGGGATGCAATAAAATGATGATATGAAAATAGTGGAAAATATGGACACATCACTGCTCACGCCAGTGGGCGAGCTTTGAGCCCGTGATTGCCCAGCTGCGCAAGGGCAAAGCACAACATAATTCCACGTTGCTTTAGTTGGTTGAAATTCCATCGGCCAGAATAAAGTGGTACCATAGAGAGGCTGAGCTAACATCAGATGCCTTTGCCAGTTTCCTTAATAAACAGGTTCTCCCCAAAATTAGCACTACGTCGTCGTAGGCAGACTGCCTAAATCAGCACTGCAGCATTATTGTGGTAGGCAGACTGCCTAAAGCTTCAAGTTCATGTTCAGTCTGTCTACCATTTCTGGCTACCTCCAAACTTTTCTGGCCACCCTAATTAATTACAATTATGCGTACACAGCAGAAGATATGGTCCTCATGCACTCTATAAATTAGAATGCTTCGAGTTTCAATGCCATACAACTGAGGCGAAGACGTTGCGGCAACATCCACCAGGTTTTTTTGGGCTCTCGCAATGGCCATTCATGCCGTCGTTCTCCTGCTCCTGTCTCTGTAGGCCTCAGGCCGCATGGAGCCAATGGGTGCCGGCTGCGCCTGCTGCAATAAGGACCCACGTTATTGCCCCCTGCTGTCTTTCAACGCCACTACCATTTCCCCATGAGGCGTTCCTTTGGACCTTCCCGCCCCGTGCGCGTTGATTTCTGTGTGTCTAGCGGCATGTGTTCTAGTACTTGATTTCTGTGTGTCTAGCCTCCAGTGTTCTGGTACTCTGAAAATGTTTTTATGATGCATTAAATAAAGGGGAGGTTCTTGTGTTCAATTTGGTTGCTTTGAATCTAATTGTGTGTTCTTGCTGATGATGTCTCGAGAACGAACGAGGGGGCACTAAATTAAACATGAAACAGGGGCTCTAATGTCCATTTCCGTTTTATCATTAACAGTTTATTACAACGAGTTAACAAAATTAATAATCTAATCCAATGTGTGAATGTATATGGCATGAAAGAGGAAAATGGGGAGTGCATTGAGCAGTGCCTACATTTCGTCTATCCCTTCAACATGAATATGTTTGCTATTAACATTTAATATCGACTGAAAATAGAGAGTTCGATACATAATTTCACACACACCCCCATAAATAAATAAATAATAAAATAAAATAAATAAATAAAATAAAATAAAATAAAATAAAATAAAATAAAAATAATAGTAATAATAATCATTATTATTATATGTAGACTCTTCTGATCTACTCAATACTTATTTTATCATCTTATGCTTAAGTTTAGCTCCTTTTTTCATATTCACAATCATTGACCACCACTTGCCTTTGAGGAAATTACATTGGTTTCTGTTACCTTTGGATATAAAATCTGCCTTATCAAATTTTGACTCTTCCATTATCGTCCGCAGTTTACCTTTATCTAGGAGCTTCTGTACCATGCTATAGTTCGTCAGGCCATGGTTGGGCAACCAGTACCCCAGTCATTGTACTTGCATACAAGGGCATGCGTACTCTATTGCCATACATAATTGCTTTGTGTCAGAACCTGGTTGCTGCATGATTTATCGATTATTTTTTGACATTATCACATATCTGGGTCATTTTTCATTTGGCTCATGTATAGTTATGTGAATATGAACCACGAGAAAAACTATTGTCTGGAGAACACATTACAACTATCTGCAAACTTCTTCACTACACATTTTCTTGTGATGTTTCTTTTGCAGATTATGTATAATTACATATGTTTTTGTTATGATGGTAATTTACAATTCTGATAATGCTGTTTTGCTATATGCACACTAACTAGGAATCCATATGTCCGGATCCAACCCGCACCAAAGCAACCAATCGAAGATACGAAAAAAGAACGGCATATGTATGCAGTCAATGCAATGTACACGAGAGAATCAAGTTGTTGATCTTTGTTGTTTGCTAGAATCTGATTTTAGAAGTGCCAAGTTTCATGCAAACTTTGTCTGGCGCGGGATTGATAATGATACAACTATTATGGATTAGTTGCATTGATTTTAAGTTGGATAATCACTTTGAAAGTTTTGACACCGAAATTGCAATGAAAGTAAATTTCCACTGACCATTGCAAAGAAGTTATTACCACCGTGCCATGTCATTCACATGGCTTTACTTTCTCGATACGTAAGACGCTGATGGGTAAACTCTACTGCTAATGCATTCTATGTCCAAAGAGATCAGAACAACAAAGAGAGAAAATGTCTCCAAACCCAACAACAAATAAAGCAGACTCTATACAGTTACTTTGTTACTTCACCTTTGTAGATTTTTCTTTGTTACACTTCAGCAAACCTGAACTTAGCCCTTAAGCCTTCTTTTTTCTTCTTCGTTGTATTCTGTGGATATTGGTCATCTCTCTAAACTCAGATGGTGGCTACATGTTATTTGAATGGGTAATGATGTTTGTATTACCAGTAAGATCATATCTCTTCTCTTCTTGCTCTTCTTGTTTCATGCCATTGGAGATATTAGCCAAGTGCATGCCAGAGGAGATGCAAGCCAAGTTCATGCCAGAGGAGCTCGTTTCAATGGCTCAGTAGGAGAGGATAAGGTCTTCAACACAAGCAAGCCTGAAGTCCCCCATGGTGCAAATCCAGTCTCCAATAGGTAAGCTAAGAGTGGTGTTCATTTGGCTTGTACAATTGCTGCCTCAAGTTTTATGCACTCCTTTGATCTAACAGCTTTTGGGTCATTGTGGGGGTGAGGTGGATGTCACATGTGGCGATGTGACATTGTCACAAAGGACAAACATGTCACATGAGACAACCTCCTCATTTGTATAATAGATAGAAGGGTGTAATAAAAAGAAGGGAAGTAAGAAGAAAGTAGCATGACGGAGGAGTGGCACAAGTTGCACTTCCATTTGGTTCTCCTCTGACCAAGTAAACTAGTTTTCCAGAGGGAAAGTGACCGGCGTAGTTGCTTGTTTGTACACACATGTAAATGATTGATGTTAACGGACTGCCTCAATTATTTTAGACCCCATTCTACATCCCATTTTTCTTTTTCAAATAAGTATTTATATAATTCTGATTTCTCTTTATGATCTATGATGCTCTGTGCTTTTTGTGTGACAGCAACACAACCAGAGAAAGGAAAGCACAAAAAGGTGGACACCCTAAAATGTCTGTGTTCTATTTTGTGCCTTCTCCTTTTCAATTTTGTCAAGATTACACACAGCTGTCATGTGACATAGGAAAGATCTCACATATATCATGGAGCGAATAGACACACACACACACAAATTGTTACATGGACTGCCCACTGCTTGCCATCACGGCAACCATTACGGGACTGCTGACCCTGTGCTTGGAAGACACCCAAGTCAAGTACCCCTCCGAATACTCGAACCCACTCTCGCCGGTTGCTTTTCCGGTGAACGTAACGGAGAACTGCTTCTTCTCGTTGGCGCCTGCGAACGTGATCGTCTTCGGCTCAACGGTCACCGTCGCCCCAGCGGGCGCGACGATGTCCGCGGTGTAGGTAGAACCGGCCACCCCCACGTTTGTCACGGTCCTTTTGACGGTCACCGTGTTCCCGTCGTTCAAAATCACCATGAACGAAGGGTAGTTCAGTTCCGAGCCCGATATCGGAGTGTAGTCCGAACACTTGGTCGTTCTCCTGGCTACGGCGCTCACCTGCGCGTCGGTGTAGCGTAGGCCGCATAGATACGGGATGTAGTCGTTGGGGCTTATGTCGTAGACAAGCCCCGGGTCGATGGCTGCGGTTGGGTCTACGTGGCCAGCACCGACGGCGGAGAAATTGGCGGTGGTTAGGCTCTGGTCGGGGATCCGGCCGCCGTTGTTGGCGTTCTTGTATGCGGTCGTCATGATTGCCGACTTGATTGCGACCGGGGACCAGAAAATCTAAAAAAATCGCTCACTAGAAAATCGCTCAGCTCTCCAAAACTCTTCAAAGATCTTTAAGTGAGTCGCCCCCTGGTGTCGCACAGCTCCCCCAGCCTTTAGTCCCACGGATCGACTGCTTCAGAAGACACTTTCCAAAAATAGCCCTGGCACTGTCGACCGAGTAGGCTGCTCGGTCGAGCAGTGCATTGCTCATTCAGTCGCTCGGACCGAGCAGCTGTGATGCTCGACCGAGCTCGAAAGAAAACCCAAATTCTTCAAAATCCTCGCTCTGCCTCCACGGGCCGAGTCAGCTCAGCTCGGTCCGAGCAGAGGCTGACTCGGTCACTGAAGAGCTGCTTGGGCCGTGTCGCTTCTTTGGGAAGAAAGGTTGCTCGATCGAGCATATGACCTGCTCGGTCCAAGCCATTAACGTATCTGCCCGTTCTTCTCCTCTGCATCTGCTCGACCGAGCAGCTCCTCTGCTCGGTCGAGTCGTCTGTGAAAAACTCTTTAGGAGCGGCTGAAGCTCTCTCCTCTCCTCCTGTTCTCTCTCTTCTCCTCCAATGGCTCCAAAGGTATGGCAAACCCCTCTAGAGCCTCGCCAATGAGCTCACGAACGTGTCGGATGTGTTCATACCCAAGTAGGGTCCCAAATCGCTCCAAAATCCCTGAAAAAATCATAAAACACTACGAAACTCGAATATATCGTCAGAAATGCAATATCGTAGTAAAATGTGAGATTTGGATGCGAAAATGGCATGGGATGCAATAAAATGATGATATGAAAATAGTGGAAAATATGGACACATCACTGCTCATGCCAGTGGGCGAGCTTTGAGCCCGTGATTGCCCAGCTGCGCAAGGGCAAAGCACAACATAATTCCACGTTGCTTTAGTTGGTGGAAAGTCCATCGGCCAGAATAAAGTGGTACCATAGAGAGGCTGAGCTAACATCAGATGCCTTTGCCAGTTTCCTTAATAAACAGGTTCTCCCCAGAATTAGCACTACGTCGTCGTAGGCAGACTGCCTAAATCAGCACTGCAGCATTATTGTGGTAGGCAGACTGCCTAAAGCTTCAAGTTCATGTTCAGTCTGGCTACCATTTCTGGCTACCTCCAAACTTTTCTGGCCACCCTAATTAATTACAATTATGCGTACACAGCAGAAGATATGGTCCTCATCCACTCTATAAATTAGAATGCTCCGAGTTTCAACGCCATACAACTGAGGCGAAGACGTTGCGGCAACATCCACCAGGTTTTTTTGGGCTCTCGCAATGGCCATTCATGCCGTCGTTCTCCTGCTCCTATCTCTGTAGGCCTCAGGCCGCATGGAGCCAATGGGTTCCGGCTGCGCCTGCTGCAATAAGGACCCACGTTATTGCCCCCTGCTGTCTTTCAACGCCACTACCGTTGCCCCATGAGGCATTCCTTTGGACCTTCCCGCCCCGTGCGCGTTGATTTCTGTGTGTCTAGCGGCATGTGTTCTAGTACTTGATTTCTGTGTGTCTAGCCTCCTGTGTTCTGGTACTCTGAAAATGTTTTTATGATGCATTAAATAAAGGGGAGGTTCTTGCGTTCAATTTGGTTGCTTTGAATCTAATTGTGTGCTCTTGCTGATGATGTCTCGAGAACGAACGAGGGGGCACTAAATTAAACATGAAACAGGGGCTCTAATGTCCATTTCCGTTTTATCATTAACAGTTTATTACAACGAGTTAACAAAATTAATAATCTAATCCAATGTGTGAATGTATATGGCATGAAAGAGGAAAATGGGGAGTGCATTGAGCAGTGCCTACATTTCGTCTATCCCTTCAACATGAATATGTTTGCTATTAACATTTAATATCGACTGAAAATAGAGAGTTCGATACATAATTTCACACACACCCCCCTAAATAAATAAATAATAAAATAAATAAATAAAATATAATAAAATAAAATAAAATAAAATAAAAATAATAGTAATAATAATCATTATTATTATATGTAGACTCTTCTGATCTACTCAATACTTATTTTATCATCTTATGCTTAAGTTTAGCTCCTTTTTTCTTATTCACAATCATTGACCACCACTTGCCTTTGAGGAAATTACATTGGTTTCTGTTACCTTTGGATATAAAATATGCCTTATCAAATTTTGACTCTTCCATTGTCGTCCGCAGTTTACCTTTATCTAGGAGCTTCTGTACCAGGCTATAGTTCGTCAGTCCATGGTTGGGCAACCAGTACCCCAGTCAATGTACTTGCATACAAGGGCATGCGTACTCTATTGCCATACATAATTGCTTTGTGTCAGAACCTGGTTGCTGCATGATTTATCGATTATTTTTTGACATTATCACATATCTGGGTCATTTTTCATTTGGCTCATGTATAGTTATGCGAATATGAACCACGAGAAAAACTATTGTCTGGAGAACACATTACAACTATCTGCAAACTTCTTCACTACACATTTTCTTGTGATGTTTCTTTTGCAGATTATGTATAATTACATATGTTTTTGTATATGATGGTAATTTACAATTCTGATAATGTTGTTTTGCTATATGCACACTAACTAGGAATCCATATGTCCGGATCCAACCCGCACCAAAGCAACCAATCGAAGTACGAAAAAAGAACGGCATATGTATGCAGTCAATGCAATGTACACGAGAGAATCAAGTTGTTGATCTTTGTTGTTTGCTAGAATCTGATTTTAGAAGTGCCAAGTTTCATGCAAACTTTGTCTGGCGCGGGATTGATAATGATACAACTATTATGGATTAGTTGCATTGATTTTAAGTTGGATAATCACTTTGAAAGTTTTGACACCGAAATTGCAATGAAAGTAAATTTCCACTGACCATTGCAAAGAAGTTATTACCACCGTGCCATGTCATTCACATGGCTTTACTTTCTCGGTACGTAAGACGCCGATGGGTAAACTCTACTGCTAATGCATTCTATGTCCAAAGAGATCAGAACAACAAAGAGAGAAAATGTCTCCAAACCCAACAACAAATAAAGCAGACTCTATACAGTTACTTTGTTACTTCACCTTTGTAGATTTTTCTTTGTTACACTTCAGCAAACCTGAACTTAGCCCTTAAGCCTTCTTTTTTCTTCTTCGTTGTATCCTGTGGATATTGGTCATCTCTCTAAACTCAGATGGTGGCTACAGGTTATTTGAATGGGTAATGATGTTTGTATTACCAGTAAGATCATATCTCTTCTCTTCTTGCTCTTCTTGTTTCATGCCATTGGAGATATTAGCCAAGTGCATGCCAGAGGAGATGCAAGCCAAGTTCATGCCAGAGGAGCTCGTTTCAATGGCTCAGTAGGAGAGGATAAGGTCTTCAACACAAGCAAGCCTGAAGTCCCCCATGGTGCAAATCCAGTCTCCAATAGGTAAGCTAAGAGTGGTGTTCATTTGGCCTGTACAATTGCTGCCTCAAGTTTTATGCATAGTGTTTTCCAGTAATTTCTAAATGGATGTGAATCTAGTTGTGTGTGTTTGTGGCTATGTTGTTTGCTACTTAATTTTCTCAACAAACTTCAGTAATGTATTGGTTGCATCCTACTTGATTTGCATCAATATCTCAATATAAAAGAGAGTGCAAAATTTAATATAAGAAAGTTGGGAAATATACAGGGACGGATGTTTTTAGTTTGAGACAACATCCTTGCCCTGAAAAATATCCATCATGCAACGGAAACCAAAAAATACAAAAAAATGCATATCTGATCTAACATCAGTCGCATAAATGCTTATTGCAACCAACACAGAAACATTGGCAAACTTAAACAAGAAAGTAAACTCCACTGGTGCATATCATTTCATCGCTGCAATGATCTGTATCCTCAAAGCCATCACCTCCATCGTTCCCAAGGGCGCACTTGGGGTCAAGATCGAAATCGCATGCCTTACAATAGAAGGACCAAGCTGATCCATCCTCCCCGCACATATCACAAAAATAACCATATCGTTGGGCCAAGCTGACCAATAGAAGGACCAAGCAGATTGCCTAAAGGAGCCCGTGTTTGAGCGGAGTCTGCTCAGTCTAGATATCATTTCTGGCTACCTCCAAAATTTTCTGGCCAACGTAATTAATTACAATTACCCATACAAATCAGAGCATATGGTCTTCATCCACTTTACAAATTAGAGTGCCCAGGTTTCGACGCCATACAAACGAGGCGAAGACGCTTCAACAACATCCACCGGGTTTTTTGGGCTCTCGCAATGGCCATTCTTGCCATCGTTCTCCTGTCTGTTCAGGCCTCAAGCTCAGGTCGCATGGAGCCAATGGGTGCCGGCCACCTCTGCTGCCACATGGATACACGTTGCTGCCCACTTCTGTCTTTCAACGCCACAACCCTGGCCCCCCTGAGGCGTTCCTTTTGGACGTCCCCTCCCAGTGTTGATATCTGTCTATCTGTCAAGTGACATGTGTTCTAGTTTCCTATGTTCTGGTCATGTGTTCTAATTCATGTGTCAGTCTAGTTTTCTGATGAATGAAATAAAGGGGAGGTTCTTGTGTTTAATTTGTTTGCTTGGAACCTCAACTGTGTTCTCTTGCCGATGATGTCTCGAGAACGAGCGAGGGGCACTAAATTAAACCTGAAGCAGGAGCTCTAATGTCCACTTCCGTTTCATCATTAACAATTTATTACAACGAGGCACAATTAACAAAATTAGTAATCTAATCCAATGTGTGAATGGACATGGCATGAAAGAGGAAAATGGGGAGTGCATTGATCACTGCCTTCATTCCGTCTGTCCCTTCGACATGAATATGTTTGATATTAACATTTAATATCGACTGAAAATAGAGAGTTCGATACCTAATTTCACACACACACCCCCCTAAATAAATAAATAATAAAATAAATAAAATAAAATAAAATAAAATAAAATAATGTTTGAAATGCTAACAATAGCAATATATGTTGAAAAATATGATACAAAGCACCACAAATATCTAAAGATTAATCTCGGATTTATGAGGAATTTTTAGAGGTTTTTTTGTTGGATATTTGTTGGACCCTGAAATCAAGAGTCTCAGAAGCCCAGACCATTTATAGTTATTCGATTTTTACAGCACAATCGAAGCCCAATAGCAGAGGCCCAAGTCCGGTTGAATAGCGCGGCCCGCGGGTACAGTCGCTGCTCAAGCCAGTGGGCGAGCTCTGAGCCCATGATGGCCCAGCTGCCAATGGCAAAGCGCAGCATAATTCCACATTGCTTTAGTTGGTGGCAAGCCCAGCTGCCACAATAAAGTGGTACCATAGAGAGGCTGATCTAATATCGGATGCCTTTGCCAGTTTCCTTAGTAAACATGTTCTCCCCAAATTTAGCACGGCGTCGTCGCAGGCAGACTGCCTAAAGGAGCCCGTGTTTGAACGGAGTCTGCTCAGTCTAGATATCATTTCTGGCTACCTCCAAAATTTTCTGGCCAGCGTAATTAATTACAATTACCCATTCAAATCAGAGCATATGGTCTTCATCCACTTTACAAACTAGAGTGCCCGGGTTTCGACGCCATACAAACGAGGCGAAGACGCTTCGACAACATCCACCAGGTTTTTTGGGCTCTCGCAATGGCCATTCTTGCCAACGTTCTCATGTCTCTTCAGGCCTCAGGCTCAGGTCGTGTGGAGCCAATGGGTGCCGGCCACCTCTGCTGCCACATGGATCCACGTTGCTGCCCACTTCTGTCTTTCAACGCCACAACCCTGGCCCCCTGAGGCGTTCCTATTGGACGTCCCCTCCTAGTGTTGATATCTGTCTATCTGTCAAGTGACATGTGTTCTAGTTTCCTATGTTCTGGTCATGTGTTCTAATTCATGTGTCAGTCTAGTTTTCTGATGAATGAAATAAAGGGGATGTTCTTGTGTTTCATTTGTTTCCTTGGAACCTTAACTGTGTTCTCTTGCCGATGATGTCTCGAGAACGAGCGAGGGGCACTAAATTAAACCAGAAGCAGGAGCTTTAATGTCCATTCCCGTTTCATCATTAACAATTTATTACAATGAGGCACAATTAACAAAATTAGTAATCTAATCCAATGTGTGAATGTACATGGCATGAAAGAGGAAAATGGGGAGTGCATTGATCACTGCCTTCATTCCGTCTGTCCCTTCGACATGAATATGTTTGATATTAACATTTAATATCGACTGAAAATAGAGAGTTCGATACCAAATTTCACGCACACCCCCCAAATAAATAAATAATAAAATAAATAAAACAAATAAAATAAAATAAAATAAAATAATGTTTGAAATGCTAACAATAGCAATATATGTTGAAAAATATGATACAAAGCACCACAAATATCTAAAGATTAATCTCAGATTTATGAGGAATTTTTAGAGGTTTTTTTGTTGGAGATTTGTTGGACCTTGAAATCAAGAGTCTCAGAAGCCCAGCCCATTTATAATTATTCGATTTTTACAGCACAGTCGAAGCCCAATAGCAGAGGCCCAAGTCCGGTTGAATAGTGCGGCCCGCGGGCACAGTCGCTGCTCACGCCAGTGGGCGAGCTCTGAGCCCGTGATGGCACAGCTGCTAAGGGCAAAGCGCAGCATAATTCCACATTGCTTTGGTTGGTGGCAAGCCCAGCTGCCACAATAAAGTGGTACCATAGAGAGGCTGATCTAATATCGGATGTCTTTGCTAGTTTCCTTAGTAAACAGGTTCTCCCCAAAATTAGCACTGCGTCGTCGCAGGCAGACTGCCAAAAAGAGCCCGGGTTTGAACGGAGTCTGCTCAGTCTAGATATCATTTCTGGCTACCTCCAAAATTTTCTAGCCAGCGTAATTAATTACAATTACCCATACAAATTAGAGCATATGGACTTCATCCACTTTACAAATTAGAGTGCCCGGGTTTCGATGCCATACAAACGAGCCGAAGACGCTTCAATAACTCCCCCAGGTTTTTTGGGCTCTCGCAATGGCCATTCTTGCCATCGTTCTCCTGTCTCTTCATGCCTCAGGCTCATGTCGCATGGAGCCAATGGGTGCCGGCCACCTCTGCTGCCACATGGATCCACGTTGCTGCCCACTTCTGTCATTCAACGCCACAATCCTGGCCCCCTGAGGCGTTCCTTTTGGACGTCCCCGCCCAATGTTGATATCTGTCTATCTGTCAAGTGACATGTGTTCTAGTTTCCTATGTTCTGGTCATGTGTTCTAATTCATGTGTCAGTCTAGTTTTCTAATGAATTAAATAAAGGGGAGGTTCTTGTGTTTAATTTGTTTGCTTGGAACCTTAACTGTGTTCTCTTGCCGATGATGTCAAGCAGGAGCTCTAATGTCCACTTCCGTTTCATCATTAACAATTTATTACAACGAGGCATAATTAACAAAATTAGTAATCTAATCCAATGTGTGAATGAACATGGCATGAAAGAGGAAAATGGGGAGTGCATTGATCACTGCCTTCATTCCGTATGTCCCTTCGACAAGAATATGTTTGATATTAACATTTAATATCGACTGAAAATAGAGAGTTCGATACCTAATTTCACACACCCCCCAATAAATAAATAATAAAATAAAATAAATTAAAATAAAATAATGTTTGAAATGCTAACAATAGCAATAAAATAATTCCACGTTGCTTTAGTTGGTGGCAAGCCCAGTTGCCACAATAAAGTGGTACCGTGGAGAGGCTGATCTAATATCGGATGCCTTTGCCAGTTTCCTTAGTAAACAGGTTCTCCCCAAAATTAGCACTGCGTCGTCGCAGGCAGACTGCCTAAAGGAGCCCGTGTTTGAACGGAGTCTGCTCAATCTAGATATCATTTCTGGCTACCTCCAAAATTTTCTGGCCATCGTAATTAATTACAATTACCCATATAAATCAGAGCATATGGTCTTCGTCCACTTTACAAATTAGAGTGCCCGGGTTTCGACGCCATACAAACGAGGCGAAGACGCTTCGACAACATCCACCAGGTTTTTTGGGCTCTCGCAATGGCCATTCTTGCCATCGTTCTCCTGTCTCTTCAGGCCTCAGGCTCAGGTCGTGTGGAGCCAATGGGTGCCGGCCACCTCTGCTGCCACATGGATCCACGTTGCTGCCCACTTCTGTCTTTCAACGCCACAACCCTGGCCCCCTGAGGCGTTCCTATTGGACGTCCCCTCCCAGTGTTGATATCTGTCTATCTGTCAAGTGACATGTGTTCTAGTTTCCTATGTTCTGGTCATGTGTTCTAATTCATGTGTCAGTCTAGTTTTCTGATGAATGAAATAAAGGGGATGTTCTTGTGTTTAATTTGTTTCCTTGGAACCTAAATTGTGTTCTCTTGCCGATGATGTCCCGAGAACGAGAGAGGGGCACTAAATTAAACCAGAAGCAGGAGCTTTAATGTCCACTCCCGTTTCGTCATTAACAATTTATTACAACGAGGCACAATTAACAAAATTAGTAATCTAATCCAATGTGTGAATGTACATGGCATGAAAGAAGAAAATGGGGAGTGCATTGATCACTGCCTTCATTCCGTCTGTCCCTTCGACAAGAATATGTTTGATATTAACATTTAATATCGACTGAAAATAGAGAGTTCGATACCAAATTTCACGCACACCCCCCAAATAAATAAATAATAAAATAAATAAAACAAATAAAATAAAATAAAATAAAATAATGTTTGAAATGCTAACAATAGCAATATATGTTGAAAAATATGATACAAAGCACCACAAATATCTAAAGATTAATCTCAGATTTATGAGGAATTTTTAGAGGTTTTTTTGTTGGAGATTTGTTGGACCTCGAAATCAAGAGTCTCAGAAGCCCAGCCCATTTATAATTATTCGATTTTTACAGCACAGTCGAAGCCCAATAGCAGAGGCCCAAGTCCGGTTGAATAGTGCGGCCCGCGGGCACAGTCGCTGCTCACGCCAGTGGGCGAGCTCTGAGCCCGTGATGGCACAGCTGCCAAGGGCAAAGCGCAGCATAATTCCACGTTGCTTTGGTTGGTGGCAAGCCCAGTTGCCACAATAAAGTGGTACCATAGAGAGGTTGATCTAATATCGGATGTCTTTGCTAGTTTCCTTAGTAAACAGGTTCTCCCCAAAATTAGCACTGCGTCGTCGCAGGCAGACTGCCAAAAAGAGCCCGGGTTTGAACGGAGTCTGCTCAGTCTAGATATCATTTCTGGCTACCTCCAAAATTTTCTAGCCAGCGTAATTAATTACAATTACCCATACAAATTAGAGCATATGGACTTCATCCACTTTACAAATTAGAGTGCCCGGGTTTCGATGCCATACAAACGAGGCGAAGACGCTTCAATAACTCCCCCAGGTTTTTTGGGCTCTCGCAATGGCCATTCTTGCCATCGTTCTCCTGTCTCTTCATGCCTCAGGCTCATGTCGCATGGAGCCAATGGGTGCCGGCCACCTCTGCTGCCACATGGATCCACGTTGCTGCCCACTTCTGTCATTCAACGCCACAACCCTGGCCCCCTGAGGCGTTCCTTTTGGACGTCCCCGCCCAGTGTTGATATCTGTCTATCTGTCAAGTGACATGTGTTCTAGTTTCCTATGTTCTGGTCATGTGTTCTAATTCATGTGTCAGTCTAGTTTTCTAATGAATTAAATAAAGGGGAGGTTCTTGTGTTTAATTTGTTTGCTTGGAACCTTAACTGTGTTCTCTTACCGATGATGTCAAGCAGGAGCTCTAATGTCCACTTCCGTTTCATCATTAACAATTTATTACAACGAGGCATAATTAACAAAATTAGTAATCTAATCCAATGTGTGAATGTACATGGCATGAAAGAGGAAAATGGGGAGTGCATTGATCACTGCCTTCATTCCGTATGTCCCTTCGACATGAATATGTTTGATATTAACATTTAATATCGAGTGAAAATAGAGAGTTCGATACCTAATTTCACACACCCCCAATAAATAAATAATAAAATAAAATAAAATAAAATAAAATAATGTTTGAAATGCTAACAATAGCAATATATGTTGAAAATATGATACAAAGCACCACAAATATCTAAAGATTAATCTCGGATTTATGAGGAATTTTTAGAAGTTTTTTTGTTGGATATTTGTTGGACCCCAAAATCAAGAGTCTCAGAAGCCCATCCCATTTATAATTATTCGATTTTTACAACACAGTCGAAGCCCAATAGCAGAGGCCCAAGTCCGGTTGAATAGCGCGGCCCGCGGGCACAGTCGCTGCTCACGCCAGTGGGCGAGCTCTGAGCCCGTGATGGCCCAGCTGCCAAGGGCAAAGCGCAGCATAATTCCACGTAGCTTTAGTTGGTGGCAAGCCCAGCTGCCACAATAAAGTGGTACCATAGAGAGGCTGATCTAATATCGGATGCCTTTGCCAGTTTCCTTAGTAAACAGGTTCTCCCCAAAATTAGCACTGCGTCGTCGCAGGCAGACTGCCTAAAGGAGCCCGTGTTCGAACAGAGTCTGTTCAGTCTAGATATCATTTCTGGCTACCTCCAAAATTTTCTGGCCAGCGTAATTAATTACAATTATCCATACAAATCAGAGCATATGGTCTCATCCACTTGAAAAATTAGAGTGCCCGGGTTTCGACGCCATACAAACGAGGCGAAGACGCTTTGACAACATCCACCAGGTTTTTTGGGCTCTCGTAATGGCCATTCTTGCCATCGTTCTCCTGTCTCTTCAGGCCTCAGGTTCAGGTCGCGTGGGGCCAATGGGTGCCGACCACCTCTGCTGCCACATGGATCCACGTTGCTGCCCACTTCTGTCTTTCAACGCCACAACCCTGGCCCCCTGAGGCGTTCCTTTTGGACGTCCCCGCCCAGTGTTGATATCTGTCTATCTGTCAAGTGACATGTATTCTAGTTTCCTATGTTCTGGTCATGTGTTCTAATTCATGTGTCAGTCTAGTTTTTTGATGAATGAAATACATTGGAGGTTCTTGTGTTTAATTTGTTTGCTTTAAACCTTAACTGTGTTCTCTTGCCGATGATGTCTCGAGAACGAGCGAGGGGCACTAAATTAAACCTGAAGCAGGAGCTCTAATGTCCACTCCCGTTTCATCATTAACAATTTATTACAACGAGGCACAATTAACAAAATTAGTAATCTAATCCAATGTGTGAATGTACATGGCATGAAAGAGGAAAATGGGGAGTGCATTGATCACTGCCTTCATTCCGTCTGTCCCTTCGACATGAATATGTTTGATATTAACATTTAATATCGACTGAAAATAGAGAGTTCGATACCTAATTTCACACACCCCCAAATAAATAAATAATAAAATAAATAAAATAAAATAAAATAAAATAAAATAATGTTTGAAATGCAAACAATAGAATTATATATGTTGAAAAATATGATACAAAGCACCACAAATATCTAAAGATTAATCTCGGATTTATGAGGAATTTTTAGAGGTTTTTTTGTTGGAATTTGTTGGACCCCGAAATCAAGAGTCTCAGAAGCCCAGCCCATTTATAATTATTTGATTTTTACAGCACAATCGAAGCCCAATAGCAGAGGCCCAAGTCCGGTTGAATAGCGCGGCCCGCGGGCACAGTCGCTGCTCACGCCAGTGGGCGAGCTCTGAGCCCGTGATGGCCCAGCTGCCAAGGGCAAAGCGCAGCATAATTCCACGTTGCTTTAGTTGGTGGCAAGCCCAGCTGCCACAATAAAGTGGTACCCTAGAGAGGCTGATTTAATATTGGATGCCTTTGCCAGTTTCCTTAGTAAACATGTTCTCCCCAAGACTAGCACGGCGTCGTCGCAGGCAGACTGCCTAAAGGAGCCCGTGTTTGAACGGAGTCTGCTCAGTCTAGATATCATTTCTGGCTACCTCCAAAATTTTCTGGCCAGCGTAATTAATTACAATTAAACATTCAAATCAGAGCATATGGTCTTCATCCACTTTACAAATTAGAGTGCCCGGGTTTTGACGCCATACAAACGAGGCAAAGACGCTTCGACAACATCCACCAGGTTTTTTGGGCTCTCGCAATGGCCATTCTTGCCATCGTTCTCCTGTCTCTTCAGGCCTCAGGCTCAGGTCGCGTGGAGCCAATGGGTGCCGGCCACCTCTGCTGCCACATGGATCCACGTTGCTGCCCACTTCTGTCTTTCAACGCCACAACCCTGGCCCCCTGAGGCGTTCCTATTGGACGTCCCCGCCCAGTGTTGATATCTGTCTATCTGTCAAGTGACATGTGTTCTAGTTTCCTATGTTCTGGTCATGTGTTCTAATTCATGTGTCAGTCTAGTTTTCTGATGAATGAAATAAAGGGGAGGTTCTTGTGTTTAATTTGTTTGCTTGGAACCTTAACTGTGTTCTCTTGTCGATGATGTCTCGAGAACGAGCGAGGGGCACTAAATTAAACCTGAAGCAGGAGCTCTAATGTCCACCCCCGTTTCGTCATTAACAATTTATTACAACGAGGCACAATTAACAAAATTAGTAATCTAATCCAATGTGTGAATGTACATGGCATGAAAGAGGAAAATGGGGAGTGCATTGATCGCTGCCTTCATTCCGTCTGTCCCTTCGACATGAATATGTTTGATATTAACATTTAATATCGACTGAAAATAGAGAGTTCATACCAAATTTCATGCACACCCCCCAATTAAATAAATAATAAAATAAATAAAGTAAATAAAAAAATAAAATAAAATAATGTTTGAAATGCTAACAATAGCAATATATGTTGAAAAATATGATACAAAGCACCACAAATATCTAAAGATTAATCTCGGATTTATGAGGAATTTTTAGAGGTTTTTTTGTTGGATATTTGATGGACCCCGAAATCAAGAGTCTCAGAAGCCCAGCCCATTTATAGTTATTCGATTTTTACAGCACAATCGAAGCCCAATAGCAGAGGCCCAAGTCCGGTTGAATAGCGCGACCCGCGGGCACAGTCGCTGCTCAAGCCAGTGGGCGAGCTCTGAGCCCATGATGGCCCAGCTGCCAATGGCAAAGCGCTGCATAATTCCACATTGCTTTAGTTGGTGGCAAGCCCAGCTACCACAATAAAGTGGTACCATAGAGAGGCTGATCTAATATCGGATGCCTTTGCCAGTTTCCTTAGTAAACAGGTTCTCCCCAAAATTATCACTGCGTCGTCGCAGGCAGACTGCCTAAAGGAGCCCGTGTTTGAACGGAGTCTGCTCAGTCTAGATATCATTTCTGGCTACCTCCAAAATTTTCTGGCCAGCGTAATTAATTACAATTACCCATACAAATTAGAGCATATGGACTTCATCCACTTTACAAATTAGAGTGCCCGGGTTTCGATGCCATACAAACGAGGCGAAGACGCTTCAACAACATCCACCAGGTTTTTTGGGCTCTCGCAACGGCCATTCTTATCATCGTTCTCCTGTCCCTTCAGGCCTCAGGCTCATGTCGCATGGAGCCAATGGGTGTCGGCCACCTCTGCTGCCACATGGATCCACGTTGCTGCCCACTTCTGTCTTTCAACGCCACAACCCTGGCCCCCTGAGGCGTTCCTTTTGGACGTCCCCGCCCAGTGTTGATATCTGTCTATCTGTCAAGTGACATGTGCTCTAGTTTCCTATGTTCTGGTCATGTGTTCTAATTCATGTGTCAGTCTAGTTTTCTGATGAATGAAATAAAGGGGAGGTTCTTGTGTTTAATTTGTTTGCTTGGAACCTTAACTGTGTTCTCTTGCCGATGATGTCAAGCAGGAGCTCTAATGTCCACTTCCGTTTCATCATTAACAATTTATTACAACGAGGCATAATTAACAAAATTAGTAATCTAATCCAATGTGTGAATGAACATGGCATGAAAGAGGAAAATGGGGAGTGCATTGATCACTGCCTTCATTCCGTATGTCCCTTCGACATGAATATGTTTGATATTAACATTTAATATCGACTGAAAATATAGAGTTCGATACCTAATTTCACACACACCCCCCAAAAAATAAATAATAAAATAAAATAAAATAAAATAAAATAATGTTTGAAATGCTAACAATAGCAATATATGTTGAAAAATATGATACAAAGCACCACAAATATCTAAAGATTAATCTCGGATTTATGAGGAATTTTTAGAGGTTTTATGTTGGAGATTTGTTGGACCCCGAAATCAAGAGTCTCAGAAGCCCAGCCCATTTATAATTATTCGATTTTTACAGCACAGTCGAAGCCCAATAGCAGAGGCCCAAGTCCGGTTAAATAGCGCGGCCCGCGGGCACAGTCGCTGCTCACGCCAGTGGGCGAGCTCTGACCCCGTGATGGCCCAGCTGCCAATGGCAAAGCGCAGCATAATTCCACGTTGCTTTAGTTGGTGGCAAGCCCAGCTGCCACAATAAAGTGGTACCATAGAGAGGCTGATCTAATATCGGATGCCTTTGCCAGTTTCCGTAGTAAACACGTTCTCCCCAAAATTAGCACTGCGTCGTAGCAGGCAGACTGCCTAAAGGAGCCCGTGTTTGAACGGAGTCTGCTCAGTCTAGATATCATTTCTGGCTACCTCCAAAATTTTCTGCCCAGCGTAATTAATTACAATTATCCATACAAATCAGAGCATATGTTCTCATCCACTTTACAAATTAGAGTGCCCGGGTTTCGACGCCATAGAAACGAGGCGAAGACGCTTTGACAACATCCACCAGGTTTTTTGGGCTCTCGCAATGGCCATTCTTGCCATCGTTCTCATGTCTCTTCAGGCCTCGGGCTCAGGTCGCGTGGGGCCAATGGGTGCCGACCACCTCTACTGCCACATGGATCCACGTTGCTGCCCACTTCTGTCTTTCAACGCCACAACCCTGGCCCCCTGAGGCGTTCCTTTTGGACGTCCCCGCCCAGTGTTGATATCTGTATATCTGTCAAGTGACATGTGTTCTAGTTTCCTATGTTCTGGTCATGTGTTCTAATTCATGTGTCAGTCTAGTTTTCTGATGAATGAAATAAAGGGGAGGTTCTTGTGTTTAATTTGTTTGCTTTGAACCTTAACTGTGTTCTCTTGCCGATGATGTCTCGAGAACAAGCGAGGGGCACTAAATTAAACCTGAAGCAGGAGCTCTAATGTCCACTCCCATTTCATCATTAACAATTTATTACAACGAGGCACAATTAACAAAATTAGTAATCTAATCCAATGTGTGAATGTACATGGCATGAAAGAGGAAAATGGGGAGTGCATTGACCACTGCCTTCATTCAGTCTGTCCCTTCGACACGAATATGTTTGATATTAACATTTAATATCGACTGAAAATAGAGAGTTCGATACCAAATTTCACACACACCCCCCAAATAAATAAATAATAAATAAATAAAATAAAATAAAATAAAATAATTTTTGAAATGCTAACAATAGCAATATATGTTGAAAAATATGATACAAAGCACCACAAATATCTAAAGATTAATCTCGGATTTATGAGGAATTTTTAGAGGTTTTTTTGTTGGAGATTTGTTGGACCTCGAAATCAAGAGTCTCAGAAGCCCAGCCCGTTTATAATTATAAGATTTTTACAGCACAGTCGAAGCCCATTTGCAGAGGCCCAAGTCCGGTTGATTAGCGCGGCCGGCGGGCACAGTCGCTGCTCACGCCAGTGGGCGAGCTCTGAGCCCGTGATTGCCCCGCTGCCAAGGGCAAAGCGCAGCATAATTCCACGTTGCTTTAGTTGGTGGCAAGCCCAGCTGCCACAATAAAGTGGTACCATAGCGAGGCTGATCTAATATCGGATGCCTTTGCCAGTTTCCTTAGTAAACAGGTTCTCCCCAAAAATTAGCACTTCGTCGTCGCAGGCAGACTGCCTAAAGGAGCCCGTGTTTGAATGGAGTCTGCTCAGTCTCGATATCATTTCTGGCTACCTATAAAATTTTCTGGCCAGCGTAATTAATTACAATTACCCATACAAATCAGAGCATATGGTCTTCATCCACTTTACAAATTAGAGTGCCCGGGTTTCGACGCCATACAAACGAGGCGAAGACGCTTCGACAACATCCACCAGGTTTTTTGGGCTCTCGCAATGGCCATTCTTGCCATCGTTCTCCTGTCTCTTCAGGCCTCACGCTCAGGTCGCGTGGAGCCAATGGGTGCCGGCCACCTCTGCTGCCACATGGATCCACGTTGCTGCCCACTTCTGTCTTTCAACGCCACAACCCTGGCCCCCTGAGGCGTTCCTATTGGACGTCCCCGCCCAGTGTTGATATCTGTCTATCTGTCAAGTGACATGTGTTCTAGTTTCCTATGTTCTGGTCATGTGTTCTAATTCATGTGTCAGTCTAGTTCTCTGATGAATGTAATAAAGGGGAGGTTCTTGTGTTTAATTTGTTTGCTTGGAACCTTAACTATGTTCTCTTGCCGATGATGTCTCGAGAACGAGCGAGGGGCACTAAATTAAACCCAGTGTTCTAAAAATCGGCCTGGGCGGCCGCCTAGGCGGCGCCTAGGCGCTAGGCGGCCAGTAAACGCCCCGATTATGGCCTGGGCGGTCAATCTGGGCGTTTTTGGGATTAATCGGCCGCCTAAGCGTTCTGGGTGGTGTCTGGGCGGTCTGGGCGGTCCCTGGGCGGTTCCTAGGCGGTTCCTAGGCGGTTCCTGGGCGTTTTTGGTAAATGGCTTAATTGCACAAGAGTATCTTTTAAATTGTATTTTGTTGCACACAAATACTCTAAAGTAGGTAAACTAGATTTGATTTAGTATGTATTAAATAATTGATGTATTTTAAATAATATATATATTTATATTTATATATAAACATAAATATATTATATAAAAATAATTAAAATAATTAAAAACTGCAAATCCGCCTAGGCCGATTAATCCCCGATTAATCCCCGATTAATGCTCTGGGCGCTGGGCGCTAGTAAGCCGAACGCCTAGCGCCTAACGTTTTTTACAACCTTGATTAAACCTGAAGCAGGAGCTCTAATGTCCACTTCCGTTTCATCATTAACAATTTATTACAACGACGTACAATTAACAAAATTAGTAATCTAATCCAATGTGTGAATGTACATGGCATGAAAGAGGAAAATGGGGAGTGCATTGATCACTGCCTTCATTCCGTGTGTCCCTTCGACATGAATATGTTTGATATTAACATTTAATATCGACTGAAAATAGAGAGTTCGATACCTAATTCCACACACACCCCCAAATAAATAAATAATAAAATAAATAAAATAAAATAAAATAAAATAAAATAAATTTTGAAATGCTAACAATAGCAATATATGTTGAAAAATATGATACAAAGCACCACAAATATCTAAAGATTAATCTCGGATTTATGAGGAATTTTTAGAGGTTTTTTGTTGGAGATTTGTTGGACCCCGAAATCAAGAGTCTCAGAAGCCCATCCCATTTATAATTATTCGATTTTTACAACACAGTCGAAGCCCAATAGCAGAGGCCCAAGTCCGGTTGAATAGCGTGTCCCACGGGCACAGTCATTGCTCACGCCAGTGGGCGAGCTCTGAGCCCGTGATGGCCCAGCTGCCAAGGGCAAAGCGCAGCATAATTCCACGTTGCTTTAGTTGGTGGCAAGCCCAGTTGCCACAATAAAGTGGTACCGTGGAGAGGCTGATCTAATATCGGATGCCTTTGCCAGTTTCCTTAGTAAACAGGTTCTCCCCAAAATTAGCACTGCGTCGTCGCAGGCAGACTGCCTAAAGGAGCCCGTGTTTGAACGGAGTCTGCTCAATCTAGATATCATTTCTGGCTACCTCCAAAATTTTCTGGCCAGCGTAATTAATTACAATTACCCATATAAATCAGAGCATATGGTCTTCGTCCACTTTACAAATTAGAGTGCCCGGGTTTCGACGCCATACAAACGAGGCGAAGACGCTTCGACAACATCCACCAGGTTTTTTGGGCTCTCGCAATGGCCATTCTTGCCATCGTTCTCCTGTCTCTTCAGGCCTCAGGCTCAGGTCGCGTGGAGCCAATGGGTGCAGGCCACCTCTGCTGCCACATGGATCCACGTTGCTGCCCACTTCTGTCTTTCAACGCCACAACCCTGGCCCCCTGAGGCGTTCCTTTTGGACGTCCCCGCCCACTGTTGATATCTGTCTATCTGTCAAGTGACATGTGTTCTAGTTTCCTATGTTCTGGTCATGTGTTCTAATTCATGTGTCAGTCTAGTTTTCTGATGAATTAAATAAAGGGGAGGTTCTTGTGTTTAATTTGTTTGCTTGGAACCTTAACTGTGTTCTCTTGCCGATGATGTCTCGAGAACGAGCGAGGGGCACTAAATTAAACCTGAAGCAGGAGCTCTAATGTCCACTTCCGTTTCATCATTAACAATTTATTACAACGAGGCACAATTATCAAAATTAGTAATCTAATCCAATGTGTGAATGTACATGGCATGAAAGAGGAAAATGGGGAGTGCATTGATCACTGCCTTCACTCCGTCTGTCCCTTCGACATGAATATGTTTGATATTAACATTTAATATCGACTGAAAATAGAGAGTTCGATACATAATTTCACACACACCCCCCAAATAAATAAATAATAAAATAAATAAAATAAAATAAAATAAAATAAAATAATGTTTGAAATGCTAACATTAGCAATATATGTTGAAAAATATGAAACAAAGCACCACAAATATCTAAAGATTAATCTCGGATTTATGAGGAATTTTTAGAGCTTTTTTGTTGGAAATTTGTTGGACCCCGAAATCTGTTGGATATTGGACTCCCCGGATTTGGTTTTGGATGATGAACAAACATAAATATAACGTGAACTAACAATTTGTGAGCGCAGTTATGGAGATCGTCGCCAAATTCATATGAATATCAATTACGACCTCTCAAGACTTCTCAAAGCACGTGATCGTATGCCTAAAGCTTCGTTGAAGCTTATGGACCGATTTAGAATTCATGAATATTCGATTGAAGCTATTGAAGACGGTATCGTCAAGTTTTATTTATAGTCTTTAAGCTTCTTTCGTAGAATGTTAAGCCTTGAGTAGGTCTTACGGTTTAAATCTTCATAACGCTCATATCTTAGCTCTAGGATCTTAGTAGAAGTCCATACAATCCTTCCCGAAGCATCGCGCTTCGATTCGGGACTTCTTGTGCATGTTAGTTGGTTCAAGAAGAAGAACTGACCGACTATATGGTGATCTAGTCGGTCGGCAAAGCTTCTTGGACCGACTAGTTTCAGTCAGTTAATTCTTAGCTCTTTACTGTTTACAGTTAGTCGGTCTAAGTTGACTCACCGACCGACTAGTTTGTGAACTAGTCGGTCAGTGATGCTTCTGTGACCGACTAGTTGAGCTTTCCCTGTACATGCACTTTTGAACCTAAGCTACTGTTTATCATTAGTCGGTCTGTGTTCATTGATCGATCGACTAGTTGATGAACTAGTCGGTCAACTTTCCTTCTTGGACCGACTAGTTTAGTTTACTGTACATACCAATTTTTCACCTAACTTACTGTTTATCGTTAGTCGGTCTAAGCTCATTTGGCGACCGACTAGTTGGTGAATTAGTCGGTCAACATTTGTTCTTGGACCGACTAAGTCTATTCTTAGCTCAGACTTCAGTTTTATCTGTTAGTCGGTCTCAGTTGAGTAACCGACCGACTAGTTGTGAAACTAGTCGGTCAGATACTCTTCTTGGACCGACTAGTTCCTTATGTCTGTGCTTTGATCTTTTCTCTGTTCACTCATTAGTCGGTATGCGTTAATTGACCGACCGACTAGTTGATGAACTAGTCGGTTGGTGGTTGTTCTTTGACCGACTAGTTGGGTTCAAAAAAGAGCCGTTGGAGCATTTAATGACTCGAATTTCTTTCTCTCTCTCCTCTATCCTATATATACTTGATGGGCTGCATTCATTGCTGCCAAGGCTGATATTATTGCAAGTTTAGAGGTCAAGAGAAATCATTCCAAGCTCATTCATAGCTCAATCATTCCATTCAATAATCTCTCCTCACTCTTACTTCCAAAGAGAGATTCATTGAGTGTGAAGCCTTCCAAGCCAAGTGCTTGATTCTAGGTCACCAACATCCCCAAAGCTCTCCATCGCTGATCTACATCTTGGAGCTAGGGTTTGGTGCCACTTCTTCCTCAAAATCATCCTTGCCCTAATTCGTAAGCAATACTCAAGGCATATGTATTTTGTTCGGTAAGAAGTTTTCTTATTTCATTTTATATTTGAATTGTAAGTTTCACTCTCGGTTGTGAGAGTGCGGTTGTGATCCCGGGTTGTGGGAGTCACAAATTACATTTTGTATGATTTGACTTGTGGAGGTTTTTCACAAGTATTTCATAGTGGAAATCTTGAGTTAGGGTTTCTAACTCAAGTATCCGGAGGGGATCCGGGTGGTTGGGACGTAGGATCACCGGGAACAAGTCGGAGAGACTTGGGTGGATCCGAACCAGTAACATCTATTGTTTGCATTGTTAATTTTTGTTGTTGTCTTCAATTTAAGCTTCTGCAAATTGATTTGGTAGTTGTTTGCATTATAATTAGGAATTATACTCCTCGTTATTTTTAAAGTACTATTCACCCCCTCTAGTACTTGTGCGGTAGCTTGTAGGGCATTACAAAATCAAGAGTCTCAGAAGCCCAGCCCGTTTATAATTATACGATTTTTACAGCATAGTCGAAGCCCAATACCAGAGGCCCAAGTCCGGTTGAATAGCACGGCCCGTGGGCACAGTCGCTGCTCACGCCAGTGGGCGAGCTCTGAGCCCGTGATCGCCCAGCTGCCAAGGGCAAAGCGCAGCATAATTCCACGTTGCTTTGGTTGGTGGCAAGCCCAGTTGCCACAATAAAGTGGTACCATAGAGAGGCTGATCTAATATCAGGTGCCTTTGCCAGTTTCCTTAGTAAACAGGTTCTCCCCAAAATTAGCACTGCGTTGTCGCAGGCAGACTGCCTAAAGGAGCCCGTGTTTGAACGGAGTCTGCTTAGTCTAGATATCATTTCTGGCTACATCCAAATTTTTCTGGCCAGCGTAATTAGTTACAATTACCCATACAAATCAGAGCATATGGTCTTCATCCACTTTACAAATTAGAGTGCCCAGGTTTCGACGCCATACAAACGAGGCGAAGACGCTTCGACAACATCCACCAGGTTTTTTGGGCTCTCGCAATGGCCATTCTTGCCATCGTCCTCCTGTCTCTTCAGGCCTCAGGCTCATGTCGCATGGAGCCAATGGGTGCCGACCACCTCTGCTGCCACATGGATCCACGTTGCTGCCCACTTCTGTCTTTCAACGCCACAAACCTGGCCCCCTGAGGCGTTCCTTTTGGACGTCCCCGCCCAGTGTGTAATGCCCTACAAGCTACTGCACAAGTACTAGAGGGGGGGTGAATAGTACTTTAAAATAACAAGGAGTATAATTCCAAATTAAATTGCAAACAACTACCAAATCAATTTGCGGAAGCTTAAATTGAATGACAACAACAAAATTAACAATGCTAACAAATGATGTTAATGGGTTCGGATCCACCCAAGTCTCCCCGACTTGTTCCCGGTGATCCTACGTCCCAACCACCCGGATCCCCTCCGGATACTTAGGTTAGAAACCCTAACCCAAGATTTCCACTATGAATATCTTGTGAAAAACCTTCACAAGATCAAATCATACAACAACGGCAAAAGTGAATCCCACAACCCGGGATCACAACCTTCTCTCACAACCGAGAAAATCAACAAGCAATATAAATGAGTTTATATTGAAATAAGCAAACTTACCACAAAATCCTATACCTTGAGTTTTTCTTACCCAATAGGTGAAATAAAGGATTTGAGGAAGATGAAGTCACCAAGTCCTAGCACCAAGGAAATGACCAGCAATAGGTGCCTAGGGATGATTTGGAGACTTGGATCAAGCTATAGCTTGAAGAGCTCACCAAGAACAAGCTTCTCTCAAGATGGATTCTAGATCTAGAAATGAGAGAGAATGGGTTTCTTGTGAGGAAGAGAGCTTTAGATTTGAGTGAGAATAGCTATCTCTTTTGATCTCAATGAATCTCTGAATGGAAGCTCTAACCTAGATAGAAATGACCTAGGCTCGTATTTATAGGGTCCCATAAAAACAAGTTAGGTCATTCTCCAACGGATAGAAATCTGGGAGAATTAGTCGGTCAAAGAACAATCACTGACCGACTAGTTCATCAACTAGTCGGTCAGTCAAACAGCATGGACCGACTAAGTGAGGAACTGAGAAGAAAGAGAAATTCAGACCTAGAAATCTAGTCGGTCCAAGAAGACTTTCTGACCGACTAGTTTCACAACTAGTCGGTCAGTCAATGAACGTAGACCGACTAAGAGGCATAATGAAATAGTCTGAATACAAATTGACTTAGTCGGTCCAAGAACAAAAGTTGACCGACTAGATTGTCAACTAGTCGGTCACCAAACGTTCTTAGACCGACTAACGATAAACAGTAGCTAAGGAGAAATTTAGCATGAACAGTAAGTCACAACTAGTCGGTCAAAGAAGCATCACTGACCGACTAGTTCACAAACTAGTCGGTCGGTGAGTCAACGTAGACCGACTAACTGTAAACAGTAAAGTCCAAGAAATTAAGGAATCAAACTAGTCGGTCCAAGAAGAGTTGCTGACCGACTAGATCACCATCTAGTCGGTCAGTACTTCTTCTTGTACCAACTAACATGCACAAACAAGTCCGAATCGAAGCGCGACGCTTCGAGGAAGTTAGAATGAACTTGTACAAAGATCCTAGAGCTACGGTATGAGCGTTATGAAGTTAGAATCGTAAGATATACTCAAGGCTTAACATTCTATATATCGAAGCTAAAAAGACTATAAATAAAACCTTAATAAACGGTCTTCGAGAGCTTCGATTGATTCTTCATAACTTCCAAAACGGCGCAAGAGCTTCAACGAAGCTTTAGGCATGAATACGAGTTTTGTGAAGTGTTGAGATGTCGCTTTGAATGTTCTCGTGAATTTGGCGACGATCTCCAATACTGCGCTCACAAATTGTTAGTTCATGGATTATTTATGTTTGCTCATCATCAAAACCAAATCCGGGGAGTCCAATATTCAACATTCTCCCCCTTTTTGGTGATGACAAACCAACATAAATAATAATCAAAAATAATGATTCAAATGTAAAATACTTACTCCCCCTGCATTGATGACACGTTAATTCCAAAATGAATATATATGAATTGCATCAATCAGACGAGTAAGATAAATAAAGAGAATCGATTTTCGAAATATCGGATTTTGAGAAATCCTTATATATATCTTAACTCCCCCTGAATCTAACATATCAAACTAGATTCTTGGAAATTGAGTTAAATTTTCATTTGCCCTATTTATTATCATTATCTCTCCCCCTTTGGCATTATCCCAAAAATGGGGGGCATACAACGACAACAACTAGGAAATGGAAAATCCAACATCGGGAGTCGTAGACATTGACGATGGAACTAATTGACACCAAGGGAAAAATGATGAAATCAAATCAAGGTGTGCCAAATTGTCCATTATCGAAAAAAGCGATAATTAAAATCATCAAAAAATACCAAATAATTGTTCATTTCTTGAATAAAGAAACATACTCTTCAATATTCAATATTCTTGGTTAAATTTGTGCATGGAAAACAATTCTATACAATTATAGAATTTCAATCTATTTAACCAAGTTTTTCAATCGTCGAGCGACGATTTTACATAGCATGGACATTGAATGAGAATTAATGTGCACGACGAAGTAAATATCACAACATGAACATCGATGTATATATAGATAGAACCATCATGAGTACATCCAAAAAGATATCGATACATCAAATGCAACATACCCATCAAAAAGAAATACAGCATACATCGTCAACATCAAAATACAACAACATCATCAACATCATCCAAAGTACATCAAAATATCCAACACCGACATCCAGAAAACTCAAAAATACATCAAAACAACCCTCAATCTCCATCCTAACCCAAAATACTCTCAATAAGATATATCATCCAAAGAGCAGATGAGAGTCCTCGGAACAGACGATCACGAGGAAGTGGCTGGATCTGCAGTCTCCGTGGGTCCAGTCGACGGAGTGGACTCAGGCTCTGCAGGGAGGAGAGGTGTCTCAACAGACGGGATCGTCGGGGCAGGTGTGGAAATGACTGGCTCAACAGCAGGGGTCTCAACAGCAGGGGTCTCAACAGCAGCAGGTGAGACAGGAGCAGGCTCGTCAACAGGGATATCAGCAGGAGTACAGCAGCCACAGAAGTCTGGACTACTGCTGCAGAAGTCTCTGGAACACAGGAAGAGGTGCCAACTCCAGGAGCAGAAGTGGTAGCAGCAGCAGCAGCAGTGGCCTCATCGCCATGGGCTAAGGAAGTGACAAGCTCGTCAATCTCCTCATCGTCCATCTCCTCGGCCTCAGAAACTGAAGAAGGAAGATCAATCCCCATCAGCTGAGCCATACGGCAGACGACCTCCTCGGTACGAGCCAAACGCGACTCGTGCCGACGAAGAAGGCGTACGACATCATCTAATGTAGCAGGAGGAGTGGAGGCTGCAGCAGCTGAGGGGGTAGCCTGGGAAGCAGATGTGGTCGACCTCTGCACGTGACGAAGCGCCGCTAGAGATTTCTTCACGGCCGTCGCGTTCAGAGGAGTACCCAAGGGACGCTCATCGTCAGGAGGGAGAGGGACTCGGAAATGACGAAAGACAAGGGTCAGCAGACACGGATATGGAATATGCACAGATTTATTGGTCTTGCGAATACACTCGAAAGAGTCCATCTTATCGAGTATAACGCGAGCCCAATTAATCTCGCAACCCAAGAAAAGAGCGTAGATAAGCTTCAAAAATGGCTGGGATGGAAGTGAAGATGAGCCGTACTTGGGAAGCAAGCACGACTTCAGAATAAGATTCAATACCCATGCATTTGGCTTAAACGACTTCGAAGGAACTCCAATAAAGGCAGGAGGGATCACATGGAAAATATCAGAAAGAACGGACTGATCCAAGGAGGCGATATCATCGACGGAAATGTCAGAAGGAAGGAGACCGGACGACGAACAACCAAGTATCTCCCCCAAGATTTCTGCCGTGAGAACTATAGGAGTTCCCAAGATAGTAGTCTCGATGGAGTGACTCGCATCGTACTGGCCTCGGACACGATTGGCATAGAACAATTTTACCAGGCGAGGATATGGTTTAGGGTTGGCCTTAAGATCATAGCGAAGATAATCAAGTAGCCCACTATAGGAGAGGAGATCAGCTAAGCCAAGGAAATCTGAAAACTGAACATAGTGCTCCAATAGCATCGGGCAGTGTTCAATACGGTTGTAGGCCGCGAGACACATAGGGTCGTCGTGACACAACGATATGTCAACACCACCCGCTGGCATTGGGCCCTTTCCCTTTGGCTGGCGAGTCCTAGGACGAAGTGGAGGAGTGGGTTCCCTATGGCTAGGCTCATCCTCAGGGATAAACTCAGTGTCGGAATCAGGAGGAGTAGAGGGTGAGTGGAGTATGGGCTCTGGGTTTGACCGTCGCCGTCCTCGGCTTCTTCAGAGGAGGCGAAGAGGGAGAAGCTTGGGTAGATTTAGCACGATGCTTAGGCTTAGGTGGATTCCTAGGGTCTGAAGGCTCTACGCTCATTGGGGAAGCCCCAGATGAAGCGATAGGGATCCGCGTCTTTGCCATGATCGTGGCACGACGAGGACAAGCTAAGCGATGACGGAAGATCAAATACCCTAATACAAACCCTAGAACTGAAAAACAAACTGAGATTAACAAGCCCTAGATGAAAAATCGAACCCCTAGTTCACCTAGAAGATGAAATCAAGGAGAGCAAACCCTAGAAAAGGAATCGAGACCTAGGAGAGGGAGATATACCTAGGAGGAGTCGGTCGACGGCGGCGGACGGCGGGGATGGCCGGAAAACTGGCCGGAAGTCGAAGGGAAGATGAAGAGTCTCGAGAGGGTTTGGGGTTTTTGCGGGCTGGAGAGGAGATGAATACCGACTAAAATGAGTGTTAGTCGGATAAAGAATGAGATAAGTCGGTCGGGAAGCGAAAAGACACATTTGCCCAAACACACTTAGTCGGTCATAGTTCAAACACTGACCGACTAGATTACGATCTAGTCGGTCGGTCAATGAGCTTGAACCGACTAAGTCGAAACAGAGGCAAACAGGGAAGTTTTAGGGCTAGAATTAGTCGGTCGCAGTATACACACTGACCGACTAGTTTTCAATCTAGTCGGTCGGTAAGTGTACTATGACCGACTAAAAGAAGTCAATGACAATAGAGAGCTAAAAGCTTGAACTAGTCGGTCTGAGTTCACTTGCTGACCGACTAGATGAGCATCTAGTCGGTTGACAAATGAACTGAAACCGACTAGAAGAGTCCAAATATTGAAAAATGATTTCTCTTCACAAACCACTTGGATGAAACATCTTAACACTCTCATTAGTCATCTAAATTACCCCATAAAACGTCGAAATCTTAAATACGACATTCAAATACGAATTCGATCATAAATTCAAACATATCACATAAAATTCCCAAAAATTCAATAAATCTAGCATGAACGAAATATCACGAAATATAATAGCATGCAAGATAATTGAATGAAATATGAATCCTATATCTCGGATTCACCCATAATCCCCAATTCTCGACGCAACCGCACAAAGGAGTCCTCCTTTAGGGGTTTCGTGAAAATATCGGCGATTTGCTTTTGGGTTTCAACGTACACTAAAATGATGTCCTTTTTAGCAACATGATCATCTAAAAAATGGTGTCGGACATCTATGTGTTTTGATCGGGAATGGTGCACCAGATTCTTTGAAAGACAGATAGCACTTTGGTTATCCACCATGATAGGGCTAGTATCACAGTGAATACCAATATCCTTCAGAGTGTGTCTCATCCAAAGAACCTGGGCACAAGCGGCACCGGCGGCAATATATTCCGCCTCGGTGGTTGAAAGTGATACGGAATTTTGCTTCTTGGAAAACCAAGAGACAAGAGAATTTCCTAGAAAATGGCAAGTGCCACTAGTACTTTTCCGGTCGGATTTGCATCCCGCATAATCGGCATCACTGTATGAGACTAACTCATACGTGCTAGATTTTGGATAAAGTAATCCAAAATCAAGTGTATAACTTAGATAACGGAAAATACGTTTTACCGCTACTAAGTGAGACTCCTTAGGTTGAGACTGATAACGAGCACATATGCATACGGCAAACATAATATCGGGCCTACTTGCGGTAAGATAAAGTAAACTACCTATCATACCTCGATATAGACGAATGTCTACATCCTTAACGCCCGTATCCTTGTCAAGATGCGTAGTCGTGCTCATTGGAGTCTTTTTCCCGGAAGCACTTTCCATTCCAAATCGCTTAAGCAACTCCACCGTATACTTCGTTTGGTGGATGAAGATTGCATCGTTCAATTGGCGAATTTGGAGACCTAAGAAATATTTGAGTTCGCCCATGTGGCTCATCTCAAATTGTTCCTTCATAACATTAGAAAACTCTTCGCAAAGAGTGAAGTTAGTAGCACCGAAAATGATATCATCAACATAAATTTGAACTAATAAAATATCATTATTCGCATGCTTAACAAAAAGTGTAGAATCGGCTTCGCCCATTTTAAAATTCAAATCCAAAAGAAAATTCTTTAGGCGATCATACCAAGCTCGAGGAGCTTGTCTCAAACCATAAAGAGCTTTCTTTAGTTTAAAAACATGATTTGGAAATTTTTCATTTATGAAGCCCGGAGGTTGAGAAACGTAAACTTCCTCAACAACATCTCCGTTTAAAAATGCACTTTTAACATCCATTTGAAATAACTTAAAATTTTTATGGCATGCATAAGACAATAAAAGTCTAATTGATTCTAATCTAGCTACCGGAGCGAAGGATTCTTCGAAATCGATACCTTCCTCTTGGCGATAGCCTTGAGCAACTAACCGAGCTTTGTTCCGGACGACGACTTGATTTTCGTCGGTTTTGTTCTTGAAGATCCAATTTGTCCCTATGACGGTGTGGTTCTTTGATGGCAAAGGAACAAGCTCACATACCTCATTCCTCTCGAATTGAATGAGTTCCTCCTCCATGGCAAGGATCCAAGCACTATCTTCGCACGCTTCAACTATATTCTTTGGCTCTATCGATGAGGCAAAGGCACAATTGGCGAAGTGGTGGACTTGAGATCTCGTCTTGACACTATCATTAATATTGCCAATGACTTGCTTATGGGGATGGTCGCGAACGGTATGAAGCCGCTTGGGAATACCTTGATCACTAGGCACATTCTCAACAACTTCATTAGTCGGGTTAGTATCAATAGAATCAATTGAATCAATAGACTTAGAATTTTCAAACGAATCACATAAAACATCCATAGAATCATTATCATTTGAAATTCTAGAAGTAGTAAAATTCTCATTAAAAGAGACATGAAGTGATTCCTCGATCGTAGAGGATCTTTTGTTGTCTATCCGGTAGGCTTTGCTACGCGAGGAATACCCAACAAATATCCCCTCATCCGATCTCGGATCAAACTTGTCCAAATTATCATATGTGTTTTTAATAAAACATTTTGCGCCGAAAACACGAAAATGTTTAACTTGAGGCAATCTACCAAACAACAATTCATAGCAAGTTTGTTTGGTGCCGGGCCTCAAAAGTATTCTATTAAACACATAACAAGCGGTGTGTACCGCTTCCGCCCAAAATTGATAACCAAGTTGACTATCTTCGAGCATAGTGCGAGCACACTCCACAAGCGTTCTATTCTTCCTCTCAACAACACCATTTTGAGGAGGTGCGCGAGGGAAAGAAAACGTGTGAGTAATTCCAAGATCATCATAAAAATTTGAGAAAGACTCATTCTCAAATTCACCCCCATGATCACTACGAATAGTGACAATGGTGTTCCGATGAGATTTTGTACTTTCTTCACAAATATTGTGAAGTTTTCAAAAGCTTCATTTTTATTACATAAGAAAAATACCCATGTAAATCTTGAATAATCATCAACGATGACTAGTCCATATCTTGCATTTCCTAAGGAAGCAACTCTAGTTGGCCCAAATAAATCTAGATGTAATAGCTCTAGTGGCCGTTTCGTAGAAATGCTTTTCTTAGGATTAAATGAAGATTTAGGAAGCTTGCCACGTTGACAAGAATCACAAAAACTTTTCTTTTCAAAAACGAGCTTCGGAAAACCTTTAATGGAATTTAATTTCGAAAGCTTATAAAGTGTTCCAAAGTTAACATGTCCAAAGCGTCGATGCCATAAGTGTTGTTCACTTGTGTTGGCAACGAGACATTGTTCATATGACTTAGGAAGATCCAAAATATAGATATCTTTATGGCGTGTGCCGGAAAATAATAATTTATTATTATCATTTGAAATATGACACAATCCTTTCGCAAATCTAACTTTGTAACCTTTTTCACAAAGTTGGCTTATTGAAATAAGATTATGATTTAAACCATTAACTAGATAGACATCACTAATTAAGGGTTTAGAAGGGTTACCCACTTTACCAACACCGACGATGGTTCCGCTCTCGTTGCCTCCAAATACGACGCGATTTCCATTTGCAATGGGAACCACTCCGGAGAGCAATTGAGCGTCACCCGTCATGTGTTTTAAACACCCGCTATCGAGTATCCAATTCCCTTTGGAGCTAAATTTAAATTTGTTGCTCCTTTTCTTTTTCTTTTCCTTGAGTACCTAAAGATAGAAACATTCATATCATGGTACCCAAGGTCATTGGGTCCTCAAAAGTTAGACCTTTGGAAGCCAAGTCCAATTGGACTTTGACTTCCCCACATAATTTCTACTATGCACAACATCCGAAAAATAAGCATTCATATATACTTGTTTTTCATCCATGCTTGTGTCCTTTGGGCTCCAAATAGTGAAAATTTTGGGAGCCATCATCCTATTGGGTGCATGCATGCGACGTTGATTTCTACGTGATGCATGTTGTGGATAGGCATAAGGAACATGATGGAATGGTGCACGACGAGAATTATTCATATGATGATGTGGGTGAACATATGCATGTGTGGGAACACGTGTGTGAGGGTGTCTCATATGGTGTGCACGTGCCCGTGAACGTGTAGCATAGAAATCATCATATGTGTGAGACGGTGGAGTAGGACGTGTGTTCCTACGTGGCATGGTATTTGTGTACATATAAGCATGCCCCTTCTTTGGAGGTTCACCCAAAGTGGGTTTCTTTCCAAAAGAGGGTGTGGACGAGGTGGAAGCACCATTGGTAGATGAACTACCAATAGAGTGTTTGCTACCACTCGTAGAGTCACCGGAAGTTGGCCTAACAAAAGTAGTGGCCGCTTTGGATGGACATCCCATCGTATACCCCAAACCAATGTGATGATTGGCCGGAAGTAAGTCACTTAGGATTTTATCCAAATGGTCCTTACCCTTATTGAATTTATTAATTCGGCCTAATGTGTTCTCATATTTCTCTTTGAGAGAACGCATAGAAGTATCCAAAGTGGATACTTGCGATGTGAGCACATAAACACGAGATTTGAGATTCTCGTTCTCAATACTCAAAGTCGAGTTTTGAGAAGTTAAATCCGCTATCCTATGTTCTTCCGGATCATCAATGCTAACATGTTCAAGTTTAGATTTGAGATTAACAATCTCATTTCTTAACTCTTCAACAACGGTGTCGTTGTTGGTGATGATAGTCTTAGGCGAGGTTTGAATGCTAGCTAGGTCATCTTTTACTTTAGTATATCTATTTACTAACTTAGTGTATTTAGACCATAAATGAGAGTTAGCATCCCTAAGATCATCCATAGTTACCTCATCGCCTTCGTCGTCGCTATCATCGGAGGAGGAAGATCCTTGATCATGCTCCTCTCTTGCCATGAAGCACATGTGCGCTTGCTCCACTTTCTCATCGTCCGACTCTCCGCTTGAGGAATCCTCGGAGTCGGTGAATGTTGCTCTGACAAGTCCCTTTTTGTACCCCTTTTTGTACTTCTTTGACTTGTCGAACTTCGGCGCCTTCCACTTCTCCTTTTGCTTGTTTTGAGGACAATCCGCTTTGATGTGTCCTGGCTTATTGCATTTAAAGCACAAAGGTGGAGAGGCGTTAGTAGAAGGAAATTTAGATTTTTGTTTGAAGTTACCCTTTCGGAAGAAGCGATTGAACTTCTTTGCCATGAGTGCAATGGATTCCATGTCCATTTCTTCTTCCGAGTCCTCATCATCGGTAGAGGTGGATGAAGCCGCCTTGAATGCAATCGCCTTTTTCTTAGGCGTGTCTTGGTTCAAATAGGACTTCATCTTTTCTTGTAACTTCACCTTGCTATCTTTGCGTACCTCGTATGACATCAAAGTACCCATCAATTGAACTACGGTATACTTATTCATGTCATTACCTTCCTCGATGGCGAAGGTACGTTTTTCCCAAGACGAGGGAAGTCCTTCAATAAGCTTTGAGCACTTCTCCTTTTGAGTGTAGGACTTGCCGAGGGCCTCTAACTCGTTTATTATGTCAACGAAGCGAGCGTAATATTCTTTCATCTTCTCGCCCTGTTGCATATGAAACATTTCGTAATCTTTGTTTACGACTACGAGTTTAGAGTCTCTTACCCTACTCGTCCCTTCATGAAGTATGAGGAGGGAGTTCCAAATTTGATATGCACTCTTACATGTGCATATCTTATTGAAGTCCTCTAGCTCCAACGCGCATTGCAAGGCGTTCATTGCCTTGGCATTGCTTACCTCCGCGGCGACCTCCGCGGTTGTCCATTTCTCAAAGTTTTCTTCTTCGGGCTCAATGTATTCCTTCATTGTGGTCCTCCATAAAGATGCACTCCGGAGGAAGGTTTCCATCCGGCATTTCCAGTACCCATAGTTGGTACCGTTGAAGAATGGAGGCCTCGTAGAGGAATGTCCTTCCATCACCGAAGATGCTCCTTCACGGTTCCTGAAGGTGTCATAGTTGGAAGGTGGACGCACGGTCTTGTTGTCGTTGGCAGACATAGCTAAGTATCTGGCTCTGATACCAAATGTAATGCCCTACAAGCTACTGCACAAGTACTAGAGGGGGGGTGAATAGTACTTTAAAATAACAAGGAGTATAATTCCAAATTAAATTGCAAACAACTACCAAATCAATTTGCGGAAGCTTAAATTGAATGACAACAACAAAATTAACAATGCTAACAAATGATGTTAATGGGTTCGGATCCACCCAAGTCTCCCCGACTTGTTCCCGGTGATCCTACGTCCCAACCACCCGGATCCCCTCCGGATACTTAGGTTAGAAACCCTAACCCAAGATTTCCACTATGAATATCTTGTGAAAAACCTTCACAAGATCAAATCATACAACAACGGCAAAAGTGAATCCCACAACCCGGGATCACAACCTTCTCTCACAACCGAGAGAATCAACAAGCAATATAAATGAGTTTATATTGAAATAAGCAAACTTACCACAAAATCCTATACCTTGAGTTTTTCTTACCCAATAGGTGAAATGAAGGATTTGAGGAAGATGAAGTCACCAAGTCCTAGCACCAAGGAAATGACCAGCAATAGGTGCCTAGGGATGATTTGGAGACTTGGATCAAGCTATAGCTTGAAGAGCTCACCAAGAACAAGCTTCTCTCAAGATGGATAATGGGTTTCTTGTGAGGAAGAGAGCTTTAGATTTGAGTGAGAATAGCTATCTCTTTTGATCTCAATGAATCTCTGAATGGAAGCTCTAACCTAGATAGAAATGACCTAGGCTCGTATTTATAGGGTCCCATAAAAACAAGTTAGGTCATTCTCCAACGGATAGAAATCTGGGAGAATTAGTCGGTCAAAGAACAATCACTGACCGACTAGTTCATCAACTAGTCGGTCAGTCAAACAGCATGGACCGACTAAGTGAGGAACTGAGAAGAAAGAGAAATTCAGACCTAGAAATCTAGTCGGTCCAAGAAGACTTTCTGACCGACTAGTTTCACAACTAGTCGGTCAGTCAATGAACGTAGACCGACTAAGAGGCATAATGAAATAGTCTGAATACAAATTGACTTAGTCGGTCCAAGAACAAAAGTTGACCGACTAGATTGTCAACTAGTCGGTCACCAAACGTTTTTAGACCGACTAACGATAAACAGTAGCTAAGGAGAAATTTAGCATGAACAGTAAGTCACAACTAGTCGGTCAAAGAAGCATCACTGACCGACTAGTTCACAAACTAGTCGGTCGGTGAGTCAACGTAGACCGACTAACTGTAAACAGTAAAGTCCAAGAAATTAAGGAATCAAACTAGTCGGTCCAAGAGGAGTTGCTGACCGACTAGATCACCATCTAGTCGGTCAGTACTTCTTCTTGTACCAACTAACATGCACAAACAAGTCCGAATCGAAGCGCGACGCTTCGAGGAAGTTAGAATGAACTTGTACAAAGATCCTAGAGCTACGGTATGAGTGTTATGAAGTTAGAATCGTAAGATATACTCAAGGCTTAACATTCTATATATCGAAGCTAAAAAGACTATAAATAAAACCTTAATAAACGGTCTTCGAGAGCTTCGATTGATTCTTCATAACTTCCAAAACGGCGCAAGAGCTTCAACGAAGCTTTAGGCATGAATACGAGTTTTGTGAAGTGTTGAGATGTCGCTTTGAATGTTCTCGTGAATTTGGCGACGATCTCCAATACTGCGCTCACAAATTGTTAGTTCATGGATTATTTATGTTTGCTCATCATCAAAACCAAATCCGGGGAGTCCAATATTCAACACAGTGTTGATATCTGTCTATCTGTCAAGTGACATGTGTTCTAGTTTCCTATGTTCTGGTCATGTGTTCTAATTCATGTGTCAGTCTAGTTTTCTGATGAATGAAATACATGGGAGGTTCTTGTGTTTAATTTGTTTGCTTGGAACCTTAACTGTGTTCTCTTGCCGATGATGTCTCGAGAACGAGCGAGGGGCACTAAATTAAACCTGAAGCAGGAGCTCTAATGTCCACTTCTGTTTCGTCATTAACAATTTATTACAACGATGCACAATTAACAAAATTAGTAATCTAATCCAATGTGTGAATGTACATGGCATGAAAGAGGAAAATGGGGAGTGCATTGATCACTGCCTTCATTCCGTCTGTCCATTCGACATGAATATGTTTGATATTAACATTTAATATCGACTGAAAATAGAGAGTTCGATACCTAATTTCACACACACCCCCCAAATAAATAAATAATAAAATAAAATAAAATAAAATAATGTTTGAAATGCTAACAATAGCAATATATATTGAAAAATATGATACAAAGCACCACAAATATCTAAAGATTAATCTCAGATTTATTAGGAATTTTTAGAGGTTTTTTTGTTGGAGATTTGTTGGACCCTGAAATCAAGAGTCTCAGAAGCCCAGCCCATTTATAATTATTCGATTTTTACAGCACAGTCGAAGCCCAGTAGCAGAGGCCCAAGTCCGGTTGAATAGCGCGGCCCGCGGGCACAGTCGCTGCTCACGCCAGTGGGCGAGCTCTGGGCCCGTGATGGCCCAGCTGCCAAGGACAAAGCCCAGCATAATTCCACATTCCATTATTTGGTGGCAAGCCCAGCTGCCACAATAAAGTGGTACCATAGAGAAGCTGATCTAATATCGAATGCCTTTACAAGTTTCCTTAGTAAACACGTTCTCCCCAAAATTAGCACTGCGTCGTCGCAGGCAGACTGCCTAAAGGAGGCCATGTTTGAACGGAGTCTGCTCAGTCTAGATATCATTTCTGGCTACCTCCAAAATTTTCTGGCCAGCGTAATTAATTACAATTACCCATACAAATCAGAGCATATGGTCTTCATCCACTTTACAAATTAGAGTGCCCGGGTTTCGACGCCATTCAAACGAGGCGAAGACGCTTCGACAACATCCACCAGGTTTTTTGGGCACTCGTAATGGCCATTCTTGCCATCGTTCTCCTGTCTCTTCAGGCCTCAGGCTCAGGTCGCGTGGAGCCAATGGGTGCCGGTCACCTCTGCTGCCACATGGATCCACGTTGCTGCCCACTTCTGCTTTCAACGCCACAACCCTGGCCCCCCTGAGGCATTCCTTTTGGACGTCCCCGCCCAGTGTTGATATCTGTCTATTTGTCAAGTGACATGTGTTCTAGTTTCCTATGTTCTGGTCATGTGTTCTAATTCATGTGTCAGTCTAGTTTTCTGATGAATGAAATAAAGGGGAGGTTCTTGTGTTTAATTTGTTTGCTTTGAACCTTAACTGTGTTCTCTTGCCGATGATGTCTCGAGAACGAGCGAGGGGCACTAAATTAAACCTGAAGCAGGAGCTCTAATGTCCACTTCCCTTTCATCATTAACAATTTATTACAACGAGGCACAATAAACAAAATTAGTAATCTAATCCAATGTGTGAATGTACATGGCATGAAAGAGGAAAATGGGGAGTGCATTGATCACTGCCTTCATTCCGTCTGTCCCTTCGACATGAATATGTTTGATATTAACATTTAATATCGACTGAAAAAGAGAGTTCGATACCTAATTTCACACACCCCCCCAAATAAATAAATAATAAAATAAATAAAATAAAATAAAATAAAATAAAATAATGTTTGAAATGCTAACAATAGCAATATATGTTGAAAAATATGATACAAAACACCACAAATATCTAAAGATTAATCTCGGATTTATGAGGAATTTTTAGAGGTTTTTTTGTTGGAGATTTGTTGGACCCCGAAATCAAGAGTCTCAGAAGCCCAGCCCGTTTATACATATACGATTTTTACAGCACAGTCGAAGCCCAATAGCAGAGGCCCAAGTCCGGTTGAATAGCACGGCCCGTGGGCACAGTCGCTGCTCACGCCAGTGGGCGAGCTTTGAGCCCGTGATCGCCCAGCTGCCAAGGGCAAAGCGCAGCATAATTCCACGTTGCTTTGGTTGGTGGCAAGCCCAGTTGCCACAATAAAGTGGCACCATAGAGAGGCTGATCTAATATTGGACGCATTTGCCAGTTTCCTTAGTAAACATGTTCTCCCCAAAATTAGCACTGCGTCGTCGCAGGCAGACTACCTAAAGGAGCCCGTGTTTGACGGAGTCTGCTCAGTCTAGATATCATTTCTGGCTACCTCCAAAATTTTCTGGCCAGCGTAATTAATTACAATTACACATACAAATCAGAGCATATGGTCTTCATCCACTTTACAAATTAGAGTGCCCGGGTTTCGACGCCATACAAACGAGGCGAAGATGCTACGACAACTTCCACCAAGTTTTTTGGGCTCTCGCAATGGCCGTTCTTGCGATAGTTCTCCTGTCTCTTCAAGCCTCAGGCTCAGGTCGCATGGAGCCAATGGGTGCCGGCCACCTCTGCTGCCACATGGATCCACGTTGCTGCCCACTTCTGTCTTTCAACGCCACAACCCTGGCCCCCAGAGGCGTTCCTTTTGGACGTCCCCGCCCAGTGTTGATATCTGTCTATCTGCCAAGTGTCATGTGTTCTAGTTTCCTATATTCTTGTCATGTGTTCTAATTCATGTGTCAATCTAGTTTTAGACTTGAATGAAATAAAGGGGAGGTTCTTGTGTTTAATTTGTTTGCTTGGAACCTTAACTGTGTTCTCTTGCTGATGATGTCTCGAGAATGAGCGAGGGGCACTAAATTAAACCTGAAGCAGGAGCTCTAATGTCCGCTTCCGTTTCATCATTAACAATTTATTACAACGAGGCACGATTAACAAAATTAGTAATCTAATCCAATGTGTGAATGTACATGGCATGAAAGAGGAAAATGGGGAGTGCATTGATCACTGCCTTCATTTCGTCTGTCCCTTCGACATGAATATGTTTGATATTAACATTTAATATCGACTGAAAATAGAGAGTTCGATACCTTATTTCACACACACCCCCCAAATAAATAAATAATAAAATAAATAAAATAAAATAAAATAAAATAAAATAATGTTTGAAATGCTAACAATAGCAATATATGTTGAAAAATATGATACAAAGCACCACAAATATCTAAAGATTAATCTCGGATTTATGAGGAATTTTTAGAGGTTTTTTTGTTGGAGATTTGTTGGACCCCGAAATCAGGAGTCTCAGAAGCCCAGCCCATTTATAATTATTCGATTTTTGCAGCACAGTCGAAGCCCAAAAGCAGAGGCCCAAGTCCGGTTGAATTGCGCGGCCCGCGGGCACAGTCGCTGCTCACGCCAGTGGGCGAGCTCTGGGCCCGTGATGGCCCAGCTGCCAAGGGCAAAGCGCAGCATAATTCCACGTTCCTTTAGTTGGTGGCAAGCCCAGCTGCCACAATAAAGTGGTACCATAGATAGGCTGATCTAATATCGGATGCCTTTTCCAGTTTCCTTAGTAAACAGGTTCTCCCCAAAATTAGCACTGTGTCGTCGCAGGCAGAAGGAGCCCGTGTTAGAACGGAGTCTGTTCAGTCTAGATATCATTTCTGGCTACCTCCTAAATTTTCTGGCCAGCGTAATTAATTACAATTACCCATACAAATCAGAGCATATGGTCTTTATCCACTTTACAAATTAGAGTGCCCGGGTTTCGACGCCATACAAACGAGGCGAAGACGCTTCGACAACATCCACCAGGTTTTTTGGGCTCTCGCACTGGCCATTCTTGCCATCGTTCTACTGTCTCTTCAGGCCTCAGGCTCAAATCGCGTGGAGCCAATGGGTGTCGGCCACCTCTGCTGCCACATGGATCCACGTTGCTGCCCACTTCTGTCTTTCAACGCCACAACCCTGGCCCCCTGAGGCGTTCCTATTGGACGTCCCCGCCCAGTGTTGATATCTGTCTATCTGTCAAGTGACATGTGTTCTAGTTTCATATGTTCTGGTCATGTGTTCTAATTCATGCGTCAGTCTAGTTTTCTGATGAATGAAATAAAGGGGAGGTTCTTGTGTTTAATTTGTTTGCTTGGAACCTTAACTGTGTTCTCTTGCTGATGATGTCTCGAGAACGAGCGAGGGGCACTAAATTAAACCTGAAGCAGGAGCTCTAATGTCCACTTCCGTTTCATCATTAACAATTTATTACAACGAGGCACAATTAACAAAATTAGTAATCTAATCCAATGTGTGAATGTACATGGCATGAAAGAGGAAAATGGGGAGTGCATTGATCACTGCCTTCATTCCGTATGTCCCTTCGACATGAATATGTTTGATATTAACATTTAATATCGACTGAAAATAGAGAGTTCGATACCTTATTTCACACACACCCCCCAAATAAATAAATAATAAAATAAATAAAATAAAATAAAATAAAATAAAATAATGTTTGAAATGCTAACAATAGCAATATATGTTGAAAAATATGATACAAAGCACCACAAATATCTAAAGATTAATCTCGGATTTATGAGGAATTTTTAGAGGTTTTTTTGTTGGAGATTTGTTGGACCCCGAAATCAGGAGTCTCAGAAGCCCAGCCCATTTATAATTATTCGATTTTTACAGCACAGTCGAAGCCCAAAAGCAGAGGCCCAAGTCCGGTTGAATAGCGCGGCCCGCGGGCACAGTCGCTGCTCACGCCAGTGGGCGAGCTCTGGGCCCGTGATGGCCCAGCTGCCAAGGGCAAAGCGCAGCATAATTCCACGTTGCTTTAGTTGGTGGCACGCCTAGCTGCCACAATAAAGTGGTACCATAGAGAGGATGATCTAATATCGGATGCCTTTGCCAGTTTCCTTAGTAAACAGGTTCTCCCCAAAATTAGCACAGCATCGTCGCAGGCAGACTGCCTAAAGGAGCCCGTGTTTGAACGGAGTCTGCTCAGTCTAGATATCATTTCTGGCTACCTCCAAAATTTTCTGGCCAGCGTAATTAATTACACTTACCCATACAAATCAGAGCATATGGTCTTCATCCACTTTACAAATTAGAGTGCCCGGGTTTCGACGCCATACAAACGAGGCGAAGACGCTTCGACAACATCCACCAGGTTTTTTGGGCTCTCTTAATGGCCATTCTTGCCATCGTTCTCCTGTCTCTTCAGGCCTCAGGCTCGGGTCGCGTGGAGCCAATGGGTGCCGGCCACCTCTGCTGCCACATGGATCCACGTTGCTGCCCACTTCTGCTTTCAACGCCACAACCCTGGCCCCCTAAGGCATTCCTTTTGGACGTCCCCGCCCAGTGTTGATATCAGTCTATCTGTTAAGTGACATGTGTTCTAGTTTCCTATGTTCTGGTCATGTGTTCTAATTCATGTGTCAGTCTAGTTTTCTGATGAATGTAATAAAGGGGAGGTTCTTGTGTTTATTTTGTTTGCTTGGAACCTTAACTGTGTTCTCTTGCCGATGATGTCTCGAGAACGAGCGAGGGGCACTAAATTAAACTTGAAGCAGTAGCTCTAATGTCCACTTCCGTTTCATCATTAACAATTTATTACAACGTGGTACAATTAACAAAATTAGTAATCTAATCCAATGTGTGAATGTACATGGCATGAAAGAGGAAAACGGGGAGTGCATTGATCACTGCCTTCATTCCGTCTGTCCCTTCGACATGAATATGTTTGATGTTAACATTTAATATCGACTGAAAATAGAGAGTTCGATACCTAATTTCACACACACCCCCGCCAAATAAATAAATAATAATATAAATAAAATAAAATAAAATAAAATAAAATAATGTTTGAAATGCTAACAATAGCAATATATGTTGAAAAATATGATACAAAGCACCACAAATATCTAAAGATTAATCTTGGATTTAAGTGGAATTTTTAGAGGTTTTTTTGTAGGAGATTTGTTGGGCCCCGAAATCAAGAGTCTCAGAAGCCCAGCCCATTTATAATTATTCGATTTTTACTGCACAGTCAAAGCCCAATAGCAGAGGCCCAAGTCCGGTTGAATAGCGCGGCCCGCGGGCACAGTCGATGCTCACACAAGTGGGCGAGCTCTGAGCCTGTGATGGCCCAGCTGCCAAGGGCAAAGCGCAGAATAATTCCACGTTGCTTTAGTTGGTGGCAGGCCCAGCTGCCACAATAAAGTGGTACCATAGAGGGGCTGATCTAATATCGGATGCCTTTGCCAGTTTCCTTAGTAAACAGGTTCTCCCCAAAATTAGCACTACGTCGTCGCAGGCAGACTGCCTAAAGGAGCCCGTGTTTGAACGGAGTCTGCTCAGTCTAGATATCATTTCTGGCTACCTCCAAAATTTTCTGGCCAGCGTAATTAATTACAATTACCCATACAAATCAGAGCATATGGTCTTCATCCACTTTACAAATTAGAGTGCCCGGGTTTCGACGCCATACAAACGAGGCAAAGACGCTTCGACAACATCCACCAGGTTTTTTGGGCTCTCGCAGTGGCCATTCTTGCCATCGTTCTCCTGTCTCTTCAAGCCTCAGGCTTAGGTCGCTTGGAGCCAATGGGTGCCGGCCCCCTCTGCTGCCACATGGATCCATGTTGCTGCCCACTTCTGTCTTTCAACACCACAACCCTGGCCCCCTGAGGCGTTCCTTTTGGGCGTCCCCGCCTAGTGTTGATATCTGTCTATCTGTCAAGTGACATGTGTTCTAGTTTCCTATGTTCTGGTCATGTGTTCTAATTCATGTGTCAGTCTAGTTCTCTGATGAATGTAATAAAGGGTAGGTTCTTGTGTTTAATTTGTTTGCTTGGAACCTTAACTGTGTTCTCTTGCCGATGATGTCTCGAGAACGAGCGAGGGGCACTAAATTAAACGTGAAGCATGAGCTCTAATGTCCACTTCCGTTTCATCATTAACAATTTATTACAACGTGGCACAATTAACAAAATTAGTAATCTAATCCAATGTGTGAATGTACATGGCATGAAAAGGAAAATGGGGAGTGCATTGATCGCTGCCTTCATTCTGTTTCTCCCTTCGACATGAATATGTTTGATATTAACATTTAATATCGACTGAAAATAGAGAGTTCGATACCTAATTTCACACACACCCCCCAAATAAATAAATAATAAAATAAATAAAATAAAATATAATAATGATTGAAATGCTAACAATAGCAATATATGTTGAAAAATATGATACAAAGCACCACAAATATCTAAAGATTAATCTCGGATTTATGAGGAATTTTTAGAGGTTTTTTTGTTGGAGATTTGTTGGACCCCGAAATCAAGAGTCTCAGAAGCCCGGCCCATTTATAATTATTCGATTTTTACAGCACAGTCGATGCCCAATAGCAGAGGCCCAAGTCCGGTTGAATAGCGCGGCCCGCGGGCACAGTCGCTGCTCACGCCAGTGGGCGAGCTCTGAGCCCGTGATGGCCCAGCTGCCAAGAACAAAGCGCAGCATAATTCCACGTTGCTTTAGTTGGTGGCAGGCCCAGCTGCCACAATAAAGTGGTACCATAGAGGGGCTGATCTAATATCGGATGCCTTTGCCAGTTTCCTTAGTAAACAGGTTCTCCCCAAAATTAGCACTACGTCGTCGCAGGCAGACTGCCTAAAGGAGCCCGTGTTTGAACGGAGTCTGCTCAGTCTAGATATCATTTCTGGCTACCTCCAAAATTTTCTGGCCAGCGTAATTAATTACAATTACCCATACAAATCAGAGCATATGGTCTTCATCCACTTTACAAATTAGAGTGCCCGGGTTTCGACGCCATACAAACGAGGCGAAGACGCTTCAACAACATCCACCAGGTTTTTTGGGCTCTCGCAATGGCCATTCTTGCCATCGTTCTCCTGTCTCTTCAGGCCTCAGGCTCAGGTCGCGTGGAGCCAATGGGTGCCGGCCACCTCTGCTACCACATGGATCCACGTTGCTGCCCACTTCTGTCTTTCAACGCCACAACCCTGGCCCCCTGAGGCGTTCCTTTTGGACGTCCCCGCCCAGTGTTGATATCTGTCTATCTGTCAAGTGACATGTGTTCTAGTTTCATATGTTCTGGTCATGTGTTCTAATTCATGTGTCAGTCTAGTTTTCTAATGAATGAAATAAAGGGGAGGTTCTTGTGTTTAATTTGTTTGCTTTGAACCTTAATTGTGTTCTCTTGCCGATGATGTCTCGAGAACGAGCGAGGGGCACTAAATTAAACCTGAAACAGGAGCTCTAATGTCCACTTCCATTTCATCATTAACAATTTATTACAACGAGGCACAATTAACAAAATTAGTAATCTAATCCAATGTGTGAATGTACATGGCATGAAAGAGGAAAATGGGGAGTGCATTGATCACTGCCTTCATTCCGTCTGTCCCTTCGACATGAATATGTTTGATATTAACATTTAATATCGACTGAAAATAGAGAGTTCGATACCTAATTTCACACACACACCCCAAATAAAATAATAATAAAATAAATAAAATAAAATAAAATAAAATAAAAATAATAGTAATAATAATCATTATTATTATATATAGACTCTTCTGATCTACTCAATACTTATTTTATCATCTTATGCTTCATTTTAGCTCCGTTTTCCATATTCACAATCATAGACCACCACTTGCCTTTGAGGAAATTACATTGGTTTCTGTTACCTTTGGATATAAAATCTGCCTTATCAAATTTTGACTCTTCCATTGTCGTCCGCATTTTACCTTTATCTAGGAGCTTCTGTACCAGGCTATAGTTCGTCCGGCCATGGTTGGGCAACCAGTACCCCAGTCAATGTGCTTGCATACAAGGGCATGAGAACTCTATTGCCATACATAATTGCTTTGTGTCAGAACCTGGTTGCTACATGATTTATCGATTATTTTTCGACATTATCACATATCTGGGTCATTTTTCATTTGGCTCATCTATAGTTATGCGAATATGAACCACGAGAAAAACTATTGTCTGGAGAGTACATTACTACAACTATCTGCAAACTTCTTCACTACACATTTTCTTGTGATGATTTTTTGCAGATTATGGATAATTACATATGTTTTTGTATATGATGGTAATTTACAATTCTGATAATGTTGTTTTCCCATATGCATACTAACTAGGAATCCATATGTCCAGATCCAACATGTACCAAAGCAACCAATTGAAGATACCAAAAAAGAACAGCATATGTATGCAGTCATTGCAATGTACACGAGAGAATCAAGTTGTTGATCTTTGTTGTTTGCTAGAATCTGATTTTATAAGTGCCAAGTTTTATGCAAACTTTGTCTAGCGCGGAATTGATAATGATACAACTATTATGGATTAGTTGCATTGATTTTAAGTTGATCACTTTGAAAGTTTTAACACAGAAGTTGCAATGAAAGTAAATTTCTATTGACCATTGCAAAGAAGTTATTACCACCGTGACATGTCATTCACATGGCTTTACTTTCTCGGTACGTGAGACGCCGATGGGTAAACTCTACTGCTAATGCATTCTATGTCCAAAGAGATCAGAACCATAAAGAGAGAAAATGTCTCCAAACCCAACAACAAATAAAGCAGACTCTATACAGGTACTTTGTTACTTCACCTTTGTAGATTTTTCTTTGTTACTCTTCAGCAACCCTGAACTTAGCCCTTAAGCCTTGTTTTTTCTTCTTCGTTGTATTCTGTGGATATTGGTCATCTCTCTAAACTCAGATGGTGGCTATAGGTTATTTGAATGGGTAATGATGTTTGTATTTCCAGTAAGATCATAGCTCTTCTCTTCTTGCTCTTCTTGTTTCAAGCCATTGGAGATATTAGCCGAGTGCACGCCAGAGGAGCTCGTTTCAATGGCTCAGTAGGAGAGGATAAGGTCTTCAACACAAGCAAGCCTGAAGTCCCTCATGGTGCAAATCCAGTCTCCAATAGGTAAGCTAAGAGTGGTGTTCATTTGGCTTGTACAATTGCTGCCTCAAGTTTTATGCATAGTGTTTTCCAGTAATTTCTAAATGGATGTGAATCTAGTTGTGTGTGTTTGTGGCTGTGTTGTTTGCTACTTAATTTTCTCAACAGACTTCAGTAATGTATTGGTTGCATCCTACTTGATTTGTATCAATATCTCAATATAAAAGAGAGTGCAAAATTTAATATAAGAAAGTTGGGAAATATACAGGGACGGATGTTTTTAGTTTGAGACAACATCCTTGCCCTGAAAAATATCCATCATGCAACGGAAACCAAAAAATACAAAAAAAATGCATAACTGATCTAACATCAGTCGCATAAATGCTTATTGCAACCAACACAGAAACATTGGCAAACTTAAACACGATAGCAAACTCCACCGGTGCATATCATTTCATCGCTGCAATGATCTGTATTCTCAAAGCCATCACCTCCATCGTTCCCAAGGGCGCACTTGGGGTCAAGATCGAAATCGCATGCGTTACAATAGAAGGACCAAGCTGTTCCATCCTCACCGCACATATCACTAAAATAACCATATCATTGGGCAGCTCCAGCTCGTGTTCCTGATGCAACTCATGTTTCAATGTCTTCGGCCAATGCTCCACCAATCCCTTCAGATGATCCTCGGTGAAGGGATATGCATCGGATCCAGATGCCATCAGGAAGTCCTTAGCCTTGTCTATGATCGTCCGTCCATCAGTCCCGACAGCCACAACCATGGGCGTGCACCGCAGCTTGAGCTTGCGGCACAGTGTCTCCATCCTCTGATCTCCGAAAGGCAGAGCCGGCCATGGCATCAATGAATACGAATTATCAAAGCCTGATTGGTCTTTGTCCCACGATATAAAGATTATTTCCACTTCATCTCCCTTCTCCTTGATATTCAAATTTGGAAAAAAGATGAATAAAGCGACGTTTTTTACCTTCTTCTCGCGTCCGATATGATGACAATGGGATGATCTCGAATGAGGAGGCGGATGAAGATGGGTTCAGCGGGGTCAAGTGGTTAGATCGTGTTATATTGTTATATTGTTGTTATCTGTATGGTATGAAAGCAATTAAAAATCCAAACTTCATATCTACAACAAACATTATTAAAGTTTGAATTGAAGATAAACATACATTTAGCCTTGAATCCAAACAAAACAATTACTCTTTAACACCCAATTCATCTTTCATGTCTACTCCATATCTCGACGTCGTAGCTTTAATGTAATTATAAAGAGCATATACAATAAACACTCAACCTATTTTATTTAATAAATAAAACAATAACAAAATGTTGAGTCATCAATATAAGAAATGTTATATTCTCTTACTTAACTCAATATAACAGTGTATTACTACAACTTTTACGTAACCAAAATATCTGATGTATCAATTACAATTGTTTCATCTTGATAAAACTATAAACTTAACGAGTTAAACTTTAAATTTTCATAACAGTAAAATTCACATCTTATTATCATGTTTGAAATGCTAACAATAGACATATATGTTGAAAAATATGATACAAAGCACCACAAATATCTCAAGATTAATCTCGGATTTATGAGGAATTTTTAGAGGTTTTTTTGTTGGAGATTTGTTGGACCCCGAAATCAAGAGTCTCAGATGCCCAGCCCATTTATAATTATTCAATTTTACAGCACAGTCAAAGCCCAATAGCAGAGGCCCAAGTTCAGTTGAATAGCGCGGCCCGCGGGCACAGTCACTGCTCACGCCAGTGGGCGAGCTCTGAGCCGCGATGGCCCACCTGCGCAAGGGCAAAGCGCAGCATAATTCCACGTTGCTTTAGTTGGTGGCAAGCCCAGCTGCCACAATAAACTGGTACCATAGAGAGGCTGATCTAACATCGGATGCCTTTGCCAGTTTCCTTAGTTAATTAACATGTTCTCCCCAAAATTCGCACTGCGTCGTCGCAGGCAGACTGCCTAAGGAGCCCGTGTTTGAACGGAGTCTGCTCAGTCTCGATATCATTTCTGGCTACCTCCAAAATTTTCTGGCCAGCGTAATAAATTACAATTGCCCCTACAAATCAGAGCATATGGTCTTCATCCACTCTATAAATTAGAGTGCGCCGGGTTTTAACGCCATACAAAGGAGGCAAAGACGCTTCGGCAACATCCACCATGTTTTTTGGGCTCTCGCAATGGCCATTCTTGCCATCGTTCTCTTGTCTCTTCAGGCCTCAACCTCAAGTCGCGTGGAGCCAATGGGTGCCGGCCACTTCTGCCAGCGTTTTTTTTAACATTTCCCGGCATTTTTGAAGCGCTGGCAAATGTTTTCCCGGCGTTTTACGAAACGCTGCAATAACGTTGGGAAAAGGGGGCGTTGCTAAATGTTTTCTCGACGTTTTGGTGAAACGTTGGGAAATGCCCACTTTTGCCAGCGTTTTTGTAAAATGTTGGAAAATGCCAAGACATTCCCCGGCGTTTGCTTAAAACGTTGGGAAATGCCTAAAACATTTCCCGGCGTTTTCTTGAAACGTTGGGAAAAGCCCAAGACATTCCCCTTCGTTTGCTTGAAACGTTGGAAAATGCGAAGACATTCCCTGGCGTTTTCTTGAAACGTTGGGAAATGCCAAGACATTTTCCTGCGTTTTCTTGAAACGACGGTAAATGCTCAAGATATTCCCTGGCGTTTACTTGAAACGTTGGGAAATGCCGAGACATTTCCCAGCGTTTTCTTGAAACGTCGGGAAATGCCCAAGACATGTCCCGACGTTTTATTGAATCGTTGGGAAATGACTATGTTACAATTTAAATATAAATGTATTTTAATAAAATGTCAATATTATGTTTCTTAAACATAGAAATCAAATAGTTAAACGTTCACACATGCAACAAGTTAAGCGCTCACACATGCAACAACTTTGTTTCTTTGTGTAATTCCATATAAATATATGAAATAACAATAGTACAAAATAAATGTAATTTTCCATTCTCCTCACTAACACATAAGATTGAAACATGATCATCAAACCTTGCAAGTTTGAAAAAAAGGAACTCAGAAAAATACTCGACAAACTAAATATTGGTTTGTACAAATACTTGGCAGTATAGTTAAAAAGTTTAAATGCTTCTTAAAAACATCAACAATTACAGGACAATAATGGAGAGTAGACCACATTTGATGTACAATCCAACAGTTACAATGCAACGCCGAATTTTTCAAAAAGAAAGTAAAGATCACAATATCTGTCTTCGCTCCAAGTATTCGGCTCAAAGTCTTTACTTCTAAAAACTTCATCTAATTCAGAATGTTTGTTACACGGCTATAGCAGGGGGAAAATTGGCAGTTTAATCATCTTCAGAATCTGCACGCAGATAAAACTTACTATTAGCTCAAAACAAAGTCACTAATGAAGAGAAATTATACGGTTAAAGTTCATCCATTGAGCACACCTAAATATTGCTATCACCAGGGAAATGCAAAGATCTAATAAATGAATGTAAAACATGTAAGAAATAAAATTTCTTTTGATTTCCTTCGTCGCATGAATTATAAATGGATTTGTTTTGGATACATGCTATAATGATATAGTGCCAGTTTTCCTTGAGGTAATGAATGCAAAGGCTTACATTCGGATGGCAAACGTAAATGGTTGCTTTGGGGTGACAAAAGTAAAGGGTTGCCTTTGGGCTATAGAAAAAAATGATGCTCTCAGATGATAAATGCAAATGATGCTTTATGTAGATGCTGAGGTGAAAGGTGATGCGGCCTTTGATGTCCCAGCTAGCAAGGATGATCATGTCATTTCTAATGGTTGAATTAGAACTTTGCTCATCCAATAGCAAATTACACGGCAATGCTTAATTGAGGCTAGCCTTTTGCAGTAAGGGAAAAAATGATACAAGTGTACCTTCAACCAAGATGCATGCGATGAATAAAGAGCAAAAGATTCTGTTACCTTCAAAAGGAGGGGATTTGCAGTCCTAAAACTTACATCTTATGCCAGCGGGCTTTGCCCCAATGGCATTTACCCTTGGCTTCCACTGGGGAGGCCAGGGTTCGATCCCTGGCCGCCAGGGTGATCGCGCGCACTGCTTACCGCATTTCCAAAGAATCAAAAAAAAAGCTTACATCTTACAAAAAAAACAGATATATCCAAACAAATAGAAAGGATGAACTAATTATGAACCAAGCAGTCAGAGGTCAGATATTGAATGACTTCTTCTCAACAACAGGCCCAAAGGTGAGAGGAACTATAATGTCATCTATTTAGGAGAACTCCATGCCGAATGAAGGAATGGTGGCATTGTTAGTGACAAGTGAATTGTTAAAGTTCACAGCAAAAAATAATGCATGAGTTAGGGCGAGTGTCACCTTTCAATTATGAGTCATGTTAGTTGGATGAACATCATCCTACGCTTTATCTGTTATGCACCAATAAAAGGACAATAATCCTTTCGAGATTGGGGCTATGTTTATTAAGTTCCAATCTTGATTTTAGATATTTTATTATTATTTTGGATATAACCTAGTTATTTCTAATAAAAAATCCCTCATCAGCACTTTTTATTTTTCAACCCTTAAACACTAGAATAAACATATAGTTTGGTGTTTTTGTTTGTACTTTGTGAACTAATTATGCAACAAAATTTCTGTAGTTCCTTTATTGTGAATTGCTTATTTTCTTTTGGAATAATTCATTAGACATCTTGTTCGTACATGCTACAACAGAATGGCATAGTTAAACATAAAGTCTGCTATTTACATGTCATTCCATGAAACTTTATTTATTCAAACAAATGTTTCTAAACACTTTTGGGAGGATATAATGCTCATTGCATGCCATTTAATCAATCACATGCCATCAACTGACCTCAATTGCCAAATTTGATATTCCTTGCTTTATCAAAAAATTCTGTAAAAGAAACAAACTACTCCTTCCCATCAAAAATTATTCACATCATCGTATATTTTTTATCGTATATTTTATCATGCCATGCCTGGTAATTGATTACAACTAAAGTAGAACAGAACTATATAGCCAATAAACATGCAGCACATCAATATAATTATTGAAAACATGTGATTAGTACTTGATATAAATATCAAGATCCATGAGGGAAATTGTCACGACCCGCTTCCCTAAAATGGAGGCGAGGCGTAACGAGGCCCGCTCAGGCTGGGAGCTGTGAGGCTCCAAACCTGTAAAGCGTCTGGAATAACACGCAGATCCCTGTAATGTGACACGGAACAAAGATAACAATGATAGAAGAAACGAATAAAAATTTTGTCAATCTCAAATGTCCAAATAAAATGTTCAACAACCAGATAAGCCACCAGGCTAACAGAGTCTAACAGAAAAGGCCCAGCATGGCCAACACAGAAAGTAACAACAAAAATGGTGCTACTCACCGACAAGCTAGCAACAGCTAACAAAGAACGACGAAGGAACACTAAGACTGGTCACCGGTGTCTTCGTACTCAACGTCAACAACGGAATCGGGCTCAACATCCACGAACTCGTCGTCCTCAGCAACGGACTCTGGCTCGGCAACTAACATGCGACACCCAAAGAGAAGGGGCACATGTCAGCAAAGTCTACAAGACTTTGTGCAAGGAACTAAAGGAAGGTAAAAGCAACCTAGCAATTCTAAAATGTGCATGATATGACATATGCATGAGATGTGCAGCAATTAAGTAAAACAGCAAGTGTGACATGGCAATGAGTAACATGACATGGAAACAATTCACAAGGACAAGTACAAGTATGGTAAGCACGTCGTGCACAGAGATTCCGCCCTTTGGCTAGAGTGGCTGTACGGGCCAACTCTTACGCTCAAGTGACCGTTTATCCCTACCCCTCCACGTGTATCGGGCATTGGTTTTCAACCAACACATGTGGCCCGCTTCTGGATCACGAGCCAGGAAGTGTTTTTAACAAGTATGACGTAGGGTTATGCCCGCATAGCAAGTGCCTAGCCCGGAACACGGATTGTACAAGTATTTTGTAGCGTGTGCTACAATGCAACATACAAATCAAATGACATGTATGGATGCAATGCATGGCAGATATTCAAACAAAAATGCATACCGTTAAAGAATTTAAACATGGCAGGCAAATGCATGACATGACAAGGCAGTTCTAGCTTCGTTGTCAAGCTAGAACTTGAAATTGCGCATAGACCGCTATCATTTCACGGTCTAGTCTCTTTCACGCTAAAACGAGATAATGGCCTAAAGCATGGCCTAAAACAAGATTGGCAAGTTTCACTTGCCTGATTCCGGGGTTGTTGATCGACGAGTTTCAAAATCGCTACTCTACGGGGAATGGGTTCGTTGTTATGGCCAAAGTAGAAAATTAGAATTGAAAGATCTAATCCATATTTTGTATTGGAATCCTACAACGTCTAGCAATCCATTTTTATTAGGTTTTCTAAATTACGGTGTGGGTTATGGGAAGATTTAAAGGTAGATTACTAACCGTATTCGCAGGAGAAGAACGACGAAGAATCTGCAGGTAGGAGAGGATCTCGACGATTTCCGGATTGACGTTGCCAAATCGGATCTAGCACGGCAACGGAAGAAGCGATTCCGGGAACTACGGTTGAAAAGAACTCCTCGCGGCTGAGATACGACAGATCTGGAGATGGGAGAATGTATGAGCAAATCTGGAGCAAAAGAGAATTTGGGGTTTTAGGGTCGACCGGCGGCTCGCGGGTTGGTTGCCGGCGCAATGGGGGTGAGAGAGAGCTCGGGAGGATGAAGGAAGGCAAGAGGAAGATTGGGGGATGATTAGGGAAGAAGGTTGGCTAGGAAAAGTGAAGAAAGAAATGAAAACGTATAGGGTTTAAATAGGAAGAAATAGCGGCGGCTACGACTTAACCTAGGGTTTCTGGGTCAACTAGTCGGTCAATGAAGGGTGGTCGACCGACTAGTTTGGGAACTAGTCGGTCGGTCGTCCAACTGCAACCGACTAAAAGCAAACAGTGAGCAGGGTCTGTACAGGGAAGGCAGATTTAGTCAGTCTGTGAAGACTCGTCAACCGAATAGTTTGGGAACTAGTCGGTCGGTGAACGTTCATTGGACCGACTAAAGGTCGAATAAGATAGACAATGAGTACTGACAGTTAGTCGGTCTGAGAAGAAACTCTAACCGACTAGTTTCTCAACTAGTCGGTCGATAGTAGTTCTTTGACCGACTAACTGTAAACAGTAACTCGGCAGACAAAAAGGAACTCTGTACAAGTCGGTCTGAGAACAAGTTCTGACCGACTAGTTTCGCAACTAGTCGGTCGATGAATGTGCTTAGACCGACTAAGAGTAAACAGTAACTCAGCTGAAATATATAAGATGAACTAGTCGGTCTGAGAAGAGTTGCCGACCGACTAGATTACGATCTAGTCGGTTGGTTCTCCTTCTTGAACCAACTAAAATTCACGAAAAGTTCCGAATTGAAGCGCGAAGCTTCGGGAAGATTCCTATGGCTTCTAAGATCATCCTAGCTCTAAGATATGGGCGCTATGAAGCTCGTCATGAATGACTTACTCCAAACTCATCGATCTAAGGATAGGAACTAGAAGACTATAAAGAACTGAGCGAAAACGCCCAACGACAGAAACGGGAACAACATACAAAGGAGAGAACAACCAACGCACACTTATATATAATAGATAAAAACCAGTCGTTACATCCTCCCCACCTTAAGAAAAATTCCGCCCTCGAAATTTCCTAACACTCACGTGTCAGGGAACAAAAGTGGGTAACGCTCTCTCATCTTATCCTCTCTCTCCCAAGTAGACTCTCCTGGCAAGCCGTGTCGCCACATCACCCTAACAAGAACGAATGTCTTGTTCCGAAGTGACTTCTGACGCATGTCCAAAATCTACACTGGCTGCTGGTCATACGTCAGATCAGGGCGAACGGTGATCTCCGAGAAATCCACAGCATGAGATGGATCGTTGATGTACCGACGAAGCTGCGACACATGGAAGACATCGTGAACTCCTTCCAAAGATGGCGGCAAGACTAAGCGGTAGGCTACCTCGCCAACCCTCTCCAGAATGTCAAACGGTCCAATGTATCTCGGGCTCAGCTTCCCTCGCTTCCTAAAGCGAATCACTCCTCGATTAGGGGAAATCTTCAGGAACACATGGTCACCTGGCTGAAACTCCAAAGGACGCCGTTTAGCATCAGCCCAATGCTTAAAACAGTCCTGAGCAATCCTCAGCCTCTCCCGTATGTTCCTCACAACATCCACCGCCTCCACGATCATCTCAGGTCCTAACAACTCCATGTCTCCAATGTCATCCCAACTCAGTGGCGATCGACATTTCTTCCCATATAGCGCGGCGAAAGGTGCCATGCCAATTACTCGTCTGGAAGCTGTTATTGTTGGCAAACTCCACAAGATGGAGATGATCCTCCCAAGAACCCTTGAAGTCCAACATGCACGCCCTCAGCATGTCCTCCAAGATCTGGATCGTCCTCTCGGACTGGCCATCCGTCTGTGGGTGGTACGCCGTGCTGAAACTCAGACTCGTACCCAAACTCTTCTACAGACTCTGCCAGAACTGAGACGTGAACCTCGTGTCTCTGTCCGACACGATGCTCACAGGGACTCCGTGAAGTCGTACGATCTCCTGCACGATTCACGTTACATCACTATCTAAACTAGGGAAAGGAAATAGAAATGGAAAGTAAAGGTATTTACCTCCATATATCTCCTCGCTAGCGTCTCAGTAGACTGTCCTACTCGGAAAGGGAATAAAGTGCGCGGATTTGGTTAATCGGTCTACGATCACCCAAATTACGTCATTCTGCTTCGGACTCCAAGGTAGTCCAGTCACGAAATCCATAATGATGTGTTGCCACTTCCACTCCGGAATCGGAAGCGGTTGTAGCAACCCTGTCGTACGCTGATGCTCCGCCTTTACCTGCTGGCAAACCAGACACTTGGCTACATTCTGAGCCACGCTCCTCTTCATTCCATGCCACCAATAGTTCAGGCGAAGATCCTTATACATCTTGGTACCACCAGAATGCACAGAATACGGCGAACTGTGTGCCTCAATCAACAACTCCTCTCTGATGTCTCCAGCTGGCACACACAATCTGGCTCCAAATCTCAGCGAGCCATCCTCATGAATTAAGAAGTCAGTCCGCAGACCGGCTTCCACCAGCTCCCGAATCATCACCAACTTCGGGTCTCCAGCCTGTCCAGCCTTAATCCTATCCACGATCGTCGACTGTATATGCATACACATCAACGAAGAAGCCTCTCCAGGAAGAACGATCTCAATACCAGACTCGCAAAAATCTTGCTGCAATCTCCACTGCAAAGTCAACATCATCACCGCTGGAAGCCTACTCAGCGCATCCGGAACCACATTCACCTTACCAGGGTGATACTGCAGATCGATCTCATAATCTGTCATGAGCTCCAACCACCGACGCTGTCGCATGTTGAGCTCCTTCTGAGTAAAAATGTACTTCAAGTTTTTGTGATCGGTGAAGATCTTCACCCTCTCACTCAGCAGGAAGTGCCTCCAAATCTTCAGCGCAAACACGAATGCTGCCAACTCCAAGTCATGCGTCGGGTAATTCTTCTCATGGGTCTTAAGCTGACGTGAAGCATACGCTACCACGTGCCCATGCTGATGCAATACACAACCGAGACCCTTGCCGGAAGCATCGCAAAAGATCTCGAATCCCCCACTGCGATCAGGTACAGCAAGAACAGGGGCAGTCGTCAGCTTCTCCTTCAGGACACCAAAAGCCTCCTCACAGCCATCAGACCAAACAAATGGCACATCCTTCCGCGTCAGTCTGGTCATCGGCTCAGCAATACGGGAGAAGTCCTTAATGAACCACCGGTAATAACCAGCCAATCCAAGGAAACTCCGGATCTCAGACGCTGACTGCGGAACATGCCACTCCCTGATAGCCTTTCTTCTCGAGGTCCACCGAAATACCATCTCCCGACACCACATGTCCGAGAAAAGCAACTCTGTCCAGCCAAAACTCGCACTTGGAATACTTAGCATACAACCGATGCTTCCTCAAGATCTCCAACACTGTCCTCAAGTGTGATGCATGCTCCTCCTCTGACTTTGAGTAGATCAGAATGTCGTCAATGAAGATAATGACAAACTTGTCTAAAAAGTCATAGAAGATCAGGTTCATCAGATTCATAAAAACTGTGGGCGCGTTGGTTACACCGAAAGGCATAACCACGAACTCGTAGTGTCCATACTTCGTCCTGAATGCTGTCTTCGGAACATCTTCCTTCCTCACCTTCAGCTGATGATATCCACTCCTCAGATCCAACTTAGAGAATACCCTTGATCCTCCAAGCAGATCAAAGATATCATCGATGCGAGGCTACGGACATCGATTCTTGACGGTCACCGCATTCAACTCCTGGTAGTCCACACACATGCGACACGAACCGTCCTTCTTCTTCACTAGCAGGACCGGTGCTCCCCACGGAGACACACTGGGATGAATGTAACCCTTCTGAAGAAGTTCGTCCAGCTGCTTCCGCAATTCTTCCAATTCTGCTGGTGACATGCGATAGGGCGCCTTCGAAATAGGCTACGCTCCCGGAATAAGATCAATCGAAAACTCGAGAGCTCGATCGGGCAGCAATCCAGACATCTCCTCGAGGAAGACATCGTCGAAGTCACGCACCAACGCGGGCCTACACTGCTCCATCTACATAGCAACGATCTCCACCGGCTTGGCCCGAAACCTGACCGGACCAAGCGAACTGCTGCCACGGCTGAACTCGAACACCGGATGGCCTGGAATCTCGAACACCGCCTTCTTCCTCCGGCAATCGATCGTGGCGTAGAAACTCCCAAGCCAGTCCATCCCAAGGACGGCATCATAGTTGATGTCGTGGACGATGAAATCTGCGTAGAGCTCATGTCCACAGACCACCAAAGGGCAAGAATTGCAACCATGATGCACCGAGATCACGCCATTTCCTGTGACGATATCCCAACTCTTGGGAAGAGGGGAAGTCGACAAGGAATGCTTCTCCACGAAGCTCCGGGAAATAATGCACATCGATGCACCAGAGTCGAAGAGGACTCGGGCAGGAAATGTGCAAACCAAAATCACACCTAACAAGCAATCTAACAATCAAATCATATTCTAGCAACATAACAAGCAACCAACAAATTCCAACAAGCAAGACTAACTAAGAAAAGAAACAACTAGGCTGAGGGTTACCTGCAATAACCTCATCCTCAGTCTCAGCCTCAACTGCAATCATCAGGAAAACCTGCCTCCTTGGCTGAACAGCCTGCTGAACAGCCTGCCTCTGCGGAACGAGAGGCGCTCCACGTCCAGCAGGTATAGGTGCTCTTTGCTGCAACGGCTGAGCTGCAACAGGCCCTTTCCAAGACTGCTTGGACTTCGGGCAGTCCCTCATGACATGCGCTGGATCACCACAAATCAAGCACTGTCCCAACATCTTCCGGCACTGATCCTTGACATGCCCAGTCTTGCCACAGAAATGGCAAGACTTCAGAGTAGGATGTCCTCCTGGCCTCTTGAACTGTACCGGCTGATTGGGCCTGAACCCTGGTCTCATTACTGCCCTGGCCTGCTCCACATGTCTCTTCCCAGCTCCAGACGCACATCCTCTCTTCTGGTTCATAATCTGCTCCTGCCTCTTCGCTGCAATCAAAACCTTCTGATATGACTCCAAATCAGAAGAAGACACAAAGCTTTGAAGATCCAAAGAGAGCCCTTGCAGAAACCTCTGAGCCCTCTCATCAGCATCCTGCACCATCTTCGGTGCGAAACGGCTCAGCCTGGTGAACTCTTGGTGGTACTAGTCCACCGTCAAGCTCCCCTGATTCAGGTCAATGAAGCGATGCGCCATCTCCCTCCTGGCACAGCCTTCGGAAAGTACTCCTCGTCGAATCTGGACTTGAAAGTAGCCCAAGATATCGGCTCCTCCAGCATCTCCTCCTCAGCATCCCACCAGTTCCGAGCATTATCTCTAAGCTGCCTCTTCGCCAAGTCAACACATCCAGCCGGGTCGACCTTCGACATCTTCAGGTTGTCCTCCATATTCCTGGTCCACTCGTCAGCAGCTAGAGATCCTTCGGTCCCATCAAAGTAAGTGGGGCCCAGCTCCCGAAATTGCTTCGCTCCTGGCTCGAGGCGAGGAACATTCTGGACAGGCTGCGCTGCCCGAGCAGGCGGAACATTCCAGGCATTCGGCAGCATGCCTTGCTGCACCTGCATCATCTGATGCATCATCCGCATAATCTCCCCGTTGGTGGGCTCTCGGTCTGGCTCCTCGGCACGAGGGGGCACACCACCACCAGCACGGGTATTCCGTCTTCCAGCCATCTAATGAAACAGAAAAACGAAATAATCAAACTCTCAGCCTATGACTCGGGTGTCGAAATTATTTATCGGACATTTTATAATCCTTATCGTTGTTCCGATTAAGTCACAGTTACAGAGTGGAGACCTGCATGGGCCACCAACAAAATCTGTCACGACCCGCTTCCCTAAAATGGAGGCGAGGCGTAACGAGGCCCGCTCAGGCTGGGAGCTGTGAGGCTCCAAACCTGTAAAGCGTCTGGAATAACACGTAGATCCCTGTAATGTGACACGCAACAAAGATAACAATGATAGAAGAGACGAATAAAATTTTTATCAATCCCAAATGTCCAAATAAAATGTTCAACAACCAGATAAGCCACCAGGCTAACAACAGAGTCTAACAGAAAAGGCCCAGCATGGCCAACACAGAAAGTAACAACAAAAATGGTGCTACTCACCGACAAGCTAGCAACAGCTAACAAAGAACGACGAAGGAACACTAAGACTGGTCACCGGTGTCCTCGTACTCAACGTCAACAACGGAATCGGGCTCAACCTCCACGAACTCGTCGTCCTCAGCAACGGACTCTGGCTCAGCAACTAACATGCGACACCCAAAGAGAAGGGGCATATGTCAGTAAAGTCTACAAGACTTTGTGCAAGGAACTAAAGGAAGGTAAAAGCAACCTAGCAATTCTAAAATGTGCATGATATGACATATACATGAGATGTGCAGCAATTAAGTAAAACAGCAAGTGTGACATGGTAATGAGTAACATGACATGGAAACAATTCACAAGGACAAGTACAAGTATGGTAAGCACGTCGTGCACAGAGATTCCGTCCTTTGGCTAGAGTGGCTGTACGGGCCAACTCTTACGCTCAAGTGACCATTTATCCATACCCCTCCACGTGTATCGAGCATTGGTTTTCAACCAACACATGTGGCCCGCTTCTGGATCACGAGCCAGGAAGTGTTTTTAACAAGTATGGCGTAAGGTTATGTCCGCATAGCAGGTGCCTAGCCGGGAACACGGATTGTACAAGTATTTTGTAGCGTGTGCTACAATGCAACATACAAATCAAATGGCATGTATGGATGCAATGCATGGCAGATATTCAAACAAAAATATGTACCGTTAAAGAATTTAAACATGGCAGGCAAATGCATGACATGACATGACAAGGCAGTTCTAGCTTCGTTGTCAAGCTAGAACTTGAAATTGCGCATAGACCGCTATCATTTCACGGTCTAGTCTCTTTCACGCTAAAACGAGATAATGGCCTAAAGCATGGCCTAAAACAAGATTGGCAAGTTTCACTTGCCTGATTCCGGGGTTGTTGATCGACGAGTCTCAAAATCGCTACTCTACGGGGAATGGGTTCGCTGTTATGGCCAAAGTAGAAAATTAGAATTGAAAGATCTAATCCATATTTTGTATTGGAATCCTTCAACGTCTAGTAATCAATTTTTATTAGGTTTTCTAAATTACGGTGTGGGTTATGGAAAGATTAAAGGTAGATTACTAACCGTATTCGCAGGAGAAAGAACAACGATCCAAGACGTCTAAGAATCTGCATGTAGGAGAGGATCTCGACGATTTCCGGATTGCCGTTGCCAAATCGGATCTAGCACGGCAACGGAAGAAGCGATCCCGGGAACTACGGTTGAAAAGAACTCCTCGCGGCTGAGATACGACAGATCTGGAGATGGGAGAATGTAGGAGCAAATCTGGAGCAAAAGAGAATTTTGGGATTTTAGGGTCGGCCGGCGGCTCGCGGGGTGGTTGCCGACGCAATGGGTGAGAGAGAGCTCGGGAGGATGAAGGAAGGCAAGAGGAAGATTGGGGGATGATTGGGGAAGAAGGTTGGCTAGGAAAAGTGAAGAAAGAAATGAAAACGTACAAGGTTTAAATAAAAAGAAATAGCGGCGGCTACGACTTAACCTATGGTTTCTGGGTCAACTAGTCGGTCAGTGAAGGGTGGTCGACCGACTAGTTTGGGAACTAGTCGGTCGGTCGTCCAACTGCAACCGATTAAAAGCAAACAGTGAACAGGGTCTGTACAGGGAAGGCAGATTTACTCAGTCTGTGAAGACTCGTCAACCGACTAGTATGGGAACTAGTCGGTCGGTGAACGTTCATGGACCGACTAAAGGTCGAATAAGATAGACAATGAGTACTGACAGTTAGTCGGTCTGAGAAGAAACTCTAACCGACTAGTTTCTCAACTAGTCGGTCGATAGTTGTTCTTTGACCGACTAACTGTAAACAGTAACTCGGCAGACAAAAAGGAACTCTGTACAAGTCGGTCTGAGAACAAGTTCTGACTGACTAGTTTTGCAACTAGTCGGTCGATGAATGTGCTTAGACCGACTAAGAGTAAACAGTAACTCAGCTGAAATATATAAGATGAACTAGTCGGTCTGAGAAGAGTTGCCGACCGACTAGATTGCGATCTAGTCGGTTGGTTTTCCTTCTTGAACCAACTAAAATTCACGAAAAGTTCCGAATTGAAACGCGAAGCTTCGGGAAGATTCCTATGGCTTCTAAGATCATCCTAGCTCTAAGATATGGGCGCTATGAAGCTCGTCATGAATGACTTACTCCAAACTCATCGATCTAAGGATAGGAACTAGAAGATTATAAAGAACTGAGCGAAAACGCCCAACGACAGAAACGGGAACAACATACAAAGGAGAGAACAACCAACGCACACTTATATATAATAGATAAAAACCAGTCGTTACAGAAATAGAACCTTGAATCCTGTATTCATTATATTATGATATTGCTGAATCAATGTCCAATCATTGGTTGGCAGTTCTCCACTGTTCGCAGCTAAGATCCTGTGATAATTCAGTGACCAATTGTGTAGCAATTCCCTCGAGAATATTGAAGTTTAGAAGAACATTTGTGATAGTATCTACATGAAACATAACAAGATGCACATAAAAGACAAAAATAGAATAAATATATTTTTATTCCATATCAAACGGGAAGATAAAATTGAAATTCATTGACAAAGATAATAAAAAAATTCCTGAAACCATTCTAGTAACCCATAAATTAAAATCCCAATAATCGATTAATATTCAGGCATATTTTTCTGCGCCCGATATGATGTTTTCTAATGATATTAACACTTGCTCATATATAAGCGATTGTAGTGTAACTGTCTGCAGCTGATTATGCTCAGGAGTAGTATGTTTTATGTTGTTGTAGCCTGACAGGTTGTTGTTTCTGCGTCATAACTTCACATTTGAGAAGGCATATAGGGAGATAGCTTGTACGAAGGATAACAGATGCAGTAATCGCTGCATACTGATGATTATCCAATCAACGTTTTGTTACAAGGTATTGGCTGCTCTTTTAATACTGATTTTTTTTGTAGAGAGTTACACAATTACTGGCATGTTAACATTGAATGCATAATTAGTTCTTCCCTTGTTTCTCCTTGCCTCCATGGTGCATGAAAAAAATATTCTCATTAAAAGCACAATTAGCGCAATCAAAATTCACGAGCCATTCATCTTAGTATTGTCAATTTTGTATGATTATCTTATGAAATATTAATTTTTTTTCCTCGCTACGAGAAGTTTAGCTAGAAAGTTCTTAAAAGCATGCTTGTTGTCAGAATTGAGCCAAAAGCAACATAGGCAAAGTATTTAAACTGTATCTATATTAAAGCATACCGACAAATGTAATCCTTTATTTCAGTATTGGCCCATGGTCACTCTTTTCTACCTGCAATTAGCACAAATAAAGTCACAAGTGGATGACCAAAAATGACCATATTTGAATTCACTTATATAGACAGAAGATAAGAAGATAACTTGCTGAAGTCAATTGCAAAGAACTTTGGAGATGAATTTGTAAATGACATTACAACAGTCCGTTGGTCGTTAATGGTTCAATGTAGTAGATGTTGTTTTAGGGACTAAACAAATAAATGTGTGATTGAGATCCTTTAAAAGTTTGCCTGAAGACAAGAAGGATTGACCTGTATTTACAACATCAACTCCACTCAACTCCAGATTCGTTGATAGAATATGGCATTATATTATCTGGGCAAGGTTCTTTCTTAGAGCCTAGCTAGAACATTGCATTCTTAATTTCTTGTGTCGATATCGGACAAATAATCCATTAGCCAACATCATCAGTGAGTCTCTGTTAACATGCAAATGCTGAAAGATAATCCAATAATCTTACGGTTAAAAAGATCAATATAGAATGCCAGAGCTGAAATATAAATAACTGTGATATAATCCAAAGAAATTCCATTAGCTAAAAATAAATGAGACAAAAAGTTTTTGGAATACCTGGACTTGGTAACGGATAAAAAGACATGTATTCTTACCCCTTCAGTAAGTCATGATATATGACTCTTCTACTACCATTTTGGTTCCTCTAACTACAACCAACATACAAGCTTAGAGCTGATCTAATTTAAGCGATTATGTGAAGCCAAGTCTCTAAATGACAAATTAGACTTTGTTTAACGCAGCGTGTTCTTGTCGTAGTCTCTATATTTGGGAGGCTGGATCATCAATGAAGCCATGTGTACAGTTATTAGACATGTATTCTTGTCGTAGTCTCTAAATCTGTCAGCAAGTTATCCAAATTCAATATTCAGTTATTAACCCAAAAAACTAGGAAATGGAAATGTTCTTTTTCATCAATGCTGGATTCCCTTGCTTTGAATTTTGAGTTGGCAATTTCTCATCATATTAAAAGGCCAGATTCTTATCCTTGTGCTAATACTAATCAAGTAGAGCTCCAATGTTTACGTGAGAACAAAAAATATAATATCCTTCCAGTATTCTTATACTATCAACTATTTTTTTCTGACTCGAATCAAGAATTTTGTGGGTCATATTATATAATTAGCATAACTTTCAATCATTAGATAAATTTATCACACATTTGTGGCTTGATTAACAGCAGGACAAAAATCCATAGAGGAATACACAATGCATGACAGGAGATGAAAGTATATGTATGGATACATCTTATAGAACTAAATCAAAGAACTTTTGGTTTAAAAGACTTAACTTAATTAACTGAACTCTTGATTCATTGAAGTTTACAGGATGTGCTTTGGATGCCCAAATATACTCCAAAAGGAAGAACCGGTGGGAATGGCATGGAATGAGATCAAAAAGAGTACAACAGTACCCTTACAAACAAGCTAATAAGCAGCATTATCCGCATCTAATCTCCAACTTAGCCATACTGCCAACAGTGCAGTCAAGATCATACATTGAACCTCATGACATGAGTCTTGGTGTTATCACCCGAGTTGATATTGAGACCATCTCACATTCTAATTCATGACCAAATGTATGCATGGCCGTTAGTGGTTTCGTTTTGGACCAGGCTAACTCATTGTTCAATTGGGGAATCAACGGTATCGAATCGTTGGTACGAAAAACATAAATTACATATATGATGTAATAAAATGGAGAAAGATGACATACTCTTCTCTCCCAGTCGGGATGAAAGCAGACAAAATCGTAGACCGGAGTGATGGTAGAAAATAAGACGAGGTTCACTCCAATGAACACGAGGAGCCCCGTCATCGGCCGCGTTCTGTGAGGCATCTCTCTCATCCTTCTTTCTAACTGTGATTCATTTTGAAATAAGCGGTCACATATATTAAAAAATAGATAATGTAAAAGCAGAATTCTGAACCTTATTGATCCCTTTATTTCACATTATATGCAGAATCTAGTGAACGCCCGTTTTAGCTCTCTAACCACAAATTCAAAAGGTAGGAAATACCCAAAATCAGAAACAACTAAGAAAATAGGAGATTTTTTTCCTAACATTGCACAAAAAATATGATCTATGTTGAGCGCATTGTACTGGAAAATAAAAACACCTGACATTTTCAAAAAATGTATAATAAAAAATCATGAGAACTAAAATTTTGGTTTTTTTTGGGGGGGGGGACTGACATTTGGACTTGTAGATTCGAAGGACCTACCAAAGAGATTCTCGTCACTGACGAAGGCCCTATCACCGGGGACCGGTGCGCCGCTGGAGGACAGCCGCTGTGTCGGGGGCCCTGAACCTGTTTTCCACCTCTACCAGCCTGATGGCCCTGATCCCTGGTTTGTTAATAACGATGATTCGGCTACGGATAAAGCAGTGAGAACAAGCAAGGACGAAAGTATCAACAGTTTGGGATACAAACATTAGAAGCAAAATTGAAAAAAAAAATATACAGCAATCGATCTCATAATGATGAGTAGAAGCATGTATCACCGAGACAGGAACCGTCTGGGCGTAATCGTTTATTCGTCTTCGTCTCGCGGTCTCGACGACGTCGACGTTTCGTTGAGCGATTGAGGGCTGATGGCTTGGGGGAAGGATTAGGGTTGAGGGCGTTTCGCTGAGCGCCGTTTCAATTTTGAGATAATTTTTGGGTTGAGATCTTGGGGTAAGGATCGGGCTTCGGGCGTACTTGAACTCACTGATCCGGCTTTGGGTATATGCCCGTCACCAGGCTTGGTAAATCATTTGGATATTGGGCATACCCAATGGTCAATCGGGCCGCGTTTTATGTTGGGTTTTTTGGGATAGCCCGACTGGGCATCCATCTGTCCCGAGCCCAATCTCTATCATATGTATTTGCATAAGAACGGATTCAGATGCAGATAATCTGAGTTTATTTACTTACAAGTCCAGCATTATCCAACGTTTTAAAAAAGCATCGGGAAAAGTCCAGCATTTGCCGGCGTTTTTCGAAAAGCGCTGACAAAAGTCCAACATTTCCCAACATTTTAAAAAAGCATCGGGAAAAGTCTAGCATTTACCGGTGTTTTTCGGAAAGCGCTGGCACAAGTCCAGCAATTCCCAACGTTTTAAAAAAGCGTCGTGAAAAGTCCAGTATTTGCCTGCGTTTTTCGGAAAGCGTCGGGAAAAGCCCAGCATTTACCAACGATCTTATAAACGCTGGTAAAAGTCTAGCATTTGCCGACGTTCTTATAAACGCCGGCAAATGTCAAAATACCAATAGACATTTGCCAACGTTTCTTTATAACGTTGGCATAAAAACGTTGGTAAAAACCATTTTTTTAGTAGTGAATTGCTGCCCACTTCTCTTTCAACGCCACATCCCCGGCCCACTGAGGCGTTCCTTTTGGACCTCCACGCTCCGCGTTGATGTCTGTCTATCTGTCAAGTGTCATGTGTTCTAGTTTCCTATGTTCTTGTCGTATGTTCTAATTCATGTGTCAGTCTAGTTTTCCAATGTGTGAACGTACATGGCATGAAAGAGGAAAATGGGGAGTGCATTGAGCAGTGCCTTCATTTCATCTATCCCTTCAACATGAATATGTTTGCTATTAACATTTAATATCGACTCAAAATAGAGAGTTCGATACCAAATTTCACACACACCCCCCCAATAAATAAATAATAAAATAAATAAAAATAAAATAAAAATAAAAATAAAATAAAATAAAAATAATAGTAATAATAATCATTATTATTATATATAGACTCTTCTGGTCTACTCAATATTTATTTTATCCTCGTATGCTTCATTTTAGCTCCTTTTTGCAAATTCACAATCATAGACCACCACTTGCCTTTGAGGAAATTACATTGGTTTCTGTTACCTTTGGATATAAAATCTGCCTTATCAAATTTTGACTCTTCCATTGTCGTCCGTAGTTTACCTTTACCTAGGAGCTTCTGTACCAGGCTATAGTTCGTCAGGCCATGGTTGGGCAACCAGTACCCCAGTTAATGTACTTGCATACAAGGACATGCATACTCTATTGCCATACATAATTGCTTTGTGTCAGAGCAAAACCTGGTTGCTGCATGATTTATCGATTATTTTTTGACATTATCACATATCTGGATCATTTTTTATTTGGCTCATGTATAGTTATGCGAATATGAACCACGAGAAAAACTATTGTCTGGAGAACACATTACAACTATCTGCAAACTTCTTCACTACACATTTTCTTGTGATGTTTTTTTGCAGATTATGTATAATTACATATGTTTTTGTATATGATGGTAATTTACAATTCTGATAATGTTGTTTTCCTATATGCATACTAACTAGGAATCCATATGTCTGGATCCAACCCATACCAAAGCAACCAATCGAAGATACCAAAAAAGAACAGCATATGTATGCAGTCATTTCAATGTACACTAGAGAATCAAGTTGTTGATCTTTGTTGTTTGCTAGAATCTGATTTTATAAGTGCCAAGTTTTATGCAAACTTTGTCTGTCGCGGAATTGATAATGATACAACTATTATGGATTAGTTGCATTGATTTTAAGTTGGATAATCACTTTGAAAGTTTTGACACCGAAATTGCAATGAAAGTGAATTTCTATTGAACATTACAAAGAAGTTATTACCACCGTGCCATGTCATTCATTGGCAAACTTAAACACGATAGCAAACTCCACCGGTGCATTTCAATTCATCGCTGCAATGATGTGTATTCTCAAAGCCATCGCCTCCATCGTTCCCCAAGGCGCACTTGGGGTCACGATCGAAATCGCATGCCTTACAGTAGAAGGACCAAGCTGATCCATCCTCCCCGCACATATCACAAAAATAACCATATCGTTTGGCCAGCTCCAACTCATGTTTCTGGTGCAACTCATGTTTCAATGTCTTCGGCCAATGCTCCCCCAATCCCTTTAGATGATCCTCGGTGAAGGGATATGATGAACACCAAAAGTTCAGCAAGTTGATCTCGCCAACAATGGCGGAAATCAATAAGAAATTTAACAACTATAAGAAGAAAATTGCAGACAAAGAATAAAAGCGGGAAAAAACTGGGGAAAATTTCATTCATACAATCGATAATTCCTTCTCTTCTCTCAGCAGTATTTATACACCCAATTCTCTAACAAACTCCCTCCATCTGGTGAGCTGTCTGCACGTGGTTGAGATGTCCGCACGGGGTCGTTGCAGCGGCAAACAAACGGGTGACGTCAGCAATATTCGCAAGGAGGAAAGAGAAGAAGAATGCCTCGCAAATTCGCTGAGTTGAGATGCCTTCAGCAGCGCGCCTCATACCGTTGAGAAGTCACGTGCTCCCTTGGCCCTCCGACTAATGCTGATCAACGGTCCTCATTCACAGGTAAGTTGAGATGAGCGGATCTCTTTAAATCTTGATCAACGACCGGATCTCGCTTCCTCTCTTGATCCCACGGCCGTGCCGTTTCATCGAAGACTTGACCGTTGGCTGCTTCTTCTTCGTCAATCTCTCCAACGGCGACTGATACCCACTCCGGCAGCTTCGTCTGAGCCTCAGCAGCTTCCACAAATTGAGTTCTAACAATCCCTTCCCCTTTACGAGACCTTGCCTCAAGGTCGAACGAAGAAAAAAAAACGCTTCACCAGGTTCCAGTATGACTTCCAAATGGCATCGTCCTCGGGCTGCTGGCGCCATTTGTTGAAGCTTCCCAAAATTGTTCTCTCAATCTGTTGCTTCTTCATCAATGACTTCCCTTTGACAAAGCATCCCGTCTGACCTCCTCTTGTACTTGTCTCCCTCCCCCAGTTTGAGGAATAACCAAACCTCAACTCATTTTCTACCAAACATTTATATTCTTTCAGCCTCAACCCCTCATGACACCCTACGGATTTGGCTCCTCCAGGATCAAAGATGTAATGCTCTGCTTGGACCTTGCAACTCTTCAGTGTTCCCTTGAGCTCAGTCCTCATCTCAGTCACCAAGGCCTCAGTTGCAAGTGTAAATGCAAGTGTAATGCCTTGCCAATTAGCAGCATCTATACTCAATGAATCACCCAATTCATATGGATTGTCTGTAATAACATCCTCAGAATCCTTTCTACTAACAACCATTTTTCTCTCTAACTTGTCTTCACAAAAGTGTGCTCTAATCTGGGTCTGGACTACAACACTAGCATGTGTCTGCGTTGTTATCACAAGCTCAGATGCAGCTTCGTAGAACTCTTCGGGGTAAAGAAGAACTTGGAGCATTAATTGGATACGCACAAAACGTAAAGCATGCAATTTATTTGCTTCCAGATCTGACTCCCCCTTTCTTTCCTCTTGAAGAAGTCTACATTCAGTTTCTTGCAATTTCTTGAATTCCTCTTGATCCTTCTCACTAAGTCTCATGTAGAGTGATACTGATGGAATGTTGCACAAAGTCTTGAGGAAACAAATTAAGTAAGATCCAAGTTCATTTCTCTCCGGGCCGCCCGATGTAATATTTGAAACCTCTCCTTTTTGTGCATCCCCTAGTAATAACTGAAGTTGCTTAATACATATCCTGCACAAAGAACTAGAAATGGCTGCTTTCGGCCACTTAACCTTCTCTTGCAACTCAAATGATGTCACTTCAGTGCCCAGAGATATAGAAAACAAACCCTGAACTGCCAGGAATTTCATAATTTCTGCCTGCACCAGAAGTTTGTCTTCTATAAATTTTACTATTTGGGTGTCTGCCCATGATTTTGCATTGGAACCCAACTTTAGGTTCTTCAAAACCCGCGGCATGGTATCTACAATCCAATTCTTGAGCGTATCTGTGTTCCCTGATCCTTCTGGGAAGTCATTATCCTCCACCGAGCAAATTTCTGAATTTTCATCTGTTGACTGACTTTGGTCAGATGGTTCATCAGCAAGGACCCCATCATTCACAAATAAACTCATTGCTTTATACCCAAAGAGCAAGCACCCTTGACCATGGACAAATTTTGCAACTAAATCTTTGACTGTGTGTGTTTTCATGATGCTGTCAAATCTACCACTGCTGTGTTTCTGTAAGGCTACAATCACTGAGACATGACGTTCATCATCATCTTCTTCAATCCACTTAACAAATTCATTCATGAGGTATTGGGCCATTTCATGCAAATTGGAACCCTTGGTAGCAAGGATGTCCATCAAGTACTGAATAAGCTTGTAAGAAAGGACAATCGGGACACAAGAAGATGGCAACAGTGGGATGAAAAGAAGAATAATCATGAATGCCAAATGCTTACATTCATGAGATGATAAAAGCAGCGATTCTTCAATGACAACCTCACAGAAACAACGAATATTCTTTGTCATTTCTTCAAGAGAGCCCCCTTTGTGATTCTTCGTGTGCCTTTTAACAGAATGTGTATATGTTGCTGCTTTTCCTTGAGAAGCCAATGCAGGTACAAGAATATCTGCCAGTAATTGCCAAAGACTATGAACTTGAGGGTGACAGAATGTTGATTCCTTGAAGCAAGGGACAAGATAGGGAAGATGATCTCGAGTGAAGAAGTTGTCAGGAACGAACGGACATGGCCAGAGTTTGCCAAATATTTCACTGTCCAGAGGAACTCTCTCCCGCAACTTCAAAGCTAAGAATAAGGCATCTGGATCTCCAATGTTGGAAGCTTTCTGGAAGCACTCCAATGTGACAAGCTCATGAATCCAATGGCCTTCCCTCTTCAGTCCAAGCACGCCGTCTTGATTTTTTTGGTCGGAACGGTGGGTATCAACCGCAGGTGTAGTATTTGCTGCTGATGAGTCTCCTTGCCAGAACACCCGAGCTCGTTGGAGCAAATAACCAAACACCTGGCGAGCTTCTTCTTTATCTTCTTCTTCACATTCAATGTCATCATCTTCACAGTGAACCCACATACCATTAATTCCAAGTCCTCCAGGATCAAATACATCATTTCTGCAGCCCCCCATATTGAGTACATTGGCATTGGATTGAATGGCGCGTTGCTCAGAACACCATACATGGAAGCTGGCAGCCATGACTGGAGAAAATTCTTGGACTTCCCCATCATCCATGCTGGCTTTAGCTTTTAATGATTGGGAAGAGAAGCTAACAAGTACATCTTCTTGAAAGCTGGGTAAAAGTAAGCGATGGTCATACCTATTGCACTCGTTGGAGGCAGCCATTCCAAAGATGAAGTTGGAACCACTGAAGGAAGCTGGAGATGACTGGCGTAGAAGATGATTGTGGTTCGTAGAGAAATAGGCTGAATCCATCACCTCGACGTCCTCAATTCGGCATAGGTTTTCTTTGGTAAGAAGCTCAGTCTCTTCTTTGACCTCTTCATCTTCAAAAGTGTCTTCATCATCTTCAGATGAGCTTGGCTCAACACTGGAGGCATATGCCGCGTTACTTGACAAATCGGCTGCAGACTTCTTAGATTCCTGAATCCTCGCCATATGCTTTCGAAAGATCGCCTTATTCTCAGCTCTCCACAGCTCCAAGCTACCAAGAATTTGTTGACACAGGAATATGAAATTATCACTCTCCTTGATCCAGGCTCTGTACCCCTCGTCGAACGATCGCGGATATTCCATGGCTCGTAGCTGAGCTCTGATACCAATTGATGAACACCAAAAGTTCAGCAAGTTGATCTCGCCAACAATGGCGGAAATCAATAAGAAATTTAACAACTATAAGAAGAAAATTGCAGACAAAGAATAAAAGCGGGAAAAAACTGGGGAAAATTTCATTCATACAATCGATAATTCCTTCTCTTCTCTCAGCAGTATTTATACACCCAATTCTCTAACAAACTCCCTCCATCTGGTGAGCTGTCTGCACGTGGTTGAGATGTCCGCACGGGGTCGTTGCAGCGGCAAACAAACGGGTGACGTCAGCAATATTCGCAAGGAGGAAAGAGAAGAAGAATGCCTCGCAAATTCGCTGAGTTGAGATGCCTTCAGCAGCGCGCCTCATACCGTTGAGAAGTCACGTGCTCCCTTGGCCCTCCGACTAATGCTGATCAACGGTCCTCATTCACAGGTAAGTTGAGATGAGCGGATCTCTTTAAATCTTGATCAACGACCGGATCTCGCTTCCTCTCTTGATCCCACGGCCGTGCCGTTTCATCGAAGACTTGACCGTTGGCTGCTTCTTCTTCGTCAATCTCTCCAACGGCGACTGATACCCACTCCGGCAGCTTCGTCTGAGCCTCAGCAGCTTCCACAAATTGAGTTCTAACAGGATATGCATCGGATCCAAATGCCATCAGGAAGTCCTTAGCCTTGTCTATGATCGTCCGTCCATCAGTCCCGACAGCCACAACCATGGGCGTGCACCGCAGCTTGAGCTTGCGGCACAATGTCTCCATCCTCTGATCTCCGAAAGGCAGAGCCAGCCATGGCATCGATGAATATGAATTATCAAAGCCTGATTGGTCTTTGTCCCACGATATAAACATTATTTCGACTTCATCTCCCTTCGCCTTGATATTCAAATTTGGAAAAAAGATGAATAAAGCGACGTTTTTTACTTTCTTCTCGCGTCCAATATGATGACAAGGGGATGATCTCGAATGAGGAGGCAGATGAAGATGGTTCAGCGGGGTCAAGTGGTTAGATCGTCTTATATTGTTATATTGTTGTTATCCGTATGGTATGAATGCAATTAAAAACCAGAACTTCATATCTACAACAAACATTATTAAAGTTTGAATTGAAGATAAACATACCTTTAGCCTTGAATCCAAACAAAACAATTACTCTTTAACACCCAATTCATCTTTCTTGTCTACTCCATATCTCGACGTCGTAGCTTTAATGTAATTATAAAGAGCATATACGATAAACACTCAACCCATTTTATTTAATAAATAAAACAATAACAAAATGTTGAGTCATCAATATAAGAAATGTTATATTCTCTTACTTAACTCAATATAACAGTGTATTACTACAACTTTTACGTAACCAAAATATCTGGTGCATCAATTACAATTGTTCCATCTTGATAAAACTATAAACTTAACGAGTTAAACTTTAAATTTTCATAACTGTAAAATTCACATTTTATTATCATGTTTGAAATGCTAACAATAGCGATATATGTTGAAAAATATGATACCAAGCACCACAAATATCTAAAGATTAATCTCGGATTTATGAGGAATTTTTAGAGGTTTTTTTGTTGGAGATTTGTTGGACCCCGAAATCAAGAGTCTCAGAAGCCCAGCCATTTATAATTATTCGATTTTATAGCACAGTCGAAACCCAATAGCAGAGGCCCAAGTCCGGTTGAATAGCGCGGCCCGCGGGCACGTCGCTGCTCACGCCAGTGGGGGAGCTCTGAGCCGACGATGGCCCTGCTGCGCAAGGGCAAAGCGCAGCATAATTCCACGTTGCTTTAGTTGGTGACAAGCCCAGATGCCGCAATAAAGTGGTACCATAAAGAGGCTGATCTGACATCGGATGTCGTCGTAGGCAGACTGCCTAAAGGAGCCCGTGTTTGAGCGGAGTCTGCTTAGTCTGGATACCATTTCTGGCTACCTCCAAAATTTTCTGGCCCGCCTATTTAATTACAGTTACGCATAAAAAGGAGAGCATATGGTCCTCATTGTTGGATATTTCTTCCAATTTCAAAGGCAAAATAGTCTCACATTGGATGGGATATAAACCTTCAATGGGTATATTATAGACTTCCTCCTAATGGGCTATTGGACTTGTTAATGGGCTAGCACTTGGGGGTATCTCGCGGGCGCATGAGCCCACACCGGAACCGAGCCCAAATCGGGTTGAGCCGAATGGAAAATCTGGGCGTCGAATCCGGAAAACCTTAGCAGGGGGGGTTCACGGGTGCGCACGCTGAGTGCCCGAGTTTTGCGTTAATTTTTTGGCCCGCTTGATTGGCAGAATTTGAAAGGCCCATTACGGTTTTACGGTTTTAATTTTCCCCAACAGCCATATTTCTTTTATTGCGCTGTTTAATGGCCCAACAGCTATTTTCTCATTTAATTTCGCAACCGCTAGCTATTATTTCATTTAATGGCAGAATCAAAACCTTTTCTTAATTACAGAATTCCAACAGCCTTTTTTTCTGCCCTATATAAACTCAATTCTGGCAAGGGTTTTTTGGCATTGCGAAAACTCAATTCTTCCTCAACAAAAGTTGGCGCTGCTTTGTGCTGTTCGTCTCGGCCTCCACAGACCCGAGCCGATATTCTCCTTCAGCAGTTCCTTGTTCGTGCAGCCTTCTGCGTCCCCCCTTGCTCTTCCTCCTCTTCGTTCGAGATCGAAGAACAGTTGCTGCTCGCTGGATCCTTGTCCTGTGAGTGCACACTTACAAGGCCGTTGCCGTTGAATCCTGGAGGGTAGCCGCTTGACCTGCCTTGCACTGAGTTCATACTCTGAGGGGCGGAAATCTACTCTTAAGGACAGTGCCTAGCACGCCTCGGCAATCCGATAAGTCCCTTCTTCCTCTGAATTCATAGCATCATCCTATTTAATCTGCTGTTTTTTACAACAAACACTCTATAAATGAGAGTGCGCCGGGTTCAACGCCATACAACTGAGGTGAAGACGTTACCGCAACATTCACCAGATTTATCAACATGAAGTTCTTTTAATCAACCAACCTTTAACAATCAGCATGCAGTTTTCAATGGAGCAGATATATATGGGAGGATTGCGAGTTTTAGATTGATCTTTTTAAATTTCTGGTCGTAATTGTTCTGTGATATTTAATATTTAGTTAGTTCGTTATTAGGTTCTTGTTGAAGTTGGCCATGGGGTTTTGCCAGTCTAGGAAAGACGAGGCTTCTGATGACTTTGCAGTTGGATACCTGAAGTGTGCAATCTGTGCATGTGCGTTTGTATGTAAGAAAATTGAAAGCCAGCTGTCTCTAACGAGAAGCGTGCGATCCTCGTGTTCTTTTGTCACGTTTTCTTAGAGAGCCGGGACATACTGAATAAAGAGAGGTTGGCATCGATCGTTACCACAAGTTTGGTGGCGATATCGACATGGTCAGATGGGTCGAACCTCGAATCGGATCACCATCTCCGAAGTGCAAGGAGCTGTTAGACTCGTCCCTGAGCCCCCTGGCTCCTAACGAGCAATCTTCAATGTTTGAGGTGCTGGAGGTGGCTATGCAGTGCACGAGGACGGCTTCTGCAGAGAGGCCTAGTTCAAGGAAAGTGTCCGAACTCCGTCGAAGATTCGAGGAAGAAGACTGTGGTCTGAGAGATCAATTTGTACTAGCGTGTTCATTTGTTTGATCACAGCCAATATATCAGCTGTGAAAGCTAGCCATGCATTTCCTTTTTGGTTTGAGTTTGAATGCAGTATCTGATTCCAGGTTCAGAGCTTCTGTTTTGATGTGCTACAAGATTTACAGAACTAGTTCGGAGAAATGAAGCATAATTATATAAATTTGATCATAATCTAAGCCGATTATAATGCTTTTGAAAAGTTGAACCGCACATTTTATCTGCTTTCATATAATAAAATTGAATCATGAAAAAAAATAGAATTAATAATAAGAAGAGCTTTCAAAACAAACCAGAATCAAAATCAAAATTATGTATCCGGGTTTGGGTTGATCCTCCATAAATCACATCCCAGTCACACTAGTTTACAACACCCTAATTTCGGTGTAAGTTTCCTGCATTATTGCTCATATTTAAAATTTTGTATTTCTAAGTTGAATTATGAATTATGATCGTAGGAGTAACATGTGACCAACGCAAAATTCAATTGGAGTGGGGGAGGGTGCCCCACGCTGCCCAGATTTCTTCATTCATTCATTTATTTATTTGTAGGTGCAGTGGTTGGCTTTCTAAGAGAGGGAGTGGGTGAGGGTTGCCCACGCTGGGACGTTGGCATCAAGAGATGTCAGCCACACACAACCCCTTCCTCCTGAAATAACCCTTTAAACCGATACTTTTATTCGCTTTTTTGTAACAGTCTAACAGAAGCAAATACTTGGTATCCAAACACTTCATTTCTTTGTTTAAAAAATATTTATCAGGCCCGTCATCATCACAACTAGCAGTTGCAAACGAATAATAGTCGTCGTCGCCGTCGCCGTCGCCGTCGGCGGAAGGAGTGATGTAATTCCTTCGCTTTGATCTCGTCACAACGAAAGAACTCGGGTTTTGACCAAACCAATAATCATAAGGTGCGAAGAAGTTGGTTCGATTCGGCGCTGAAGAAGCAGGCGTACTGCAAACGAGTTATCTTGTGCAGAGGTAACTCGATTGTGCCTGTATTCGGCCTATCTGACTCTGCACAAGTCAGATACGCGAATGATGGGCATGAGGCTTCTACATCGCAGTTGGTCGTTCGGTCGTCAGTTCGAGTCTGTGAGTCGAACGCTCGGTCATTGGGTCGTTGTGTCGTAACGCGGTTAGAGTCTGTGTTCGGTCGAACAGTCGTATGGAGGCTTGAATAATGGAAGCTCGTACGCGTGGCTAGGCACTTCGGTCATTAAGTACAGAAGGAAGCTCGTTCGGTCGAAGGGAGCCCACTAGGATGCGGCGGAGGCCCACTAGGACGCGTCAACATTAATTGCGTTGAGCTGTGATTGGATAGGATTAATTGCCTAGTTTTATGAAATTAGGTCAAAATAAGGTAGTTCTACAAAATGTAAGATAAGATTGGGTTTTTTAAAATTTCGAAAGGTTATGGTTGTTGTGTTTTTTCCCCAAAGTTCATGGTATTTTATGAGATCTGACCAAAATTTAGGACAGTTTTATAAAATTATACCTCTTTTATGCGAATAAATCTTTAAAACTTTCTTATAACATTAATCCCTACACAATCCAGCATAAATAAACTTAAAACATATTTGAGCTTTTTAGATCTCGGGGACAAGTGGTCTTCAAATAACCAAATTTTTTCAAAGCCAACTCTAGCGTCGGAAACTATTTAGAAGCCCATCAACTTACAACGGGGTCCAAATTGCATGAAAGCCGATGAGCCCGTTTAGGGGAGTGGTCAACCCAAGCGCACACAAAATTACAGGGGCACATAAGAAATTGGCGAATAAAAATCACTCCTCAAAGGGGCTCACCAAAATATTTGGTTTTAAATTTCATAATTCATGTTGGTCGTCATGAATCATGATCAAACAAAAGAAGAAGCATGAATCAAGATATTGCCGGACAACCCTTAACAAAAATACAAGGGGCAGTAGGGCATGTTGCCAAAGGACAATGATCGTCCATATCCAATCCCCACCAACTGACCCCATATATCCCCTTCAGGTTGAGAGCAAGCGTTGTCAACACCGCCATGCACGCAGCCCCAGCATCGAGCCCTGCTGACAGTAGATAGTTGTACCTAGACCACCACCCTCTGCACTTCTTAAACACGACGAAGTTGAATACCATCCCGACTACAAACCAAGACCAGTAGTTCACAGCGGTGGCCGGCGGCATGAAAGCACCAGCGGCAAACATTACTGGAAAGTTGATGAGGCGGATCCACTTCCGTTCAGGGTATGCTCTAGCGAGGATCCATACGAGCACGGGTGCAACAAACCCAACGATAAAAAACAAGAAGATTACTGAATACGTGCCATCTGGATAGAACATTCTCTGCGGACCAACGACGCTCAGCGTGATCGCAGAATTATAGGTTAACTGCTCGGCTGGGCATGTCCACGAGCTCCCATTTGGCAATAAGTTTGGATGGCATATGTTCTCGATTGAATCCAACAACCACCACGACACGCTTAAGTTGATAACAGACCCCAACGTGGTACCTAAAACCTGCTTTGCATCCTCAATGTTAGTTCGTCCGAGAACCTTGTACCTCATGGACTAATAAAAAATAAGAGCACTTGAGTTGAGAATATTTGAATGCCACCTGAGCAAGGAACATGGTCTTTGGAGGAATCTTCATATAGTGTCCTAGCTTGAAATCAGACGTGAAGCCCATTACCGCGATCATGCTCATATATCCGTAGTATTTAAACGTTAAGTTCCCAATAGGCTTCCCTGGATCAATATATGCAATTATTATCTCCAACAACCTGCTCATCGGTAGTTCCTGCGTCATGATAAACAGAGTGTAAAACTCATAATTTGTGCTTTTTAGGGGTCAGAGGAAAATTTAGATCCATACCGAGTTAGCTGTAGCTCCAAGAATACCATTTGGAAGTATCAATATGAAGAGCAGGGCGACTGCCAACAGAACCCCCCAATATGATAGCTGAAGTTGTTGCTTAAATGCTTCGCAGGTGAAAACCGCTAGGCCAATCGTGGAGAACATGATGGAGTAGAACCACCATTGAGGTACAGACTCATAATTTCTTTTCATTAGCTTGGTGTGAATGTCTTCCCCTTCTGTTGTATATGCTCTCCTAAATTGGTTCCATATTGATCTAACACATAATAAGAAGACAACTAGTTGTAAATACAGTTGTAGACAAACTAGAGAGGAAGAAGAAGCAAAAGATGTCACATTACCGTCCATAGAATAGGGCAACATGGGAAATGCTGGATGTAAGGCAAGCAAAACTGAACCCGTAATGATACTGGAATTGCGTGCTTAAGTAAAGCTTTGAGTAGTTATGGTACGCATCCACGTCGAATTCAAACTTCTTGTTCATAATACGAGATATGTTGTATGTTTGCCCTTCGGAATCAAAAAGATCCGATGAGACAATCGGAAACCTCTTTGCATTATGTGCGTTCGTCCAATAAGATATGGATGTCAGCACGAAGGTGCACGCGATGAATCCGACCATCGTGTTAATGATGACCGAGGTTGGAGTAACCATTGGACTGCCTAGGAAAGCAGATATGGTTGTCCAATCTATAGCAAAGGAGCCAAGCCCCAGTCCATGAAGGCCAGAGCCTATTTGATGCGCTGTTATCGAATCTTTCCATATCCAGCAAACGAACGACAAAGCGGTTATGGAAGGAAAGAAGTAGCCAGGGACTATGTAATATGCAAAACTGGAGACCGCAACCATGAGAAAGAATTGAAACCTTGTGAGCCGGCCCTTTTGCCTCTTCTCTGGTTCATGGAGAGCTCTGAATAATAAAGAAGACAACACCATAATCATTTTTCATAACATGCATAAAAGCAACATATATAGCATTGTCTTAAGAAAATATATTCTTGGATACCTGTAGAAAGAAACTGACACCAGAACTGAAGGCCACCACATGTAGGGAGAATGTACTAAAAACTTCATAAAGATACCAGCAAACCCATATCCAAGTAACTGTTAAAAAAACAAATAAATAAGGAAGACGTGAGCAATCAAGAGAACAAGGAAGAAACAAAAGTAAATATGCATTAATCCAATAGTGTGTACGCAAAAAAGTAATATATCAAAGAAATCATTTTACTAAAATAGTCATTATGAAAACAAACAATGGATATGAGTACAGCTCATTTTAGAAAATGAGCTAACCCCTATGCATATAAATGGTTTGATAAATTGTTCATTCACATATCGTGTATGTCATAAACAATGAATGATTTATTATTGTGATATCATCCTTTAAAAATTATTGTTACTTGTATAGCTGGTTTATTACGCTGGTTGATTACTTATCTTATTGCTATTAACAACATTTCCTTTACTATTATTTTGATCAAACAAATAAAACTTTGATATTTAGGATTTTCTTCTAATTCTATGCTGAACTATACTATCTTTTATTAATAAATTCAAACTAAAATGATGTGTTTGGTAGATAAACCTATACACATATTCTATTATTGTTGTTAGCGCAAACTTTAATATTAGTTTCATGTTATGTATGATCATATATTATCTCAACGCTGATATTTTTGAGATATTTTTTATTTTTATTGATATTAGGCATTTTATGTATGTAATTCAGCATTATAGATATGTGATTAAAATATAACTGAACCATACCAAGTAATTTATTTGATTTCATATTTAAACGCTAGAATATATGGGTTTAGATTTGGATTTTATTTTCCATAGAAAATAAAATTGAATCATATAGATAGAGAGAGTTATCAGATTTGTCTTTTCTTTTCTATGTACATGGTCCAAACTTTGAAATCATTTTCATGAGGACAATTAAACTTTGAAATCAAGCAACTCATTTCTTTTAATTTTGACGTCTAAAGAGTATTTACTTTTACTTTTCAAAAAAATTTGCTTATATTTTCTTATATGTTGGCATGCAAAGCAATAGTGGGCTCAAATGGTAATAAGTTAATTATGCATAGACCATTTAAATATTTTTAACTATTGGTTAATTTCACATTGTGGTTAAAAATTAACATTAATTCATGATTTATTCTTTTTAATTTTGACTCTTTACATCCTGCCATATTTATGAGAAATTCTAGGTGTAAGGAAATAATTTCATTTCACCTAAATAGCCCTCTCTCTCTGTCTCTCATAAAAGTTATGAAAGTCCATATGATCTCCTTTTGACTAGAAAAGTAAGTTTATTTTTTGTAATGTTTTTGTTGTTAATATATCAAATTATCATGATAAAAGATATTTATAAATATATTGTGTAGTACAGAAATCAACAGACACTACTTGGCTTGGTGGTTTCTTTACACGAGCCCACATAGTCCACCATTGTTCTAATCCCACACAGGCCACACAATCACACCACTTTGGCTAACTTTTTAGTTGTTGATTATCTAATCAGGACAAAATTACAAGTTCTGTTAAAAGTTTTTTAGATTACTTATGTTTTTATTTTGTTTTTTTTCAAAAGTTTTTCTACGCTCCCTCTCTCCCTGCAAATCAAGAGGCTCCGTTTTGATCGATGGTGAGACTCGAGTGGATCTCGTTTGGTGGAAGGTTAGGATTTTGAACTATCTAATTCGGCACTTAATTTGGTTGTTGATTCTTTAATTTGGGAAAATTTTTAGGTTCTAATTTGGAGAGATTCATCAATTTTTTGGATTACTTATGTTTTTGATTTTTTTGCTATGTTATTTTTGAAAAGTTTTTATTCTCGTCAAGGGTAAAAACTACTGGTTACGCCACTGTATGTATATAATGTTAATTTTTTCAATAAATAAAATAAACAATTCCTGTAAAAAAATTATGCCCTCCTGAATTTAATTCTTGAATCAGTCACTGTCATATGTTTTGATATATAAATCCAATATCTTTTAAATTTATGTGTCTATCTATATATATATATATATATATATATATATATATATATATATATATATATATATATATATATATATATATATATATATATATATATATATATAGGCCAAGATTGGAAGCAATGCGTGGCTCTCAGGGGGGGACTATAATTGCATCAGATTTTTAAAGGAAAAACTGGGTGGAAGAGGCTGTGATAAACATGTAATGGATGAGTTCAATGACTGCCTAACTAAATGTTCCTTGATTGATCTCAAATGCTCTGGACATGCAATGAGTTGGTCTAATCGTCGAGTGGGAGTGGGACGAATTTCTGCAAGGCTGGACCGCGTATTATGCACAACAAAGCTTCTTGATGTCCTCCCTGATGCTTTTGTGGAATACTTGGACCCAGGCACTAGCGATCACTCCCCCATGCTTGTCAACTTGCAATCTAAGGTGAAATCATTTCCTAAACCTTTCAAGTTTTTTAATGTTTGGGCTACTCGGGAGGGATACCAAGAAGTGGTGGAATCTACTTGGGGTCAGCATGTGATTGGATCTCATATGCACAGAGTTGTTATCAAACTTAGGAACCTAAAAATGGCTCTAAGACCCTGGGCGGCAAATCACAAAACCTCTGTTGCCGAATGCAGACTTAGCCTGGAACAACTGCGCAACAAACCAACTCTAAATCATGATACTTCTCTTCAAAGAGAAGAGCAGCTGCTTGCTAATCAGCTTCATAGATTGATCCTAGAGGAAGAGGCTATCCTTCGGCAAAAGAGTAGGCAATCCTGGCTCAATCTTGGAGATAAAAACAAGAAATTCTTCTACAATGCTATGAAATCAAGACAGAGTATGAATAATTTGGTCCATTTGTTGGATGCTGAAGGAGCCCGGATTAATACAACAGATGAGCTTAGAAGTATTGCACCAAATTATTATGCCTCCCTCTATCACCAGTCCAACTACTGGAATGTTTTCCCGCGGCTTGTTACAAAACGGATTTTGACCCCGGAGGCGGCTACTTGGCTAGAGAGGAGAATTAGTGATGCTGAAATTAAGGAAGCAGTCTTTCAAATAGGGGTGGATAAATCCCCTGGACCAGATGGCTTCAACGGGTATTTCTATCAGACTAGTTGGAGTATTATTGGTAAGGACATCTCTGATGCCATTCACTCTTTTTTCCGTACTGGTATCCTTATGCATCCCATAAATCACACAAATCTTACCCTGGTCCCTAAGAAAACTTCTGCCACTTCTCTGAATGACTACAGACCAATAGCATGTTGCAATGTTCTTTATAAAGCTATTAGTAAAATCATTTGCAACAGGCTTAAGATTGTGGTTCATGAGCTTATATCCCCCAACCAGTCTGCCTTTCTCAAGGGCAGATTACTCTCTGATAGTGCTTTACTTGCTCATGAGCAAATCCGAGATTTCAGCAACCCAATGGGTTCTAGAGCTTGCCTCAAATTGGACCTCCGCAAGGCTTTTGATAGCGTGAACCGGGAGTTCATATACTACATTTTGCATCGTATGGGCTTCAACAGGAAATTTATCTCCTGGATAACTGAATGCATCTCTACCCCAACATTTTCTGTAATGGTAAATGGTTCACCTGTGGGGTATTTTGAGGGAAACAGGGGGCTCAGACAAGGGGATCCCCTATCCCCTTATCTATTTGTGATTACCATGGAGGCTTTCTCACTTCTTATTGAAAACTATATGATTTCTGGTATTATCCAACCTATGAGACGTTGTGGGGCGATATCTCACCTGCTATTCACAGATGACTTACTCTTATTCTGCAGGGCTAATCAACATTCATTTGCTGGTCTACTCTCTTTGCTTGAAGTTTTCTCTAATTATACGGGCTTGGAAATCAACTGGGACAAGAGTATTGCTATATTCAGTAAGGGTACTAAATCCCCAATGGCTCTGGCTAACATGTTGGGGATAAAGGTTGGCACTTCTTTCTCCACCTATTTGGGTCTTCCTCTTTCCACTAAATATCCAAAGGCTACTATGTTTGGGAGACTAATAGACAAATGTAACAAGAGGCTTGAGGGATGGACATCAAGTTTACTTTCTATAGCTGGCCGCATTGAACTGGTCAGAACAGTAATTTATGGCATGGTCAATTTCTGGCTACAGGTGTATAAAATTCCAAAATCTGTTCTGCGAACTATCACATCCACATGCAGGAGATTTGTTTGTGGCTCTTCCCGTCTCTGGGTTTGGAAGGACATTTGTATCCCCAAGAAGGAGGGTGGGGTGGGTTTAAGATTACTTAAGGATCTTAATATGGCGGCTGGTGTGAGACTTACGTGGCGATTATTGGCCACGGAGGGACTCTGGTCTAGGTATATGCGCACCAATTACAAAGATACATCCCATTTATTCTCCGCTCGAGGTTCACCAACACATTCAGGTACCTGGAAATTTTTGCTACACTGTAGGAATTTTTCCAAACATCTTATTAGCAAGACAGTAAGGGATGGTGCAACTACTCTTTTCTGGATGGATAATTGGCTTCCAGGAGGTCCTCTTGCGGAAATACATGATGTCCCTATTGATATAATCAACAAGCGAGTTAGTGACTATTGGACTGGGAGCGGATGGACCCAGGATGCGGAAATTGATAATGTCCGGCCGCTACTACACAACTTCTCCTTATCACCAGGGCACGATGAATGGCATTGGGCGGCTTCAAATGAATTCTCTTTCAAAGCTGCATGGGAGGGTACTAGGCAACGCCATGATCAATTCCAATATGCGTCGCTAGTCTGGTATAAACATAATGTTCCCAAGATGAGTCTCACTTTATTGCGTGCAATACAAGGGAAGTTGGCGACAAAGGATATTCTGAGAAAATGGAACCCACACATGGATACTGGGTGTGTGTTGTGTGAATCTACTGAGGCCGAAAATAAAGATCATCTATTCTTCGAGTGTGCTTACACTAAATACATCCTTTGCAGATGCTTACTAAAACTGGGTGTCTCGATCCCCACTGAACCATTGTTAGCTAAAGTTGGTGATCAATTCTTACTAAAATATGGGAAGAGGGAATCTATTGGTATTCTGGCGAGAATTGTGCTATCCTCTATGGTTTGGCACATTTGGAAGGAGAGGAATAAAAGAATATTCGATAAGACAAAGAAGTCTAAGACGGTTTTGTTTTATGAAATTTCTGCAACTGTTCGGGATTCCCTCCAACATCTGGAGGCAGATACTCAGGAAGCTAGTCTAGCTATGGAAAATTGGGAATTTAGAGATGCTGGCTAGATTTCTTTAGTTCTTTTGCATTGGGTTTTGTAGTTATGCTTGGCTGCTGTTGGGGTGGGGGTTTGCAGGTAGGAGGTGACGGCGCTTGTGCCCTCTCCCCCCTCCTTCAATCACCCCTCCTCAGCACGGCCATTTGTATTCTGTACATTATTGCTGGTAAATAAAGATACACACTAATCTTCCAAATATATATATATATATATATATATATTGATTATATATATATATATATATGCTGGAAATCCTTATCATCAATGTTCTTCATTCTGTCTTCGAAGGATGTCTACGTTTGCTGCAGCAAAGTCAACACCCAATTACACTGAAGAATTTCCACCGCTACAACGGAATTCTAATAACATTCGGAAGGAAAAAGCTGCTGGCCAGCCACCTGCTCCTTTGAGAGTGGCGAAGACTGGTCGAGAAGCCTGGAGTTCACTTTTTCCTGTAGGTCGAGCTGTTGAAGAGATTAGCAAATGCTCTTACTATCCTCTTCGGGAGGTTTCCTCGGGCAAGTCTGTCCCTTGGATCCCATAGGAAGCAATCTCTACTAACGTTGCAAAATGGGGACGAACACTAGCTGGTTATGTTGTGGGTGACAAACCTTTCTATTCCCACCTTCGTGCATGTGTCCATCGTTTGTGGCGGCCAAAGGGTACTTTACAGGTCCATTCTAGATAAAATGGCTTTTTCTTCTTCGTGTTTGAGCTAGAGGAAGATTGTAGCAGGGTACTCCAAGGGGGGCCTTGGATGTTTGATAAGAGAGTGATAGTGCTGCGACGCTGGACTCCAGATCTCACAATGGACAGAGATCTTCTGTCATCAATTCCAGTATGGGTAAGATTTCCTGACTTGCCGCTGAAATTTTGGTCTACTGAGTGCATCAGTATAATTGCTAGCTCTATAGGGAAGCCCTTATTCCTTGATAAGGCTACAGCTTTAGGAGAAAGATACTCATATGCAAGATGCTTTGTTGAAATTGATGCAAAGACCAAATTGCAAAAAACAATAGATATTGCTGTGGAGGATGAGGAGAATGTGGTCATTAGAGTGGAATATGAAAACTTACCTCCAAGCTGCCCAACGTGTGAGTGCTTTGGGCATTCAATCTCTCAATGCCCGTTTAAGAAGGTTTGGGTGGAGAAAGGCAAGGCTCCAATGTCTGCGACTAAAAGTGTGTTGATTAATGAAGGGAATGATACGAGTAGAGGTTTTTTATCTACTATAGAACATGGAGGTCCTTCTAATGGAAATGTAGCGGTTACTAATGGTGATGCAGCGGATGTACATGTGTTTCCAAATTCTGCGGAAGCTGGGGGCCCTTCTGGTAATGACCGTGTTGACGACCCTGACAATGTTGCGGATGCAAATGCTGATGAGGATGAATATGAGGAAGAATGGGAGGAAGAATTTGATGGAGATGCTACAATGATAAACCAAGAGTGGGAGGATGAAATGCGCCGCTTAGTGCCAAAATTTAAGACACTCAAAAAGACTTATTTGGACCCACCTCGACGGAAAAGCTCAAGGGAAACTAGGAATCCTAAATATCGCTAGGTTTCCTAGGATTATCAGAGTTGAAGTTTTACGTATGGCTGTGTATCTCTTGCGTGTCAGATTTGGTTCTATTTTGTAGACCAATATTGTAATTTGTTGAGTTATATGAATAAATTTGCTTACCCTTCAATATATATATATATATATATATATATATATATATATATATATATATATATATATATATATATATATATATATATATATGCATAAGAATCCCTTACCTTTCTTTCCATTCTAGTCGTCTTATGCGATTTGGACTGTCCATTAGTAGTTCTCTACTTTGCAAGCAATTCCACCACTCGAAAGCCTAGGAATGTAAGTTTTCCAATCTCAGACGATCTCCACCACACTTCTTTATATTTAGAAAAGTTAGCGTTTATGTAACGACCACTTTTCGTTGTACGTTGTTCGCGCACGTGCTTTTGGCCGTGCACGTGTTTGTTTTAGACTTTGTTTGTTTGTGAACACTTTGATGCGATATTCCGTTGTGAACGTCTCTGAGGGTAGTAAATTGTGGCACTAATCTGGAATGACGTTTCACGAGTCGTTTTCCCACAATTTAATCTTATTCGATGAGACGTTGCGATTCTCACTTTTGACGGGAGACGTTTCTATTTTTAGTTTCGTCGTCCGATGTCGAAATTGAGATTCGTCTTCTTAGTTAGCTCACTTTCGTCATCACGATCACTCCGATATTTATTTTATAATTTTTGATGTTTATTTGACCACTTTTATATTTTTAGCAAGGTTTAAAATATTTTTAAAAGCTAGGTTTTATATTAATTTCGACCAATAAAAATTTATTTGAGTTTCAAACGTTTTAAATAATTTTTGAGCCAAATCTTAGCCCCTATCTTGGCCGCACCCAATCCCTATATGATTAGAAAGAGTAGATTTGAATTTTAAATTATTTTAAACTCCTAATCTCATTAGGATTAGCCCTAGACCTAGTCAACCCATCTACACTATATAAACAACCTTTAGGAAGACCTATTTTCGCAAGAAAATAACCCTAGCCGCTTCCAAAACCCAAATTTGACGTTGCGACGAATCGTCGCGACGTTGCGACGAACTTCCCCCGCACCGACCGAGGAAACAGGCCCATTTTCCCCGCACCGATCGCTGCTCCGCCCGCACCAAGCTTCGCACAGCCACTCCGCATCGTCCCGCTCGCATCCCCGTGTCTGACCGAGAGAATCTCTCGGTCAGACCGAGAGACCCGCTCCACTCCGCACCCGCACCGCTGCAAGCCCCCGCTCTGTCGCCCGCACCAAGCCCCCGCTCCGCCCTGTGTCAGACCGATCACCCGCTCCGCACCAAGCATCGCTCTGCACCCACATCGCTAGCCGCTCCGTCGCCCCGTATCGCACCGTGCCCGACCGACAGAATCGCCCGCTCACGCCCGCACCGCTGCATGTTGCAACGTTGCAACGTTGCAACGACCCGCCCAAGCGCCCGACCGACGCTGTCACCCGCACCCGCTGCTGCGATCGACCCAAGCGCTGCACAAGCCCCGTTCCCCCGCACCGACCGATGGAATCCCCCGCACCGAGGCTGTACGACCGAGAGCCAAACATTGCAACCCCGCACCCGTCGCACCGCTTGCCACCGTGGGCCCCCAAGTTCTCCAGAGGTATTATGGGTCCCCTATTGGTCCCTAGGACTACTGTGGGCCCCACCTAGATGCTTCCTCTTCGACGATTCTCCGTGTACGACGTTGCGACACGTTGTAGCCCGTCGTCGCACGTGCTAGCTTTGGAATCTGGACTCGTCGCTCCGGTTGATGCTCTGAACTTCCCAGCGGAATCTATATTTGGAATCTGGACTTGGAGCGCATTCTTCTATTCCAATCCCTGGCGTCGCTACCCGACGCCAGTGTAGCTTTCGCGTCGTGTTGAGGTAACGCTTCGCACCCTTAGGACCCCCAACCCATTGCCTGTTAATCAAGACTAAAATTGATGTTTTTAAAATGTTTTAAATGTTTTAAATTCACTAATCAAGATTAATAATATGGACTTTTAGGCCGGTGGACTTGTGCACGTAGGATAATTGTGATTTTGGACTCATTGGACGGTGTGCTCAGGCGTTGTACTTGCAGGCAAGTGAAACTTGCCAACTCTTGTGTAGGGCCATGTTTTTAGGCCACTTCCTTGTTTTCAGCGTAAAAGAGACTAGTCAGTGAAATGATAGCTGGCTAGACGTCCACTTGATCTAGTTTGACAACGAAACTAGATCCGCCACCTAAATTGATCTAGCTTGACAACGAAGCTAGATCCTACTCTTTAACTTGTTGATCATGCATACTAAACTGTCATGTTTACTTTCTTTACTTGTACGCTTTACCACTTGACATGTCATGTCATCCATGCATTGAATGTCGCATTCGTAGCACACGCTACAATACTTGTACTTGTACTTCTTGAATACTACTTCCTGGGAACGGGCCTCATGTGTTGGTCAAAAGCCAATGCCCGGTTTCCTTGTCCGGCTAGGTGCACCCCTATGCCATACTTGTTAAAAACACTTCCTGGCTCATGATCCAGAAGCGAGCATACGCGTTCGGGGGTATGGCCCTGGCTCGATACACGTGAAGGGGTAGGGCTAAACGGTCACCTGAGCTTAGGAGTGGCCCGATCAGCCACTCTAGCCAGAAGGCGGAATCTCTGTGCACGAGGTGCTTACTTTACTTGTCTTGTACTAGTGAGTGTTACTTGTATAACTTGTCATCCATGCCATGTTGTAATGCCATGCTCGTACTTTACTTTCCTTTACTTTACTTGTTGCACTCATACCTTAACTGCCATGTCATTGCATTCATGCTAGAACTGCTAGGTTGCTTTACATACTTTCAGTTTCCTTGCACAAGTCTCTTGTAGACTTGCTGACATGTGCCCCTTGCTCTTTTGGGTGTCACACGTTAGATCTTGAGCCAGAGACCGTTGCTGAGTACGTGGTGTTTTGCTGACGCTGAGCCTGAGCACAAGTTTGTCCAAGAGGAGTTTTGCGGACACCGGTGACCCTTCTTTGTGACCATGCTGAGTTCTCCTTTTGTTTTAGGTTTTCTGTTAGTTGTCGGTGCGTGGCACCTTTGTTTTATATGTTGTACTTTTTTGGCCATGTTTGGGCCTTTAGACTCTTTTCTTTTAGCCTGGTGGCTTTTTCTGTGATGTTGAAACTTATTTTATGGATATTCTGAGATATCTCTTTTGTCTCATTTCATTATTATTATCTTTGTTTCGTTCGCGTTGCAAGGACCTGCAGTTTTAAATTTGATTGACGCTTATCGGACTTGCAGCTCTGCAGCTTCAAGTCTGAGCGGACCTTCTCACGCTTCGCCTCCATATTTTTGGGAAGCGGGGCGTGACAGTTTACGGGTGTTTTCTCACCACAGTCCGTTGACCGTCGACTGCGTGGTCAACGTGGTCAAGGGGCCGACTTGGGGGTCCCTTGGGATCACCGAGCCCGCGTGTTCTCGGCGTGAGTGGAAGCGAGGTCGGGTGCAGACGGGGTCGGGTCGATCCTCTGCCTTCAGGGAGCTGAGGAGAAGCCTCGGCTCGGTGGGTCGCGCTCGACCTCTGCTGGGTCGCGCTCGGCCTTGGTCTGATCTGCGTCGAGGGGTAGCCTCGACGCCTTGTAAGAGGGTCGGTGCTTGAGCAGTTGTCCACCTGACGACTGCGATGGGGGTGGCCGCCCGACGCTGAGGGGTAGCCTCGGCGCCTCGGATAGCTTCTTCCTGGACAGATGAGGAAACTCGTCAGGGAGGCTGGACCTAGGTTCCGGCTAAATCCCCTCTGATGCCTAAGTCAGATCAAGGTCTGAAAGGATACTCGGCGGGGGAGATTCGGCTTGTGAGGAAGCCGGATCGTCAACCCAGGCAGCGCGAGTTTGGGGGAGGGAGGAATTGAGGTGGCGAATGCCTATGTCATTGATGGAGTACCTCTATGTTGATTACCTGAGTCTCGATCCCTTTCTCCGTCGTCCTGGCCTTCCCCTTATAGGGTTCCTCGTGATTGTCCCACGTCCCGCCTCCTCTCACGTCCCTACGATCCGCCTCCGCCTCCTCCCACTCGTGCGTAGTATAGGGGTGGCCCATTAACGGGTCCATTAATGGCTATTATGGGATCGCGGATTCCGAGGGGCGTTTAATCGGGCCGAATGGGGGCTAGTCGGGTGCCCCCGAGGGTGGAGTGGCCGGGCCTTCAACCCCGTCCGTGGGCCTTTCCGGGCGGGTCCGTCTTCTCCAGTTGGCGTCCCCTTTGAGGCTGGGCCGTGGGCTGTTGTAACTTGGGGTGGTCCAAATTAGTCGTAACAATTACCCCCATCACCCAGGCCGTTCGGCTTCCGTCGGTTTGGTTCGGGTGATGTGACTCTTTCATGATCCGATGGGTGCGTCAGTCGAGGCTCCGCCATTAAATGAATGTCATTATTACCGCTCCGTTTGAACTTCCGTTGGTGCGGTTCTCGAAGCATCGCCGCCGTCTTGATATCACCACGTGCCCCTTGCGTTTATCTCCACCGTGCGCAGGGTCATTCAAAGGGCACCAGGAAAGGAGCGCCGACACCCGTTGGTTGAACGTGGCCAGATTTTCCTTCAGCATCTCCTTTTTCTAATTCTGCTCCAACTCCTCGTCATGTCGTCTTCTCCTGCCCCCGGTTCGGGTCGTCTAGAGGATGCAGTCCGCCTCGACTCGTCTGATAGCCCCGGCTCGGCGGTCGGTAGTCAGGGGGTGACCCCTCGGGGGTGCCTCCGGAGGTTCTGGGATGTTCTTCTTCCTTATGTGCCACCTCCGCCGAAGATTTGCGCGCCCGCTACCTTCTTCCCCCGTACTCCATCCGGGCCCCTGAGCCTAACGAGCGGATCTGCTTTCCGAGTCCGAAGGCGGTCGGGGTGTATGAGGTGTGCTTCCGATTCGGGCTTCAGTTCCCCCTTCATCCTTTCATAGTTGAGTTTCTGCGTGCTCATCGTGTGGCCCTATGCCAGTTCTACCCCAACGTGATCGGGCTCGTCATCGGGTTCGCCGTGCTCTGCCTTCAAAAGGGGGTGGTCCCCTCCCTCCGACTCTTCTCCCAATTTTATCGTCTGAGCCGTCATCAGTCGGTGGTCTGGATTTACATTAGCGCTCGGCCCTCGAAGAGCCTGATACTGGGGCTGCCGAGCTCCGTCAAGCTCCGGAAAGAGGAGTATCTCTTCGTTGTCGGCCCGTCGGATATGGATTTCCCAACTCACTGGAGTGCCGACGTGATGCTGGGACTAGAGCTGGGTGACCCAACTGCGATTGAACTCGAGACCGTGGAGGCCCTGTTGGCGATCCCGCCGGGCGATCGGAAAGTTACCGCTCTCTTTTCTGACCTCAATCTACGGAAGACCACGTGGCCCGCTGGTGAGTTTTGCCGTCCTTCATCGCTCCGAAGATAATGCTCCGTGGCCACTGTTCTGTGGCTGATAGGGTTGGTTGATGATGACTTTCCCCTGCGTAGGTGGGTTTCCCTCCAGTTCTTCTGCCCTTCCTCCTCAAGTCGGGATTCCGGACCCCGCCCCTCGGAGAGGGGATCATGTGCTGGCGGTCCGGAAGAAACAACGTGTTGACCGCCCGTCGGCTGGTGCCGAGAAGTTGAAGATGAAGGTCCCCTCTTCCTCCCAGCATGGCGTCTCTAAGAAGGTCTACACCCTCGCCGGGGAGGTTAGTGCTTCATTGCCCAAGTGCCAGGATCCGTCACCCTCGACCGAGGCAGTTTGTCCATGGGCTGGCCCCTCGTCTCCGCAGCCAGGCCCTCTTCCTGATATATACGAGCGGTATCTAGGTGCGTTCGGCTCCGCCCCTACGGATTTACCTCCGGGGGAGGAGGATCTTCTTCGTCCCCGCTTCCCCGTAGGAGCGGGTGAGTCGGTCTTTTCCGGCTGCAGTGTGGCGGCACGGGTGGCTGAGAACTGCCGTCTCTCCTCGGACCGAGCTGCTTTGGACGAGATTAGTGGCGACCGTCTGGCCGCTTTTGTGGTACAGGCCAGCCAACAGGTGGGGTTTCTTCCCTAACCCAGTCTTTTGCTGCTATCTTCAACTTACTCCCGCCTCTCTTATGTAGCTATCCTCTGTTGGGCTTTCGATGAGGCGCCAATTTGTGGCTCTCTCCAAGGCTAAGGCGGACGCGGCGCCAGTTCCCGAGGCCCGAGGAGGCAAGGAGGAGGCCGATCACTTGTCCAAGGCGCTTGTGAATTCCCTGGAGTCTCGCGTGGCCGAGCTTTCCTCTGCCCTGGAGAAGTCGGACCAGGAAAAAGCCTTAGCTCTGATCGGAAAGTCCAAGGCCGAGGAGCGAATTGCCGTGCTCACCGCGGCCTCTGGCACGGCAGCTGAGGCAGGCGCCGATCCGGCCCCTTTCATCACGGCCGATGCCCAGGAACTCAATGTCCTGCTGGAGGCGGCGGAAGAGCGGGAGAGGGCCTTCCTATCCCAGATTAACGTGAGATCGAAAGAGATCGAGATGATCCGATCTAATCACCAACGACAGGTGGCCACTCTCGAGGGTCGGATTCGTGAGCTAGAGGATGTGGACCTTGCTAAGGTTGCCCAGGACGCCATGAAGGAATATGCCCTTTCCTTTGCCTCTAAGGCCATGTCCTCGGTGTTCGAGAAGGGCTTCGTCCGCTGCCTGGCCAAGGTTCGAAAGAGGTTCCCGCTCGCGGAGATCAACCTCGAGGAGCTTCAAGCGTACTCCGATGAAGAGGAAGAGATCCCGGAGCGGTCCGGCCCTTTTCCAGTTGACGGTCTTGAGGGGGGCCCCCTGAGAGGACAAGGGTGGGAGTGTTTAGGTCCCTAGCCTGGTCCTTAAGTTTTTTCGGGACCAGGGCTTTTGGTGTAACCCCTCGTATTTTCCGAAAGTAAAGTGTCTTTTCCTTGCTTGCTATTGCTCGCCTCCTCCCTTGGGGTGGAGCCTTCTTTTGAGTTCTGACGGAGAAGAGTCGGCGCTCCTGCCGGGGGTGTTGTCCCCCGGGTCGGTTGGCATGCCGACGGGCCGAGGGAGTTGCCCTCGGCTCGGTTAACGTGCAGCTGTATCGGGGGAGTTGCCCCGGCTTGATTGGCGTACCGACGGGCCGATGGAGTTGCCCTCGGCTCGGTTAGCGTGCAGCCGTATCGGGGGAGTTGCCCCCGGCTTGATTGGCATGCCGACGGGCCGAGGGAGTTGCCCTCGGCTCGGTTAGCGTGCAGCCGTATCGGGGGAGTTGCCCTCGGGTCAGTTGGCTAGTCGGCCTGGGGCGCGACTCCATGTCTTGTGACTAGCCGATGAGGTCGACCTCTGAGGTCGTTCTTTCGACCGACCCGCCAGGGGAGCTGCCCCTGGCCTTATGGTCAGTCGGTTCACCGGCCCGCTGGGGGAGTTGCCCCAGCCTTATGGCCGGTTCGAGTTGTTCCAATCACTGGGAGGGTTACCCTCGCCTAGCGGTCGGCCCACTCCGAGGTTCGGCTCCGGGGAGTTTCCCAACCAGGCGAACATGGAGGGGGGTCCAGCCCGTTTGGGGGCCGTCCCTTATCTTTGCGCGGTGCCCCCCGAACACTCCCTTGGCAGGGTCTCCCCTTTTCGTGAGGTTTTCTTTTACGGCCATGCTATAAGAGGAAAGCAGGATCAAACCAATTTATTTAGCAAGGGAGAAGAAAAGAGTTACATTCGCAGGCGATCTCGCAAGCTTTATTGGTAATATTTGTGCAAGTGCTCAGCGTTCCAGGAATGGGTGAGGGTCTTTCCCTCCGAATTTGCTAGCCGATAAGTAGCGGGTCCTAGAACTTCGATCACTCGGTAGGGACCTTCCCACTTGGCTGCCAGCTTCCCATTGCGCGCGGCCTCTGGACAGAAGATCGCCTTTCTAAGGACCAAATCCCCTTGGCGAAAACTCCGCCCCTTGACGCGGGAATTGTAGTAACGCGCTACCTTTTGCTTCTGGCCGATGATGGTGGCCAAGGCATGTTCTCGTCGTTCGCCCAGGAGCTCCAGGCCGAGCTCCAAACCCTCGGCGTTTCTTTCTTCGTCGAAATGTCGGATGCGGAGGGACTCCTCGCCCACCTCGACTGGGACCACTGCTTCGGTGCCATAGGTGAGCATGAATGGGGTCTCACCCGTGGCTTGTTTGTGGGTCGTTCGGTAAGACCAGAGTATCCCGGGAAGCTCTTCAGGCCACTTCCCTTCGGCGCCTTCTACTTTCTTGCGAAGGGGTTCTATGATGCATTTGTTGGCGGCCTCCGCCATCCCGTTGGTCTGGGGGTGCGCCACCGAGACGAAGAGCAGCTTGATCTTCCATTCGGCACAGAATTCTTTAAACCCGGCTGAGTCGAATTGCTTTCCGTTGTCGGTGACGATGGCGCGGGGGATTCCGAATCTGGAGATGATGGAGTTCCATACGAAGCTCTTTACCTTCTTCCAGGTGATTGTGGCTAGAGGTTCGGCTTTGATCCATTTGGTGAAGTAGTCCACGACCACGATCAGGTATTTCCTTTGCCCCCGGCCCGACGTGAACGGTCCCAAGATATCGAGTCCCCACTTCTCAAAAGATACTGGGCTAATGATTGGGACGAGCTCTGAAGGGGGATGGGTCCCGATGCTGGTGAACCTTTGGCAGTCCAGGCACCTCTGGAAGTACTCTGTCGCGTCGTGGATCAGGGTCAGCAAGTAGTATCCTTGCCTCAAGATTTTCTGGGCGATTGTTGTGCCTCCATGGTGATTCCCGCAGATCCCCTCGTGCACTTCCCTGAGGACGTAGTCAGCTTCCTGGAGGCCGAGGCACTTAAGGTATGGGAGGACGTCTGTCTTTGTCCACTGTCTTCCGTAGAGGGTTCCTTCATGCATCACGTACCTGAGCGCCTTCCTCTCCAAGGTTCGACATTCTTCCACATCGGTTGGCGCTTCCCCATGGGTGAGGTATCGGATGATTGGGTCCATCCAGGTGGGGTCTTCGTCAATCGCCATCACCTCCCTTCTCTTCCGTGCTAGGGCTCCTGAGGTTTTCCATATAGACGGTGCGACCCAAATCTTTGGGCAAGGAGGAAGCAAGCTTGGACAGAGCGTCTGCTCGGGCATTCTCCGACCGGCACGACGGCCGGTCATAAGCCGAGGGGTACTCGCCCCCGCAGACCGAGCGAAACCTCCCGCTCGTAAGGCTGGGGGCAACTCCCCCAGCCAACGAGCACGACGGCCGGTCATAAGCCGAGGGGTACTCACCCCCGCGGACCGAGCAAAACCGTCCGCTCGTAAGGCTGGGGGAAACTCCCCTAGCCAGTGAGCACGACGACCGGTCATAAGCCGAGGGGTACTCGCCCCCGCAGACCGAGCGAAACCGCTCGCTCGTAAGGCTGGGGGCAACTCCCCCAGCCAACGAGCACGACGGCCGGTCATAAACCGATGGGTACTCGTCCCCACAGACCGAGCGAAACTGCCCGCTCGTAAGGCTGGGGGCAACTCCCCCAGCCAACGAGCACGACGGCCGGTCATAAGCCGAGGGGTACTCACCCCCGCGGACCGAGCAAAACCGCCCGCTCGTAAGGTTGGGGGCAACTCCCCTAGCCAGCGAGCACGACGGCCGGTCATAAGCCGAGGGGTACTCGCCCCCGCAGACCGAGCGAAACCGCCCGCTCGTAAGGCTGGGGGCAACTCCACTAGCCAGCGAGCACGACGGCCGGTCATAAACCGAGGGGTACTCGCCCCCGCAGACCGAGTGAAACCGCCCGCTCGTAAGGCTGGGGGCAACTCCCCCAGCCAACGAGCACGACATCCGGTCATAAGCCGAGGGGTACTCACCCCCGCGGACCGAGCAAAATCGCCCGCTCGTAAGGCTGGGGGCAACTCCCCTAGCCAGCGAGCACGACGGCCGGTCATAAGCCGAGGGGTACTCACCCCCGCGGACCGAGCAAAACCACCCGCTCGTAAGGCTGGGGGCAACTCCCCCGCCGACGGGCACGACGGCCGGTCATAAGCCGAGGGGTACTCGCCCCCGTAGACCGAGCGAACCGCCCGCTTGTAAGGCTGGGGCAACTCCACCAGCAGACGGCGCCAGATGTTTACGGGTGTTTTCTCACCACAGTCCGTTGACCGTCGGCTGCATGGTCAACGTGGTCAAGGGGCCGACTTGGGGGTCCCTTGGGATCGCCGAGCCCGCGTGTTCTCGGCGTGAGTGGAAGCGGGGTCGGGTGCAGACGGGGTCGGGTCGATCCTCTGCCTTCAGGGAGCTGAGGAGAAGCCTCGACTCGGTGGGTCGCGCTCGGCCTCGGCTGGGTCGCGCTCGGCCTCGGTTTGATCCGCGTCGAGGGGTAGCCTCGGCGCCTTGTAAGAGGGTCGGTGCTTGAACTGTCGTCCACCTGACGACTGCGATGGGGGTGGCCGCCCGACGCTGAGGGGTAGCCTCGGCGCCTCGGATAGCTTCTTCCTGGACAGATGAGAAAACTCGTCAGGGAGACCGGACCTAGGTTCCGGCCAAATCCCCTCCGATGCCTAAGTCAGATCAAGGTCTGAAAGGATACTCGGCGGGGGAGATCCAGCTTGTGAGGAAGCCGGATCGTCAACCCAGGCGGCGCGAGTTTGGGGGAGGGAGGAATTGAGGTGGCGAATGCCTTGGTCGTTGATGGAGTACCTCTATGTTGATTACCTGAGTCTCGATCCCTTTCTCCGTCGTCCTGGCCTTCCCCTTATAGGGTCCCTCGTGATTGCCACACGTCCCTCCTCCTCTCACGTCCCCACGATCCGCCTCCGCCTCCTCCCACTCGTGCGTAGTGGAGGGGTGGCCCATTAACGGGTCCGTTAATGGCCATTATGGGATCGCGAATTCCGAGGGGCGGTTAATCGAGCCGATTGAGGGCTAGTCGGGTGCCCCCGATGGTGGAGTGGCTGGGCCTTCAGCCCCGTCCGTGGGCCTTTCCGGGCGGGCACGTCTTCTCCAGTTGGCGTCCCCTTTGAGGCTGGGCCGTGGGCCGTTGTAACTCGGGCTGGTCCAAATTAGTCGTAACAGTTAGCTATCCACCAACCAACCCACTACATCGCATTGACTTGTTTCATCTAGCCTATATGGAAAATATAAGAGCGACAGAGTGGTGGGAAGCCTGTATTGGTGCTCGGCTAAAGTCTAATTGATTGTTTGAGTTCGTTTCGCATTTTCTTTTATTAAGTCGCCTCAACAGCACTAGTTACCAATTACGTAGATGGTATCCCTGTGTTTGGAGAGCACGACGCTGCTGCTGGAAAGCAATTGACTCTTATTTATTTATGCTTTATACTATAACTACAGTTGATGATATCAAAGAATGAAGGGGGAAATGCGTAAACCCTAGGAGGACAATTTCGACTATTCTCTCTAAGCTGTATGAGAAAGATAAAACTTCCTTTTATACATGCAACCCCCGTTTAGGTGATTTGCTCATGTCGCGCTATGATGACATTCTTCCTTTCGAATGACTGGCCGGATGAGACTCTTTCTCAACCTACTTAATTTGAACTAGCTTGGTGAGTGCAACAAGTAAGTAGCTGGCCAATTTCGATGATTTGATGACAATTGACAAGCATGAGTGCTAATATTAAACATCATTGTAACAATATTTGATAACTTGTTTGAGTTTGTCATATTATCGCATATAGTTATTCACACAAAATGAAATATTTATGTATGCAATATATTTCATTTGTACATAAAATAAATAATAGCTAATTATATTTTTTATAAGGAATGAAAATAATATTGCAAGTATGAGGAAATATTTCATTCATGCCACATTTGTCTTTGGCCCACTCAAATTATTACTGAATGCTCACTGATCGATCGAATATTTGAGAAAATTAGGCAAAAGAATTTACGGGTGTACGGGCAGTCACCTGAGTAGACATTACGAGGAGCATCCCAGGCAATGGCCGGATATTCCTGTGGAAAAAAGCCTTGCTCACCGCGATAATTTCCACTGCCAGAGGGGAACTAGAGCCGGAGTTTACAAACACCGAGATCAGCACATGCTCTTTAATGTTGAACGGGCCTGGATTCAGAGAAAACGTCCATGGGGTCCACGGTACCCTTACGAGCTTATTAGGCAGCGCACTGGCCATGAACTTGCCGGCGGCCAGCAGAACGATATCGACACAAGTCGTCGATATGTACACCATTTCCTGACGGAAATCAAAGAAGGCCCCCATAGCGCTGAATATGCAGCAGGTGCTTAGGCCAATCACCCATGTACGAAATGTGAAGACCGGCAGGTTCGGATCGTCGGTGGGCGGCACCGTGAGCCTCACTTCCTCGATCGGATACTCGTATTCCTGATCGTGATCTAATTGGCGCCATGCAAAACGAATGAACAAAAAGCAATTAGCAGTTGAACCCAAAATATGGAGAAAAATCGTCATGGGGAAAAACTAGTTGCCCATATCATCAGCACTTACCTTGCTTCTCTGCCATTGGGATTTTGATACGCAAAGATGATAGTTTTGGGTTTGAACCTAAAAAACTAATTACGGTTGATTCAACCCGCTAAGATGGATGTGGCACTTGTCTCGATTTGCATCCACATATATAAAATTTAGGAGTTAACTGGACGGTAAAAACTGATGAAGTTCATAGTGTATAGAATTGACAATTCTCGATCAAGTGCATTGTCTAGTTGTTACTTGTTGCCATGGAAAAAAAATCATAATGTCCACATGCAATTGTCTAGCTTTATTTGTGAAAGAATCAAATTATAAATGTGGAATGCAATCCACGTGAACCATCTTGTCTTTTTTCCACTAATGCAAAACTTTGCTTTTTCATTGTTGCCCACGTTTTCAATTTTATTATTCATTTATTATGTTACCACAAAGATGATAGTTTGGGTTTGAACCTAAAAGCTAATGTAGAAAATGGTACTCAAAAAACTGATAAATACATTCAACTGTTTATGTGATTATGGTGTTTGTACTAGCAAATCAACGCAGACAACCTTTAGCAGGTTGGATTCAGGCAGTGGGATAGCCATAATTTTTTTTTGCCCTGGGCAAAGATAAAGATGATACAAAGAATAATATTTAAAAATACTGTTGGCTTTCTACCAATGGTCTCATGTCAAATAGAGGTTATTAATATACTGCAATTTCAGTAAAGATGGAATTATCACCTCTAAGGATGTACCTTCAGGTAATTATGTAACTAATCTAAAAAAATAATCATACTTATTTTGGATATTGGTTTGGAATTTTTATCCCAAAGAAATCATTAGCATATTCATGAGACCACACTAAGAATGATAATAATGAGAAATGATTTAATGTAGAAAATGTAGCACCTGATTTATAAGATCAGATACCACCTTTTCTACATGGATCATGTTAGGGTTGAATTTCTGCTGATATTTGTTGGCATTAGTGGCACTATATCTGAAGAGCTCAGTTGTGGAATCTGGATTGTTTTTTAGCAGCTTGAGCAAAATGTTGAACATTATGTTGCAACATTATGTTCAATATTCGGGATTTGGAATAATTGTTCGTATACATAAACGCCGCTGTGGTCTACAAATCTGTCGTGGTGATCTCAGATCTGATTTGTAGCCTAGAATATCGGAGGTTCCTGATTTGATTGATTCCAGATATTGGTGAGATTTTTATGCTCCTTCTTACCCGAATTAGTTCCTTAATTGATGGAGGTTTGTTGAGAATATTTGGGAATCTGGTTTGTTCCTAAATTGATGGGAGGAAATATTTGCTGAGATTTATTGGTTTTATTTACCAGAAATAGATCCTTATTCTATGAGCAAAATATCCACATGAGATTTGTTTTAATCATTTTACCCGAATTAGATTCGGTGGTTCCTTGAATATGAGATTTCTTACCCGAAGTGATCCTAGAAATATTGGCGGATATTCTGCATTAAAGAGGAAGTTATTTACCTATAAATAGTGGTTACAAAATCTGAATGGTTTCATATCTGAATGGTTGTGCGGTTGAAGATATGTGCGGTTGAAGATTCTATATATGAATGTTTTCAGATCTTGCATTATTGTTTAGATCTTCTCCAGATATTCGGTTGAATGCAGGTATGCATAAGATTTGCTGACGAAGGTGAATGAAAGTATCAATCCACAACCGAGGCTGGAATCGGTTGGCGGACTTCAACGGTTATCAAAGGTGGATTACTTCAGATCTCATGTTATCTATTTTAGGTATTCTAGTATATTTTGTTGAAGATACATTTAGAAGTTGCAATCTCTTGGTTTTATCATTGTATCTGTTAGAGAGATTATTGCCCGCAATATTTTATTGATCGGATCCTTGGAGATATGTGGAACTACTTGTCCGAAGTAGTTCCAGAGATTGTGGGCTGCCGATCTGCACGAGATCTGTCGAGCGAACTACCTTAACTACTCCGCGATTGAGGGGGAGCGGGGTAGATAGAGGTGCGTGCGGTTTTACGGTAAAGTGACGGCTTTTACAAATTTTTTTGAAGAACTACAGGAGGAGGCCGACAGCTACGCACGTAGTGTTGGATATGGAAGGCGTTTGTACACCCTTGTGGGGGATGTACGAGGGAATACGGACCTCGAACGTCGCGTACACGAAGTCGTGTGTAAAGGGAATCTGTTCCCTTGCGGAGAGGATCTCTGGATGAGTGGGAAAGTCGCATTATATATGCATAAGTGCATGCGACATATGGCTAATAAAGGGGGAATATCTTAAGCTTATGTTGTATCATGCATATGGTACAACTTAAGCTTATAATGTGCCATGTATCATGGTACACCTTAATTAAGTTGTTCCAAAGGAACAACTTACCCTAAAATAACTACCTTGGGGGCTATAAATAAGACCCAAGGGTAAGCCATTTCTTACACTTTTGCATTGCATTCATGCATGCATCTTCATTCTAGCGAAGCTCTGCAGAAATCCTTCCTCTCCCTTTATCCAAGTTCTTAATCTAAAAATAGAGATTTAGATTGTGGATTTAGTACCCTTACTCCGTTCGTGAGTAGACTCGATCCGTCGTGGCGAATCCGAAGGCGAAGTTCGTAGACTACCGTGCCGCGTACGCAAGCGTAAGTCTCAACTTCATTTATCAATCCTAACTCTGTTTTGGCAGGATCCTACATTGGTATCAGAGCCATATGGGTTCGCCCCGGTCAAACCACCGCCCCGTCGAAACTATGAACGAGTCGTTGTCTTTTTCACGAATGGGTCTCCTACTATTACGGATATAGTAGGAACGCTTCGTGACGGAGAGAACGCAGCGGTTGTTCTTTTCACGTTAGGGTCTCCTATCATTACGGATATGGTAGGAACTCTCCGTGACGGGAAGAACCGACCGTTCACGTAGTATGTTATTTTTCTTTTTTGGCACATGGCCATTAGGAAATAACTAATTTCTCGACGAACGGGTGCTTCATCGACGAACGGGTGCTTCATCGAGGAAGATGATGGTCGTTATTTCCATCGGGTAAGAGGAAATTGGTGCATGTGCACCATGGCCAAATGGGCTATGAAAGCTATGCACCCCCCTCCACTTGCGGAGGGGGTTGGCTACGACCAATAACCACCGGCGACCACCCCATCAAGGGGGAGGAGTATGTGCGACAACCCCATTCAAAGGGGGTGGCCGGCCATGGCCAAAGGGGCCATGGCCGGCCAATGCCAAATGGCCTTGGCCATGACCGGCCATGGCCAAGCCATGGCTGGCCATGGCCAGGCCGGCAGTGGCCGGCCAAGGCTAGGCCGGTAATGGTCGGCCTTGGCCAAGGCCTGCCGGCCTGGCCGGCCCTGGCAGAGGCCAGGGCCGGCGCCCTGGCCACTGCCAGGGCCAGGCGGCCCTGGCAGAGGCCAGGGCCGGCGCCCTGGCAGTGGCCAGGGCCGGCGCCCTGGCCTCGGCCAGGGCCTGGCCGGCCCTGGCAGGGGCCAGGGCCGGCTGGCCTGCCCTGGCAGAGGCCAGGGCCAATGCCCTGGCCTCGGCCAGGGCCTGGCCGGCCTTGGCCGGCCTCGGCCAGGGCAGAGGCCTTGGCCGGCCCTTGGCCAAGCCCTGGCCGGGAAGAAGTTGCAAGACCAAAAATTGGTCGACCAATTTGGTGTTTTTGGTCGACCAATCCGACAGAAGGTCTGGGTCGATTGCAAATTTGCCAAATGACCCATACGGGGTAACAAAAGGCCTTGGTCAAACTCGAATGTGTCGATTAGTCCATACGGGGCTAACCACAGTGCCGACTAGTTCATACGGGACTAACGTTTTAATGAAGTTTTTCTTTGGGCTCTACTCCTTGAAGACTAGCCATAGTGCTCTACTTCATGCGAGATTAGCCAAGTCATTGTGATCTACTCTACGGAGATTAGCCAATGTACTTATGAAATTGTGCTCTACTCCTTGAAGATTAGCCTTATTGCTCTACTTCATGCGAGATTAGCCATGTCATTGTGCTCTACTCTACGGAGATTAGACAATGTATTTTAAATTTTTGAAAAATACGTTTTTCAAAAACGCTTTTCCGCTGCAAAGTACTACAAGAGTACTAACATTTGATAAAGTGAGGGAGAAATATTGAAAGTTACTCTAGATGGTGATTGGAAACATAGTGACCTTTCCGACTCTAGAGTAACATCTTCAATATTTTCCGAAAGTAACTTATCAAATATAATATAATTCCAAGTGGGATTTGAATTTTTAGAACTATCCAAATGGGATACTCTATTATCATATCAAGTGGGAGTTATATTTTAAGAATTTTTTATGCAATGTTTTGATCGAACCTTCGGTTTTGTGTCTTTTGCAGCATTTTAAAAGTAAAATGTCTTCCGCTTCAAAGAATATCGTCGCTGAGTTAAACAAAGGTGAAAAACTCAACGGCGATAATTACAAACTTTGGTCCATTAAGATACAATACGTTTTAGAGGAGCAAGAAGTGCTCGAAACTCTAAAGAACGTTATGATTGAACCCGAGTTGGGCACTACGGCCCAACACCGACGAGACATGGAAGCTTTTGATGCTTGGTCTCGGAAGAAAAAGATAGCGCGCATTACGTTATTAAGCAGTATGGCTGATGACATAATGCGCATCTTCCGAGAACATGACCTAGCCATGGACATATGGTCCAAGCTAGAGGAGAAGTTCGGTGGCACATCGGTGTCCAAACTTCGCTCCTTAACTATAAGGTTCGATTCATATAAGAAACGTCCAGATCATTCCATGGGGAAACATCTGCGACATATGGTGAACCTTATCTCGGAGTTAAAAATGCAGGTCATATGCTCACAGATGAGCAACAAATCCAAGCAGTCATACGTTCCCTACCAAATGGGTGGGATCAAATGAAGATGCATCTCACTCACAATGAGAGCATCAAGACCTTCAGCGATGTTTCCAAGCACCTCGAATTAGAGGAAGAGCGGCTTGCGGCTGCCAAGCCAAGTGCAGAAGTGCACATGGTTGCTAGTTCATCACACGGGGGAAAGAAACGTAAAGATCGTTCGAAGTCTTCTAATGAACGTAATAAGCAACCTGAGTCTACCAAGGGACCTAAACATAAGGGTGGGCACAAGAAATGGCACAAGAAGAAAGACTTGAAAAGGATCAAGTGCTTCAAGTGCAACAAACTCGGTCACTATGCTCGTTCGTGTACGAGTGGAAGTGACGAGGTAACTTGTAATACTAGTTACATATGTGTTTCTAGTTCAATATTTCTTGTGGAATCTAATCCATTTTGGGATAATTGATTCAGGTGCCACCGACCACATAGCAAAGGACAGACGGTCCTTCATGGAGTATCACCGGATACCCCAAGGAATGAAATGGATGAATGTAGGAAACAACACACGTGTTGAAGTGAAAGGCGTTGGGACTCGCAAGCTAGTCTTGGACAACGGCCGCACTCTCCTACTTCATGATGTCCTCTTTATTCCATATATTCAAAGGAATATTAAAACTGTGGTCAATTTAATGGGTCTTGGTTATAATTGGTTCCTTCATGATTGTAATATGGACCTATTTTGTAATAAATCCTTCATTGGTACTGGGTTTGTATTTCAATGGATTTATTGTAATAAGTACAATGTATGATTCCTTATGTAATGAAAATTTCCTTGTGACAAATTTTTTGACTAATGAGTCTAATATAATTTGTTGACACGCAAGGCTTGGTCATATTGGACCAACGCGTATGGATAGACTTGCCAAACGTGGCCTTCTATCCAATGTTTCAAAGGTTGAAATGTCGACCTGCGAACATTGCCTTGTGAGGAAATCTTGTCGCAAGCCGTTTGGAACCGACACAAGGGCCGAGGTTCCATTACAGCTTATCCATTCGGACATATGTGGTCCGATGAATGTCAAGACAAGACGCGGGAAGTCCTATTTCATCACTTTTATTGATGATTTCACCCGATTCGGTCATATCTATTTGATATCCCACAAAAGTGAAAGCACTAAACCTGCTTTAAAAACTATATGAGTTTAGTGGAGAATCAATTAGATCGCAAGATTAAGGTCGTGCGAACCGATAGGGGCGGTGAATATCAATCAACAAGTTTAAAGGAACTTTGTGATGAAAAAGGCATAGTACATCAGGTAACTATGCCTTATACTCCTCAACAAATTGGTGTTGCAGAAAGGAGGTATATGACTTTAATGAAAAATGGTCTGTTCAATGATGGCGCAAGCTAACTTGCCCATCACCTTTTGGGGTGATGCATTATTGACGGCCGCTTTCATTTTGAACCGCGTACCCTCGAAATCAGTTAGCTCCACTTGAGTTGTGGAACCAAAGGTCTCCTGACTTAAACATTTTGAAACCTTGGGGTTGTGCATCCTACGCACATATTTCCTCCTATAAGTATGGCAAACTTGGGCCAAGGGGAAGGAAATGTATCTTTATACGATACGCAGAAAAACTCCAAAGGTTATGTTTTTGTTAGTCAGGAAGACAATGGTGGGCTAATTGAGTTTGAGTCGAGGGATGTCACTTTCTTGGAAAACGAGTTTCCAAGACAGGGCGAGATAAGTCAGGACTTATCTCTATTTTGAGATTTATGATCAAGGAGGATTACCTCATTCGAGTGGGAGAATTCTTGGTGAAAACGAAAATACGTTTCAACCTTCACCAATGGATTATACGAATGACGATTATCCTATTCCATACGGGAATAATGATCCAAGTGGGAGAAATTCTAACGACATTCCAAGTGGGAGTGATATTAGAATTGATCTAAATTCGAGTCAACAAGGACTTGAAGAATCTCAAATACGACGTAGTAGTCGTACAAGGTTGGCTCCTCTAAGATTTGAGGATGAATTTCCGCAAACCTTTATGACTTTACTACAAGATGATGACGAGCCTGCTACTTTCAAACAGGCCGTATCATGCCCTGCAAAAGACAAATGGATAGAAGCGATAAAGGAGGAATTGAAATCCATGAAAGTTAACCAAGTCTGGGACTTAGTTAACTTACCCAGAGGACATAGAGCAATTGGGAACAAATGGGTTCTCAAGATCAAGCATAAGGCTGATGGCTCTATAGATAGATATAAAGCTCGCCTTGTCGCGAAAGGTTTTACGCAACAGGAAGGGATAGACTACAAAGAGACCTTCTCACCTATTGTGCGTTTTACCTCGATTCGCCTGATTCTGGCAATGGTAGCTTGCTTATACCTCGAATTACATCAGATGGATGTAAAGACTGCCTTTCTCAATGGAGAATTGGACGAGGAGATCTATATGGAACAACCAACAGGGTTTGTAAAAGAAGGAAACGAACATAAGGTTTGTAAACTTCGTAGGTCCATATAAGGTCTTAAATAATCCTCGAGGCAATGGTATATACGATTTCAAGAAGTTGTCTTATCAAATGGTTTTTCCATGCTTGATGAAGATAACTAAGTATATATCAAGAGGATTAAAAGCAAGCATGTTATTATGTCTCTATATGTAGACGACATTTTAATAGCCGGAAATGACAAGGGCTTTGTGATGAGTATCAAGGCTTGGCTTTCATCAGTATTTGAGATGAAAGGCATAGGAAAAGCCGCATATATCCTTGGAATTAAGATTTCAAGGAATCGTTCGAAGAAACTTCTTTCTCTTTCACAGGAGACTTATATAAAGAAGGTTCTAGAACGATCTAATATGCAGGACTGCAAGTCCATTGATATTCATATAAGCATATGCGATAATTTATATCTGGAATCGTGTCCAAAGAACCAAAAGGAAAAGGAAATTATGGAAAAAGTTCCATATTCCAGTGCAGTTGATAGTCTTATGTACACTATGGTGTGTACGAGACCGGACATCTGTTTTGCCGTTGGAAATGGTAAGCTGTTACCAATCCAATACAGGGCAAGTACACTGGAAAGCGGTTAAGAGGATAATGTGTCTTGTAAGATCAAACACATTGATATCCGATACGAATTTGCAAAAGACTATAATAAAACCAAGAAGGTAGACATAAGGTACATATCTACGCATGAGATGATAGAGGATCAGCTTACGAAAGCGAACCCCAGAAATGTGTTTTATAAACACTTATCATCCCAAGGATTGCGTATGAGCTGAGTTGTACCAATATATATTCCCATGTCTAAGAAATGATCAAAATTAATAAAAGAATAAGTTCTTTTTCCAACATTGCATATGAATTTCTTAAGAAATGTTTGTGTACATTTTTGAAATCTCAGCTGAATTGTGTGTATGTCGGACAGATTAAGGTTGGCTCTCTCACATGAGCAACCGCCTTATCTTATCAGATGGATAAGATAGAGATGAGACTAGTTTAAAGTCAAAATCATTAGACGAATGATTTAGAGTCATGACTTAAACAAGATAGTCGAATGAAAGATCTGCATCATATGGATGCTTACAAAAGATCTGAGATCTGTATCACAAGGATATTTGAAAGAGATCTCGTAGGATTTTTTAAATCCTATCTGTCTTATGCAGGATGAGAGTCCGTGAATATTTCACGAGTAGTAAGGGGACTCAAAAAGATAGGCACTGTGGTGTCTGATTTTTTCATCCGTACAACATCATTAAGACATACTCTCCATGGGAAAGGAGTGATGTTGTAATACGTGTTCATACCACGTATGCATTTCGACCACTGAGTTAGTAGCAATAGTGTTTGCTATTATGTGAGACTCAAAGGCCATACGGGTCTTAACTCTTACCCTCAAGGACTCCAATTGGTTTCTTTAGATTTGACGAGATGATCGCTATCTTAGCGTGTTACTTATGGGTTATGATAATTCGGCTCGGCGGGGCACGTTAGAAAAGCGAATCAAGTCAAGATCAGAAGGTTCGCAAGAAGAGGAAGATTGATTTCATATTCGCATTTGGACTTTAATGATTCAAAGCTGGCCAGCCAATTGTAATCCAGATGGGATTCAATTGTTGAATATAAAGTATAAGAAATGCGAAGAAATAATCTAGGGTAAAGCATGCGTTGAACTACTCAACTTTGCACCTTCGAGGTCGTTGTGTATCTCTAACAAGTGCACAACAACAGACTCTACGCGCATGACGGTCGCACGGTCTATTTCTCGGTATGATAGATGAAAGAACTAAGGGAAAGACGTTCTCTTACAATCCCCTCAAGTGTGAGTGGGAGATGTTGGATATGGAAGACGTTTGTACACCCTTGTGGGGGATGTACGAGGGAATACGGACCTCGAACGTCGCGTACACGAAGTCGTGTGCAAAGGGAATATGTTCCCTTGCGGAGAGGATCTCTGGATGAGTGGGAAAGTCGCATTATATATGCATAAGTGCATGCGATATATGGCTAATAAAGGGGGAATATCTTAAGCTTATGTTGTACCATGCATATGGTACAACTTAAGCTTATAATGTGCCATGTATCATGGTACACCTTAATTAAGTTGTTCCAAAGGAACAACTTACCCTAAAATAACTACCTTGGGGGCTATAAATAAGACCCAAGGGTAAGCCATTTCTTACACTTTTGCATGGCATTCATGCATGCATCTTCATTCTAGCGAAGCTCTGCAGAAATCCTTCCTCTCTCTTTATCCAAGTTCTTAATCTAAAAATAGAGATTTAGATTGTGGATTTAGTAGCCTTACTCCGTTCGTGAGTAGACTCGATCTGTCGTGGCGAATCCGAAGGCGAAGTTCGTAGACTACCGTGCCGCGTACGCAAGCGTAAGTCTCAACTTCATTTATCGATCCTAACTCCGTTTTGGCAGGATCCTACACGTAGGATCAAGGGAGTTGATCTAGTCGGTTCTGCAAGGAGAGCTTGCGGGCAAGGGGAGCTTGCCGAGAATACTCCATGGGTTGGTAGAGACCACCCATCACGGTTTGTATTGAGGGGGAGGTTGTTTCTCCTAATAGAATCGCGATAATTAGTGATTGTACTCATTGATTATTTTAGTGGAGTATTCTGATTTTCTAGGCGTGGCCCTGCAGATGTAGGTGTGCGCACCGAACTGCGTTACCAAGTCTTGAGTGTCTCTGATTGGTTCTTGTTTTTAATCTTTGTGTTTATTTGATTATCCCTACGTACTGAAAATTACAGATCCCATTGAGAAATGAAGATGAAAAAGTAATTCCTACATACATGTTTTAATAAGATCAAAATATAAATAAAGACATGAAATGTCTATTAAAAATCAAAGAAAGATATCGAAAAACATTCTACATTAAAATAAATACCAATTTAATGCAAAACTGTTGTAAACCTGGCAGCTACAGAACCCCGCAGCCCTGTATTTATAGAAGTAGGGTTACATAATGGGTGGATACCCAATACACAGATGGGCCTCCAAAAGCCCGTTTATAACACTTCCCATTATCCATCCATTGTTGTAAGCCGTGTATGAGCGTTTCAAGGTTCATAGAGCTTATCTGACCATGGGGGTATGGATACTTCTGGATCCTAAGTTAAGAGTTCTTGCCTCGTCAAAACCTTTGCCATGGAAAACCCAGTGGGAAAAACAAGTGGCTAAGGGAAAGAGTACAAGTCTCTATAACTTCCCCTGATCGATGGATATCATCAGAGGTGGATACTCCTGGATCCTAAGTTAGGGATAACTACCTCGTTAAAACCTTTAGCTATGGAAAACCCAGTGGGAAAAACCAATAGCCAAGGAAAAAGAGTACAGTTTTCCATAACTTCTCTTGATTAGTGGAAGTATTTAGGGGTAGATACTTCTGGATCCAAAGTTAATGGGGTTGCCTCGATAAAACCTTTAGCTATGAAAACCCCAGTGGGGAAAACCAATAGCCAAGGAAAAAGAGTACAACACTACATTTGACTCCCCCTGATATGTACAAGCTGCAGGCTTACAGATCTCCTAGGCAATTATACATCAATCCCTTACAGTGTTCCAATAATAATTACAAAGTACAAGGCGTCGCTCATCTATACAAGACATCGCTCATATATACAAGTATCGCTCATCTATGGCAGCTACTGAATCTTAGGGAGATCTTCTGAAGAGGAGTGGTCTGCAGACTCGGTAGGTAGCACCACGTCTCTGACCCAGTCGTCACTGTGTCTGCGAGGTACTGCAAGACCTGGCTGTGCGTACTTATGATTTTCTTCTTGGATTGATGAGCCTCTCGGGATGATGGGATTGATGTTGCCTTGGAAGCATGCTTTGCTGGTCTCCAGGAGTTGGTCGCTTCTTTGTTGTAGTCATCGCGATGATCTGTAACCTGTATCTGCAAATGCATTTAACATGTTGGATGATCCTTGACCCTTGGAGATAGCGCAGAAGCTACATATCTCTGGTCCAGTGGTGCGCTGCAGGTGCTGCACTGTATCTGGTTAAAGGTTTTGCTGCCAGATAAAGGAGTGTACAAAAGACACTTGAGTAAGGCACTTCAGGACCTAGGATATCCTTCCCCTCTTCCAGCGAACGGAAAAAGGGTCTTAATGTGCATCCATACAACCAATTGGTGTATTTAGTGGATTGAAATTATCCATGTTTCTTCATCAACTGGATGATAATTCATCTGATGGATGATTATTCATCTTCTGGATGATGGTTTTATCTCCGGGATGATTATTTATATTCAGGATGATGGTTTCATCTTCGGGATGACAATTCATCTTTAGGATGATTATTCATCTTCTGGATGATGGTTTCATCTTTGGGATGATTATTCATCTTCAGGATGATTATTCATCTTCTGGATGATGGTTCATCTTCGGGATGATTATTCATCTTCAGGATGATGGTTTCATCTTCGGGATGATAATTCATCTTCAGGATGGTTATTCATAAGGGTATGTTGTCACATCATCCATAGCAACATAGCCTAAAATTATCTTTGCCAATCGCATGGTTTTCGCAACCATGACCAGGGAGCCTGATGCATCAGTTTAAATAATTTTGTAAGTGAGTTAAGCTCATCTTACATAGTTACTTACTGGTTTCTGCGAAATAAACCTCTAAGCTATAGCGTTTTGCTTATAGCATACGATTTTATTTATTTATACAATACTCGGTAACCCACAGGTTTGATATCTTTTGATATCAGGACTTCAGGTCCAAACACTTCACATTTCATAAGTCAGTCCAGCTCAACTTATTATTGCCTCGTTCCACATAATCTGGCCAAATTTCTGCGTTTGCTTCAGGAAACGGAGATTGGGAACGATATCTATGGCAAAATGGAATGTGAGTAATTGTCGACAAGTGTGTTTTATCCAAATACCTCTCCATGTACGTACATTATTCAATTTATTCCAGATTCATCTCTTCGGAGGTTCTAGAAAGGGAGAGAATATGGAGATGAGCTCACTTTCCTGTGGTGGTATTGTTTTAGGGTCTCAAGGAGTTATTTCTCTCTTTGGAGCCTCGTGGTATGTCCTCTCATCCATTGAGGATATCCACTTCTGCTACTGGTGGATTGCATCCATTATATTTGGTATGTCAATCCTAGCTGGATTTTTAGTAGCAGGGATGTGTGAATTTGACAATATTTATGTTGTCAGTAGCTATATCTGATAACTGTTTAACAGTTTCATAAGTGTGGATCTTCAGGATCTCATCACTATTCATGATAATCAAATCATATGTATTAATGTTTTAAATGGTCAAATTGAGCTTCAGGCTCATGGATGATTATAGTATTTTCGTTAAACCTAATATTGGGGAATTAAGGTTATGAAGGATCTTCAGGATCACATCAAGTCTTTTTAAAAGAGGGCACATCAATGCACGTCTTAGGAGAGGTGATTTTAAATGCTTCCCCTGTTCAGAGTGCTCAGAATCTATTTATCTGGGGTAATTACTTCCGAAAAATAGTTCTGTGTTCTGATGGTCCATAGTGGTGATATGTGGATCTATACTCATCATTGCTCCATCGATAAGATGTGCTCTAAATGCTTCCCCCATTAGGGGGTTCTCGGAAACTATTTATATGAGGTGATCAGGCTCATATAAATAGGTTCTAAGGAGGCGTTTTAATGGTTTGCATGTTCCCACATGGTCACCTACAACTGGATTTTTAATGGATACGTAATCCGTTTAAATCATTTTAATGATTTACATATAACCCATTTCTGGATGTGAACACAAAACTTCAGGGTGTTCAATTTTCTTCTAGTTGTTAAATATAATTGATTTCCCAGTGTTATCCAAAAATATCCGCAATAAGCTCGACTTCAATGAAGTTGAGATAGAACGGGGGATATGAACCCGTCAAGGCACGATCTATAAGATGTGCAGTAATACTTCCCTCGTTTGGGGATCTCGGAATATATTCATCCAGGATGGTTAATCCCGATGAATAAGTTCCACTACGGCATTTTTGAGGGCGGTATGAGGATAAGTAAAAGCCCAACCAATATCCCAGTAACGTAATACGTCCGTTGTGATTAATAATAATCTGGACTGCGGTTGGATAACAAGGTTTTGATTATGACCATTTTAAGAGGATATATGGATGAGTACTCTAAGGTACATCATCAGCCATATGTAGGGAGAGTGTGAGTCTACTTTTATCCCTCAAATACTCTTAAGAGGCCTAAAGGTCTCATTATTCCAATGATGATAGTGTATCATCTTAAATCCGTTTGAGGAAGTAAAGAGAGTCAATGGCATCCTCATTTTAGGAGTATTCAGGATGACAAATCATTCACAGTAAAATAAAATGCGTAAAAAGCACATATATACTGATAATTATGTTACAGCAACAAGTTTCATAGTATGATGTGTATTCTAGAAAATATACATCCACAATTGTGCTCATTTTAGACTCATATTATGACAACAGATCAAATTTATTTTCAAAGTTTTATTTGTCCTCGGGGAGTAGCGAAATATACATAAGCTCAATTGACTTTCGTCGTTTAGACTAGATATGTATATATTTTATATGGCATAAGTTAATGCCCATTCATGTTGCAAAAAGCATTATGGGTCTTATCTGAACTTCTGGTCTGATATTGGGTTTCCATTGCATACTCCATGTCGAAGTATATCATATCTTCCCTTTCTCATTTATTCAGGACTTCCCCCGTTTCAGTCTTCCTTATTGACATTCATAAGGAAGAATGAATATTGGTCTTACGAAGTAGACATATACAAGGGAAATGAGTTAGTTTCTATATTTCCACTTTTCTAATTTATGAGGGACTTTTAAAAGTCTATTTAAAAACTCAAGTATGGTCTTCAGGCCATTTTTATTGAGTCATTCAAGTATTATGTGGATAAAGAATCATGCTCTCACGGGGAAACAAATACGTGGCTACGAAATTTATAATTTCTCACTTATCTTTTAAGCCACGACTTCGGGCGTACGCTTAAGGTTAAGGCTAGATTCAAGAATCATACCTTGTAGAGTGAGGTTATTCTAAAAGAGTTTAGCAGAGTTATGACAACTGCTGGTGTCAATATTGGTTTATACAAACCATAGATCTGAGAGATCTATTTACCGCAAAATGTGTATTTCTAAAAGAAATCGCATATGTTTTTCGTATAATCCATCGTACTTGTTAATTTTTATTAGGGTGAAAGGGTGTTGACTTTTGATTTGATTTTGAACTTCAGGTTCATTTTGATTTTGAACTCCAGGTTCATTTTGTCAAATAGGATATGATGTTAAACTTTTTGAAATCATTATTGGTTTGTTGTCATAAAATATCGTCATAGCATGGGCATGAGTATGAGCAAGCGATGATCATATAAGAGTGCAAAACGCAGCAATTAATGATTTATCATTCACATAAAATGAAGCTTGTAAGCTAAAATTTATGCTCAATAATGGAAATGAAATTTTTATAAAACTTGTAATCATCACATGCATTTTTAATCATCACAGCATTTTTATAGTGGAAATGAAAGTATTTTCGTTTCATAATTATTGGACCACTGGGCAACGTCATGCACCGTTAGGTTAGTTGACTAACGGCAGAGCGGTCGCATGATCTTCCTAATTATTAAACGCATGATAATCAGATAATCCAACCAGAAATGCGATGAATTAAAAACGTGTAATTTATCCAGATTTTTAACGGAAAAGAAATCGTAATTAAATCTGAAAAATATTACGAAAATGAAATTGGTCAAACCCTAATTAGGGTTTTTAGGTTCGATCTGCCGTGCGATCTCGTGCACCCGATTAGGGTTTCGGGCGTGTGTGTGGCCGCGTCCGGTGGCTAGGGTTTCGGACACACGCGCACGGGGGGGCGCCGCTGCAAGCGGTGGGGCCCGTCTGTCACTGCTGGCAACGGCTGGGGGGCCACCGCTGCAGGCGACGGGTGCTGCCCGCCGTCTGCAGGCGGCGGGGGCCTGTCGCCGCTGCAGGCGGCAGGGGTTAGCCCGCCGCCGCTTCGGGCGACAGGGTTAGCCTACCGCTTCGAGCGACGGGGGTGGCCGCCGATTCAGGCGGTGGATCCGGCCACCGTTCGAGTGGCGGGGGTGGCCGCTGCTTCTGGCGGCGGTTCCGCCCGCCGCTTCGAGCGGCGGGTGGGTGCCGCCGCTTCAGGCAGCGGCGACAGCGTGAATCGGGGGGTTTCGCGTGGCGGCTTCCGGCCGCGTGGAGATGGAGAATCCCCTAGGATTTAATGGTTTTTAGGGAAGATGATGATAAAAATCCGATTTTTATTCGAAAAAATCCATTTTAGCTTTCAAAACTGCGTTTTTATGGTAAAAATATATTTTTAACAATAAAAACGACGATTTTACATTAAACAATCGATCCAAGTATTTGGATCTGAACATATGCGCATACGAATTTAGATCTAGGGAAAAGAATTACCTCTAGATCCTACCCACTGGATCTAGCGACGTTCGGTGAAGGAAGCACGTTTGCGTCGCGTTCGTCTGTCGGCAGGGGTTCGGCTCAGCCTCGAGCGTGCTGATAACGTGTTGTAAACCTGGGGGTTACGGAATCCTGTAGCCCTGTATTTACAGAAGTAGGGTTACATAATGGGTGTATACCCAATACACAGATGGGCCTCCAAAAGCCCGTTTATAACAAAAACCCAGTTTTGTTCAATAAAAAACTAAAATACTAAAATTATGTAAAATATACAACGGTCATAAACGTGCAAAAAACATCCTGCAATTAGATTATTTTCAGGGTAAAATATGTAAATTATTAACCTTACAAGCATCATCCTACAATTAGAATGTAGCCAGGATTAAATATGTAAACTATTAACCAAAAGATTTAACAAGAAAAGAGGGAAAATTAACATTCTACAATTAGATTATTTTCAGGGTAAAATATGCAAATTATTAACCAGTGGCGGACCCATGTAGGAGATGCCCCCCCCCCCCCCCCCTCAAAATTTACATGCATATATCTATCTGGCTGTAGGACATACAATTGATGTTAAGTTAAAAATTGTATCTCCATCGTCATTGTTGTCCTGCTAGCATGTTGGTGTTGCATTCGGTATTCTAGCGAGTGATCACGAGTTCGAGGATTGGTTGGCGCTGAATTTTTGTAGATTTTTTTTGGCAGCAGATCACCAACTTAAGGTTAAAATTTATCTACTATCACACCAGTGTTCAGTTGATTTGTTGGTATTGCATTTCTCTACTCCAGCAAATAATTACTGGTTCGAGGATCGGTTGTTGGAAAATATTTTGGATTTTTATTTAAGGTTATAACCCCATTTCCTCCTGTTTTTAATTTGAAGTCCTGTCCCATTTTTTAATTTTTTTAACTTGAAGTTATGCCCCATTTTTTCATGTTTTTAACTTGAAGCTATGTCTCATTTTTTCTTCATGTTTTTAATTATAACATTGTTGATTCAGCTTCTAATTGATAAAAGAAAAATGTTTAAAAAATATGAATTGTCTGATCACACAAGTAAACATTGTGATTTCTAATTAGCATTTTTAAATTGTCATGGTTAATTTAATCTACTTAAAATGTTTAGTTACAAACGCTTCTCCCATTCCTTTAAATTTAAAAGATTAATTAATTCTTGACTTGTTCCAATGATTATTTTAAAATTTATGTTTTTTTACAAATTAACAATGTAATCAACGTCAGTTTCTCGTTCATATATTCGTAATATGTGAACGATTTTATGTTTAACAAAGCATGGGAAAATTTGCTGCTTGCTTAAAGTAATTAAGTTTGAATCTTCGTAACTTATTTTCGTTCTCATGCAATTAAAACTTGTTTTTGTTTTCGACTTTCTTACTCGATCCCCAACACATATGTTGCGTGGGATTTGAGCAATGAATTTCATATGTATTTTGTTGTTCACTTCGTCACCTCAAATATACTTAAACATAATGGAAAAAACACCTCCTTTATCTCTTTGGACTCATCGACTTGAACACCATTACATTTATATACTTTACAACGCAGTTTGTACGCCTCCTTTCAATGCCCCCCCCCCCCCCCCCCCCCCCCCCCCCCGCGGTCATCCAATCCTGGTTCCGCCCCTGTTATTAACCTTACTAGCCTCATCCTATAATGTTTCGAGGGTTAAATATGGAAAATACTAATCGAAATTTTAAAAGAGAAAAGGGATTACATTAAAATGTAGCAGCATCTTGCAGGATGCTGCGAGGGTTAAAATGTAGTATCTACAAATATTGTAGTAGACATTAATAAGTCCACCAGGGGTCCAGGACTCGAATGGAAGACCTGTAGCTTGTTAAAGAGATGTGATAACAAACATTACAACAAAAGCATGCTGTGTAGCTTCAACAAAGTTTAATTTATAAGCAAATTTTACTTTTTCTTGCCCAGGGCAGCTGCCCAGGACAAGCCTAAGGTGGTTACGCCCCATGGATTCAGGGATGACCTTTGTGAACTAGACCTCATATCCAATTAATAAAAGCTTATGCAATGAAGTTTATTAGGACAAAGTTTGCACTTTATAATTATGAGCAATATATAGGCCAGCTATTCAAGGAGGGAGTCTCCTCTTTGGTGCCAATGTGGCAAGATCGCATCCCCTCATCGGACTGAGAAAAAGCATCGGCTAACTTGCAAAAAGTTTTGAAAATTTGCAAATCAACCCACCCACCCCATATTAGCAATACTGAATACAGAAATATTCGGGACGTGAATAAAACGTGTATAATTCGATCAATTTCAAAAGACGTTTAGTCAAAAATTCGGTCAAATATGCACAATACGGGAATAATATGTAAACAGGTTAAATCGTGTTTAATTCGTTAACCCGGATAAAAAACGCGACTAAAAATACGAATACTCTCAAGATATCATTCATCCAAATGAACTTAAAAATCAACAATATCAATATGAAATAAGAATAAAATAAGTTCTATATTTATGATTTAAATTGTATTCATAGTTTTAACCAAAAGTATGATCATTAAATCATGGTTCAAAATGATTTAAAAGTGTCCCTAAAACGAGTTTAAAAGCATAAAATGCGTAATATGGGAATAAAACGCGTTTTGTTCGTCAACACCTTAAAAAGCGCCTATTTTCGAATAATTTAAATGGACGGTCGTTTAATACGAGAACTATTTTAGACTGTTTTAAATGTAAAAAACATAAAAATTTGCGTTTTTACTAATAAGGTTTTTATGTTGTGAGTTGAGGGAGTGTAACAACCCTAGTGTGCAAATACTAAGTAATCGTTAAATTCATCCAAGTTTCTCGTACATGTGCACACCAATCCCGGGGAATGGAGAGATTTGCAAATTGCCCCTCGATTTTTCATTTATACCCAAATGAGGGTATCATTGTAAGATTGGGTTTAAGTCAAATTTCTTAAAGTGAAGGGTTATTGTGAAAAAGGGAAATGAGATATTTGCAATGGTAAACTTGTAATAAAATCAAGGATTTGGATGGCTAATTTTGAAAAAAAAAGAAAGAAAAAAAAAAGAAATGAAAAGAAAAATAGAGTATGGCACTAAGTTGTCATACCTAGTACACCTAACCCCCCCCCCCCCCCCCCCCCCCCCATCTCTCCCCTCACCCTACACCATAACCCCCCACCCCTCTCCCCTCTCCTAGGTCCCTTTCTCTCCCCCTCTCTCCATTATTTTCAGCCCATGGCTGAAAATAGCTAGGGAAAAAAAAAGGGAAAAGAAAAAGGAAGAGAAGAAAGAAGAAGAAGAAGAAGAATAGGAAGAGGAGAAGGAGAAGGAGAAGGAGAGGGCTACTACTCAAACCATCAACCATTCTTGAAGCTCCAAAGAGGTGGGAACTCTTCACTCTCCTACTCTAATTATAGATGATGGAAAGCACCTTATATGTATGAGTTTTCTCTGAAATTTTGGGAAGAATGTTGTAGAACTAGGAATCTTGATGCATGCCTGAAATTTGCTGAAACTTTAGATAAGTTCTGGGATTAAATGGCTATTAGGAATGCTCTGCAAATTTTATATGATATTTATCTCGTAGTTATGAGCAACTTTCATGTTCATCACGTTTTCTGATTCGAACTGGAAATTAGGGTAAAAATTCGAATTGTGCAACATGCCAGGAATTCTGTCAAGCTGTACACATTTCAGTAAACTAAGCACCACTACCTGCACACATCTTGGAATTTGTTGATTTTGGTCTTGTTAGAAAGATAATAAATTTTTCTCAAAGTCCATCGCGACTCTTATGTCGAAATTCTGGCTATAATATGCCCAAAATTGGCTTTGAACACAGACATAGAAATCTGTCTGCAGAACAGTTTTGACACCCTTTACCAAATAATTCACTATAAATCCAATACTTCATATTTTTGTCTGAAATTTTATGGGTGAACTCAGAACTATAATATATCCAACTTTCATTCTTTGAGATTTGTCAAATTCTCAAAATACATGGGTTAAAAATGCTGTTTTTCCATCTGTTCATGCAATTTCAGTATGTTGAAGGGTGTTGGGCGAAATTGGACTTGTGTGATATTGCTAATTTTTCACTCCAAATGCATGAATGATGTTGATGCATGTATGTAAGATTAGTTATGCTATTTGTTACAAAAATTGGTGACATGATTCTCTTCATTTATGTGGCGCTCATTATATGTTTGTTAAATTGCCTGAATGAACTTAAGAATGAAGAAACTTGGAAAATGGCATGTTAATTGTGTGACATGTATTACCCACGAGGAATTGTATATGATCAATGAGGTTATGATACATGTCTTATGGAGCATGCTAGTTTGTTGTGAATATCTTGATGAAAAGAATGAATTTGGACATCATTTACATACGTCATTTTACATGCTCAATACCCTAGGATTAATGATTAGCTAAAAGATAACCTAGGGATATCTTGTTCCACTCGAAGTGGGTGAGGACCCTAGGAGGGTTGGGGGAAACCAAGGTAATGAGTGGACATGCGGGGATGGACTGCTGGCTTGTGGACCACTCCTGACGAGCCCTCAGCGGCGGGGAGTTGGTGCGGTTGTGGTTGAGTTGGTTGTGTTGGTGAACGGCTTCTTTCGTAAGAGCTTGTCTCGGGAAGTCGTAGCATTCCACCCACCTTACCGGGTGAGGTCCAGTCCCCGATGTCTGACCCGTTACTGAGGTTTCGAATTCATGCATGAAAACTAACCTATAAAGAAAAAAACAGTAACTCTGGAATGTGATGCCTTTTCCTTTGTTGTGATTCCTTGTTGTGCACTATGATTAGAGTAGTAGACTTGTGGAGTTCCTACTGGGCACGCTGTGACGTGTCCTCCCCCCTACAGGTCCAGGCACTGGTTCTCTGGCGGCGGGCCCGGGAGTGGAGACCCCGGAGGGCAGCTCGTCTCAGCAGGGTCCGTAGTGTATGGTCAGTGTGGGTCGCGTGGTGTAGTCTTGGGTTGTGTGTGTGTGTGATGAACGCAGTGTTGTACCCCTGTTCCCTTTGTACCCCGTAGGGTTGAGTTGTACTTTTGTGGGAGCTTTTGCTGTTGGGGTTGTACAGTGGACTTGTGCGGTACTGGCCATGTAGTAGCGGTGCTCTGTGACTCTTGGACGTTCTGTTCGTCGTATTTTACCTTACTGCCTGTGTTGTAGTGTCTTGTACTATCTTTCTGTGTTGGAGCTGTACTGTTCTGTTAATCGTTCAGTCTGTACTTTACTGCCTGTGTTTCCTCAGCGTTTGCAGTGGCCTGCGTGACTTTGGTGTGTACTTTAGCGCTTGGTACTCTAATACCGCGGCTTGTCACGCCGACCCTCCCTATTTTGGACAGCGGGGCGTGACAGGTTTTGTGGTGGCCCACGCAGGTCCGCGCCCACTGCGATACGCGTAAAGGAAACACCGGTAAGGCTCCAATATTTCAGTACACGACACTAATGCATTGTTCTGTTTCTCGCCTGCAGATGGAAGGTGGGAACGGGAGTTCCGGCGGGACCGGAACATCTGATGGTGGGATTGGCCCAGCTGGTGATGTGCAGTCTTCGGGTGACAGGACCTCAGAGTCAGCCCTGATGGCTAAGGTCCTGATGGGCATTTTAGAGCACATGGGTCAGATGGAGGATAGGGCAGTGGCGCCGAAGCCACCGAGCTACAAGGAGTTCAGGACACTGCGTCCGCGATACTTCTCGGGCAGGGAGAGTAGCCTCGAGGTAGATGAGTGGCTGCGGCACACTGAGGATGATCTGACGATGTGTCGGTATCCCCGAGACGGTTGGGTAGAGTTGGTGAGGCGCCAGTTGACCCATCAAGCTAGAGACTGGTGGGAGGCTCAGGAGAGGCGACTGAAGGGGAATATTGCTTGGGAGACCTTTCGGGAGTTGTTTGAGGCCAAGTTCCTTCCAGAGGCAGCGAAGGACGAGTTGAGGCAGAGATTTGAGCATTTGACTCAGGATGGGAGGACGGTGGATGAGTATGATGCAGAGTTCTCGTTGCTGAGCAAGTACGCGCCAGAGCTTGTAGCGACAGATGCCATCAGAGCCAGGCGATTCCGTAAGGGACTAGACGTAGAGTTTCGGGCGGCCATGTCTACTCAGGAGTTATTGACTCAGGAGGCCGTACTGCGGGCTGCCAGACAGCATGAGACCCACCTACGGAGTGTGGGGAGGCCACCAGCCAGTGGTGGGAGACCAGCTGCTCAGCAAAGGACTGCACCTGGCCCAGTTCAGCGGGTGACATTCAAGCGACCGGGGGCTCCACCTCCGGCACAGAAGGGACCTTCATGCTACAGATGCGGGAAGCCAGGGCATGTGCAGAGAGACTGCCGAGTTACGAATGCCAGGTGTTATACATGTGGAGAGCCGGGACACATCAGCAGATTTTGCCCACAGTCGGGTCATGCCCCGGTGCCGCCGGCGTCAGCAGCTGTCCGGCCTACACAGCAGAGACCTCTTCCACCACCGCCACAGCGGCTTGCCCTTCCGGCACCGTCAGGATCGAGACCGTCTGCACCGAGAGGACCCCCTCCACCTCCCCAGCAGCGACGAGGGAACCAGGGGGCAGTTCCTCCACCGAGGCGGCAGCAGTACACCATGACCCCAGTAGAGACTTCGGAGGGTGCTAGTCGAGTGATCACCGGTATGAATCTTGCCCCTATGCAGTCTATTAGATTTGAGCCTTAGTTATTCTATTTAGCTAGTTGGCTGAGTTTTATTGTTGTGATACTTAGGTATTGTTAGAGTAGCCTCCTACCCTGCTATGTCCTTGTTTGACACTGGAGCGTCACATTGTTTTCTGTCGAAGAAGTTTGTGACGCAACACTCCATAGTAGTTGACACCTTTGCTGCTAGTTGGAATGTTCACACCGGAAATGGGGTTATTTGTAGTGTCTCTGGGATACGGAACTGTCCTGTTGAGATCGGGGGACGAGAGTTGTATGCAGACTTTTTGGTGATTGAGTTACCCGACTATGAGGCAGTGTTTGGAATGGATTGGTTGGGGATGTTCTATGCTAACATAGACTGTAGACTAAGGAGGGTAGTTTTTCGGATCCCTGACCATCCAGAGTTTGAGTTTTGGGATGGTAGTAGCGAGCTTGAGCCCTTGAAGTTTCGAGCTACGGTCGTGGAGTATTTGGACATGGAAGTAGAGCCCGTATTACCAAGGGTTGTTGAAGAATTTCCTGACATCTTTCCAGATGACATCTTTGGATTACCCCCAGATAGGTCCCTGGAGTTTACTATTGATCTGATTCCAGGCGCTCAACCGATAGCGAAGGCTCCATACCGTATGGCCCCATCGGAGTTAGCTGAGCTCCGCAATCAGTTGACCGATTTATCAGATAGGGGATTGATTCGCCAAAGTGTGTCACCGTGGGGAGCGCCAGTGTTGCTTGTGAACAAGAAGGATGGATCTCGGAGGATGTGCATTGATTATCGGGAATTGAATAAGGTGACGGTGAGGGATAAGTACCCTCTTCCCCGGATCGATGATATTTTTGATCAGCTTGGTGGATCCCGGGTGTATTCGAAGCTAGATTTGCGAAGTGGGTATCACCAAGTGAAAGTGCGGGAATCTGATGTCCCAAAGACCGCATTCCGTACTCGATACGGTCAATATGAGTTTCTGGTGATGCCTTTTGGAGTGACGAATGCCCCAGCTACTTTCATGAGGCTGATGAATCAGGTCTTCTTCGAGTATTTAGATAAGTTTGTGGTGGTATTTATCGATGACATCCTGGTTTACTCGAAGAATGAGGATGAACATGCTGAGCATCTGCGGATGGTTTTGAATACCCTCAGGCAGCACCGATTGTACGCTAAGTTCAGCAAGTGCCAATTTTGGTTGACCAAGGTTGCGTTTCTTGGACACATAGTCTCTGGAGACGGAGTGTCTGTTGATCCTGAGAAGGTTGCCGCAGTAGAAGGTTGGCCTATACCTCGGACAGTCACAGAGATTCGAAGCTTTTTGGGGTTGGCTGGGTACTATCGGAAGTTCATTAAGGATTTCTCGAAGATTGCCTCGCCCTTGACTCATTTGACGAAGAAGGATGTTGCGTATGTCTGGTCGGAAGAATGCCAGCGAGCGTTCGAAGAGCTGAAGCATCGGTTGACCACTGCTCCTATCTTAGCTATCCCTGACCGTTCGGGTGGATTTGAAGTTTTCTGTGACGCGTCTGGCAGAGGACTAGGCTGTGTCCTTCATCAACACGGGCGAGTGGTGGCATATGCTTCCAGATTGTTGAAGGAGCATGAACTGAACTATCCCACTCATGACCTGGAATTGGCAGCAGTGATCCTGGCTTTGAAATTATGGAGACATTTCTTGCTAGGTGAACACGTGAAGATATACACTGACCATAAGAGTCTAAAGTATGTGTTCACTCAGAAGGAGCTTAATATGAGACAACGACGATGGTTGGAATTAATGGCTGAGTATGACGTTGATCTGCTATACCATCCTGGGAAGGTGAATGTGGTGCCAGATGCTCTTAGTAGATTACCCGCCGTAATGAAGCTAACCTCTCAACCACAACTTCGGTGGGCAATCCGACAGATGAGAATAGAAGTTGTACTCCCAGGAGAGAAAACTGTTATGATGGGGCTGCAGATCCAGTCTGATTTGGTGAACAGGATTAAGGCAGCTCAATCAGGGGATGCCAAGTTGAAGAGGATCCGAGAGCAAGTGGAAGCTGAACTTCGTACCGATTTTCGTATTCACGAAGATGGGTCGTTGAGATTTGGGAACCGGGTTTGTGTGCCAAGTGGCGAGATTCGGGAAGAACTATTGAAGGAGGCACATAGTTCCCCATATTCTATCCATCCTGGAGGGACCAAAATGTACCGAGATTTGAAGCAGTATTATTGGTGGTCAGGAATGAAGAAGAGTGTAGCCAAGAGTGTGGCGTCCTGCTTGGTTTGCCAGCAGGTGAAGGCTGAGCACCAGAGAACTGCAGGATTGTTGCAGCCTCTCCCTATTCCAGAATGGAAGTGGGAGCATGTGACCATGGACTTTGTGACTGGTTTACCTCGGACGCCTAGGGGCAATGATGCGATTTGGGTCATCATAGATCGATTGACCAAGTCGGCACATTTTATTCCGTTCCGAGTTGGACAGTCAACAGAGAATCTGGCTAAGAGGTACATGGAAGAGATCGTGAAACTGCATGGAGTCCCAGTGAGTATAGTATCTGATAGGGATAGCAGATTCACCTCACATTTCTGGAAAAGTTTACAGGCTAGTCTGGGGACGCGTTTGAATTTCAGTACTTCATATCATCCTCAGACTGATGGACAGTCGGAAAGAACCATTCAGATTCTTGAAGATATGCTGCGAGCGTGTATGCTTGATTTCAAGGGTTCGTGGGAGGACCATCTGCATCTAGTCGAGTTCGCATACAATAACAGTTATCAAGCAAGTATTGGCATGGCTCCCTTCGCAGCTCTGTATGGAAGGCAGTGTAGGTCTCCTTTAAGTTGGGATGACGTTGGAGACAGGGAGTTTTTAGGACCAGACTTGGTGGCGGCAACAACAGATGTGGTGCGGACAGTCAGAGAGAATCTGCGCATCGCGCAGGACCGTTATAAGCACTGGGCTGATACAAAGCGGAGACCCTTGGAATTTCAGCCAGGGGATTACGTGTTCCTAAGGATTTCACCGGTTCGTGGGACCATCCGATTTGGCAAACGTGGGAAGCTGAGTCCTAGGTACATTGGTCCGTTCGAGATTTCCGCTAAGGTCGGTGAAGTTGCGTATCGGCTAACATTGCCACCGGCACTCGAAGGTGTGCATAATGTCTTCCATGTGTCTCAACTCAGAAGATATGTGGGAGATCCCAAACATGTTGTAGATTTTTCAGAGATAGAAGTACGGTCGGATCTCACATATGAGCAGCAACCAGTGGCTATCTTGGACCGGAGGCAGAAGACGTTGAAGAAGAAGACCATTGACTTGGTGCGGGTCATGTGGCAGCAAGAGTCTCCGGGAGAGTCAACTTGGGAGCGAGTAGATGAGATGCAAGAGAAATACCCGTACCTGTTTGAGCAATGACTGTTGTATCTTATATTTTCTGCAGTTGTTGGGTATTGTATATAAATGACTGCTCTCCTGATTTTGTTAAATTTCCGAGGACGGAAATTTTTCTAAGGAGGGTAGGGTGTAACAACCCTAGTGTGCAAATACTAAGTAATCGTTAAATTCATCCAAGTTTCTCGTACATGTGCACACCATTCCCGGGGAATGGAGAGATTTGCAAATTGCCCCTCGATTTTTCATTTATACCCAAATGAGGGTATCATTGTAAGATTGGGTTTAAGGCAAATTTCTTTAAGTGAAGGGTTATTGTGAAAAAGGGAAATGAGATATTTGCAATGGCAAACTTGTAATAAAATCAAGCATTTGGATGGCTAATTTTGAAAAAAAAAGAAAGAAAAAAAAAGAAATGAAAAGAAAAATAGAGTATGGCACTAAGTTGCCATACCTAGTACACCTACCCCCCCCCCCCCCATCTCTCCCCTCACCCTACACCATAACCCCCCACCCCTCTCCCCTCTCCTAGGTCCCTTTCTCTCCCCCTCTCTCCATTATTTTCAGCCCATGGCTGAAAATAGCTAGGGAAAAAAAAGGGAAAAGAAAAAGGAAGAGAAGAAAGAAGAAGAAGAAGAAGAATAGGAAGAGGAGAAGGAGAAGGAGAAGGAGAGGGCTACTACTCAAACCATCAACCATTCTTGAAGCTCCAAAGAGGTAGGAACTCTTCACTCTCCTACTCTAATTATAAATGATGGAAAGCATCTTATATGTATGAGTTTTCTCTGAAATTTTGGGAAGAATGTTGTAGAACTAGGAATCTTGATGCATGCCTGAAATTTGCTGAAACTTTAGCTGAGTTCTGGGATTAATTGGCTATTAGGAATGCTCTGAAAATTTTATATGATATTTATCTCGTAGTTATGAGAAACTTTCATGTTCATCACGTTTTCTGATTCGAACTGGAAGTTAGGGTAAAAATTCGAATTGTGCAACATGCCAGGAATTCTGTCAAGCTGTACACAATTCAGTAAAACGAGCACCACTACCTGCACACATCTTGGATTTTGTTGATTTTGGTCTTGTTAGAAAGATAACAAGTTTTTCTCAAAGTCCATCGCGATTTTTATGTTGAAATTCTGGCTAGACAATGCCCAAAATTGGCTTTGAACACAGACATAGAAATCTGTCTGCAGAACAGTTTTGACACCCTTTACCAAATAATTCACTATAAATCCAATACTTCATATTTTTGTCTGAAATTTTATGGGTGAACTCAGAACTATAATATCTCCAACTTTCATTCTTTGAGATTTGTCAAATTCTCAAAATACATGGGTTAAAAATGCTGTTTTTCTATCTGTTCATGCAATTTCAGTATGTTGAAGGGTGTTGGGTGAAATTGGACTTGTGTGATATTGCTAATTTTTCACTCCAAATGCATGAATGATGTTGATGCATGTATGTAAGATTAGTTATGCTATTTGTTACAAAAATTGGTGACATGATTCTCTTCATTTATGTGGCGCTCATTATATGTTTGTTAAAATGCCTGAATGAACTTAAGATTGAAGAAACTTGGAAAATGGCATTGTTAATTGTGTGACATGTATTACCCACGAGGAATTGTATATGATCAATGAGGTTATGATACATGGCTTATGGAGCATGCTAGTTTGTTGTGAATATCTTGATGAAAAGAATGAATTTGGACATCATTTACATACGTCATTTTACATGCTCAATACCCTAGGATTAATGATTAGCTAAAAGATAACCTAGGGATATCTTGTTCCACTCGAAGTGGGTGAGGACCCTAGGAGGGTTGGGGGAAACCAAGGTAATGAGTGGACATGCGGGGATGGACTGCTGGGTTGTGGACCACTCCTGACGAGCCCTCAGCGGCGGGGAGTTGGTGCGGTTGTGGTTGAGTTGGTTGTGTTGGTGAACGGCTTCTTTCGTAAGAGCTTGTCTCGGGAAGTCGTAGCATTCCACCCACCTTACCGGGTGAGGTCCAGTCCCCGATGTCTGACCCGTTACTGAGGTTTCGAATTCATGCATGAAAACTAACCTATAAAGAAAAAAACAGTAACTCTGGAATGTGATGCCTTTTCCTTTGTTGTGATTCCTTGTTGTGCACTATGATTAGAGTAGTAGACTTGTGGAGTTCCTACTGGGCACGCTGTGACGTGTCCTCCCCCCTACAGGTCCAGGCACTGGTTCTCTGGCGGCGGGCCCGGGAGTGGAGACCCCGGAGGGCAGCTCGTCTCAGCAGGGTCCGTAGTGTATGGTCAGTGTGGGTCGCGTGGTGTAGTCTTGGGTTGTGTGTGTGTGTGATGAACGCAGTGTTGTACCCCTGTTCCCTTTGTACCCCGTAGGGTTGAGTTGTACTTTTGTGGGAGCTTTTGCTGTTGGGGTTGTACAGTGGACTTGTGCGGTACTGGCCATGTAGTAGCGGTGCTCTGTGACTCTTGGATGTTCTGTTCGTCGTATTTTACCTTACTGCCTGTGTTGTAGTGTCTTGTACTATCTTTCTGTGTTGGAGCTGTACTGTTCTGTTAATCGTTCAGTCTGTACTTTACTGCCTGTGTTTCCTCAGCGTTTGCAGTGGCCTGCGTGACTTTGGTGTGTACTTTAGCGCTTGGTACTCTAATACCGCGGCTTGTCACGCCGACCCTCCCTATTTTGGGCAGCGGGGCGTGACAGGTTTTGTGGTGGCCCACGCAGGTCCGCGCCCACTGCGATACGCGTAAAGGGAACACCGGTAAGGCTCCAAAATTTCAGTACACGACACTAATGCATTTGTTCTGTTTCTCGCCTGCAGATGGAAGGTGGGAACGGGAGTTCCGGCGGGACCGGAACATCTGATGGTGGGATTGGCCCAGCTGGTGATGTGCAGTCTTCGGGTGACAGGACCTCAGAGTCAGCCCTGATGGCTAAGGTCCTGATGGGCATTTTAGAGCACATGGGTCAGATGGAGGAGAGGGCAGTGGCGCCGAAGCCGCCGAGCTACAAGGAGTTCAGGACACTGCGTCCGCGATACTTCTCGGGCAGGGAGAGTAGCCTCGAGGTAGATGAGTGGCTGCGGCACACTGAGGATGATCTGACGATGTGTCGGTATCCCCGAGACGGTTGGGTAGAGTTGGTGAGGCGCCAGTTGACCCATCAAGCTAGAGACTGGTGGGAGGCTCAGGAGAGGCGACTGAAGGGGAACATTGCTTGGGAGACCTTTCGGGAGTTGTTTGAGGCCAAGTTCCTTCCAGAGGCAGCGAAGGACGAGTTGAGGCAGAGATTTGAGCATTTGACTCAGGATGGGAGGACGGTGGATGAGTATGATGCAGAGTTCTCGTTGCTGAGCAAGTACGCGCCAGAGCTTGTAGCGACAGATGCCATCAGAGCCAGGCGATTCCGTAAGGGACTAGACGTAGAGTTTCGGGCGGCCATGTCTACTCAGGAGTTATTGACTCAGGAGGCCGTACTGCGGGCTGCCAGACAGCATGAGACCCACCTACGGAGTGTGGGGAGGCCACCAGCCAGTGGTGGGAGACCAGCTGCTCAGCAAAGGACTGCACCTGGCCCAGTTCAGCGGGTGACATTCAAGCGACCGGGGGCTCCACCTCCGGCACAGAAGGGACCTTCATGCTACAGATGCGGGAAGCCAGGGCATGTGCAGAGAGACTGCCGAGTTACGAATGCCAGGTGTTATACATGTGGAGAGCCGGGACACATCAGCAGATTTTGCCCACAGTCGGGTCATGCCCCGGTGCCGCCGGCGTCAGCAGCTGTCCGGCCTACACAGCAGAGACCTCTTCCACCACCGCCACAGCGGCTTGCCCTTCCGGCACCGTCAGGATCGAGACCGTCTGCACCGAGAGGACCCCCTCCACCTCCCCAGCAGCGACGAGGGAACCAGGGGGCAGTTCCTCCACCGAGGCGGCAGCAGTACACCATGACCCCAGTAGAGACTTCGGAGGGTGCTAGTCGAGTGATCACCGGTATGAATCTTGCCCCTATGCAGTCTATTAGATTTGAGCCTTAGTTATTCTATTTAGCTAGTTGGCTGAGTTTTATTGTTGTGATACTTAGGTATTGTTAGAGTAGCCTCCTACCCTGCTATGTCCTTGTTTGACACTGGAGCGTCACATTGTTTTCTGTCGAAGAAGTTTGTGACGCAACACTCCATAGTAGTTGACACCTTTGCTGCTAGTTGGAATGTTCACACCGGAAATGGGGTTATTTGTAGTGTCTCTGGGATACGGAACTGTCCTGTTGAGATCGGGGGACGAGAGTTGTATGCAGACTTTTTGGTGATTGAGTTACCCGACTATGAGGCAGTGTTTGGAATGGATTGGTTGGGGATGTTCTATGCTAACATAGACTGTAGACTAAGGAGGGTAGTTTTTCGGATCCCTGACCATCCAGAGTTTGAGTTTTGGGATGGTAGTAGCGAGCTTGAGCCCTTGAAGTTTCGAGCTACGGTCGTGGAGTATTTGGACATGGAAGTAGAGCCCGTATTACCAAGGGTTGTTGAAGAATTTCCTGACATCTTTCCAGATGACATCTTTGGATTACCCCCAGATAGGTCCCTGGAGTTTACTATTGATCTGATTCCAGGCGCTCAACCGATAGCGAAGGCTCCATACCGTATGGCCCCATCGGAGTTAGCTGAGCTCCGCAATCAGTTGACCGATTTATCAGATAGGGGATTGATTCGCCAAAGTGTGTCACCGTGGGGAGCGCCAGTGTTGCTTGTGAACAAGAAGGATGGATCTCGGAGGATGTGCATTGATTATCGGGAATTGAATAAGGTGACGGTGAGGGATAAGTACCCTCTTCCCCGGATCGATGATATTTTTGATCAGCTTGGTGGATCCCGGGTGTATTCGAAGCTAGATTTGCGAAGTGGGTATCACCAAGTGAAAGTGCGGGAATCTGATGTTCCTAAAGACCGCATTCCGTACTCGATACGGTCAATATGAGTTTCTGGTGATGCCTTTTGGAGTGACGAATGCCCCAGCTACTTTCATGAGGCTGATGAATCAGGTCTTCTTCGAGTATTTAGATAAGTTTGTGGTGGTATTTATCGATGACATCCTGGTTTACTCGAAGAATGAGGATGAACATGCTGAGCATCTGCGGATGGTTTTGAATACCCTCAGGCAGCACCGATTGTACGCTAAGTTCAGCAAGTGCCAATTTTGGTTGACCAAGGTTGCGTTTCTTGGACACATAGTCTCTGGAGACGGAGTGTCTGTTGATCCTGAGAAGGTTGCCGCAGTAGAAGGTTGGCCTATACCTCGGACAGTCACAGAGATTCGAAGCTTTTTGGGGTTGGCTGGGTACTATCGGAAGTTCATTAAGGATTTCTCGAAGATTGCCTCGCCCTTGACTCATTTGACGAAGAAGGATGTTGCGTATGTCTGGTCGGAAGAATGCCAGCGAGCGTTCGAAGAGCTGAAGCATCGGTTGACCACTGCTCCTATCTTAGCTATCCCTGACCGTTCGGGTGGATTTGAAGTTTTCTGTGACGCATCTGGCAGAGGACTAGGCTGTGTCCTTCATCAACACGGGCGAGTGGTGGCATATGCTTCCAGATTGTTGAAGGAGCATGAACTGAACTATCCCACTCATGACCTGGAATTGGCAGCAGTGATCCTGGCTTTGAAATTATGGAGACATTTCTTGCTAGGTGAACACGTGAAGATATACACTGACCATAAGAGTCTAAAGTATGTGTTCACTCAGAAGGAGCTTAATATGAGACAACGACGATGGTTGGAATTAATGGCTGAGTATGACGTTGATCTGCTATACCATCCTGGGAAGGTGAATGTGGTGCCAGATGCTCTTAGTAGATTACCCGCCGTAATGAAGCTAACCTCTCAACCACAACTTCGGTGGGCAATCCGACAGATGAGAATAGAAGTTGTACTCCCAGGAGAGAAAACTATTATGATGGGGCTGCAGATCCAGTCTGATTTGGTGAACAGGATTAAGGCAGCTCAATCAGGGGATGCCAAGTTGAAGAGGATCCGAGAGCAAGTGGAAGCTAAACTTCGTACCGATTTTCGTATTCACGAAGATGGGTCGTTGAGATTTGGGAACCGGGTTTGTGTGCCAAGTGGCGAGATTCGGGAAGAACTATTGAAGGAGGCACATAGTTCCCCATATTCTATCCATCCTGGAGGGACCAAAATGTACCGAGATTTGAAGCAGTATTATTGGTGGTCAGGAATGAAGAAGAGTGTAGCCAAGAGTGTGGCGTCCTGCTTGGTTTGCCAGCAGGTGAAGGCTGAGCACCAGAGAACTGCAGGATTGTTGCAGCCTCTCCCTATTCCAGAATGGAAGTGGGAGCATGTGACCATGGACTTTGTGACTGGTTTACCTCGGACGCCCAGGGGCAATGATGCGATTTGGGTCATCATAGATCGATTAACCAAGTCGGCACATTTTATTCCGTTCCGAGTTGGACAGTCAACAGAGAATCTGGCTAAGAGGTACATGGAAGAGATCGTGAAACTGCATGGAGTCCCAGTGAGTATAGTATCTGATAGGGATAGCAGATTCACCTCACATTTCTGGAAAAGTTTACAGGCTAGTCTGGGGACGCGTTTGAATTTCAGTACTTCATATCATCCTCAGACTGATGGACAGTCGGAAAGAACCATTCAGATTCTTGAAGATATGCTGCGAGCGTGTATGCTTGATTTCAAGGGTTCGTGGGAGGACCATCTGCATCTAGTCGAGTTCGCATACAATAACAGTTATCAAGCAAGTATTGGCATGGCTCCCTTCGCAGCTCTGTATGGAAGGCAGTGTAGGTCTCCTTTAAGTTGGGATGACGTTGGAGACAGGGAGTTTTTAGGACCAGACTTGGTGGCGGCAACAACAGATGTGGTGCGGACAGTCAGAGAGAATCTGCGCATCGCGCAGGACCGTTATAAGCACTGGGCTGATACAAAGCGGAGACCCTTGGAATTTCAGCCAGGGGATTATGTGTTCCTAAGGATTTCACCGGTTCGTGGGACCATCCGATTTGGCAAACGTGGGAAGCTGAGTCCTAGGTACATTGGTCCGTTCGAGATTTCCGCTAAGGTCGGTGAAGTTGCGTATCGGCTAACATTGCCACCGACACTCGAAGGTGTGCATAATGTCTTCCATGTGTCTCAACTCAGAAGATATGTGGGAGATCCCAAACATGTTGTAGATTTTTCAGAGATAGAAGTACGGTCGGATCTCACATATGAGCAGCAACCAGTGGCTATCTTGGACCGGAGGCAGAAGACGTTGAAGAAGAAGACCATTGACTTGGTGCGGGTCATGTGGCAGCAAGAGTCTCCGGGAGAGTCAACTTGGGAGCGAGTAGATGAGATGCAAGAGAAATACCCGTACCTGTTTGAGCAATGACTGTTGTATCTTATATTTTCTGCAGTTGTTGGGTATTGTATATAAATGACTGCTCTCCTGATTTTGTTAAATTTCCGAGGACGGAAATTTTTCTAAGGAGGGTAGGGTGTAACAACCCTAGTGTGCAAATACTAAGTAATCGTTAAATTCATCCAAGTTTCTCGTACATGTGCACACCAATCCCGGGGAATGGAGAGATTTGCAAATTGCCCCTCGATTTTTCATTTATACCCAAATGAGGGTATCATTGTAAGATTGGGTTTAAGTCAAATTTCTTAAAGTGAAGGGTTATTGTGAAAAAGGGAAATGAGATATTTGCAATGGTAAACTTGTAATAAAATCAAGGATTTGGATGGCTAATTTTGAAAAAAAAAAGAAAGAAAAAAAAAGAAATGAAAAGAAAAATAGAGTATGGCACTAAGTTGTCATACCTAGTACACCTACCCCCCCCCCCCCCATCTCTCCCCTCACCCTACACCATAACCCCCCACCCCTCTCCCCTCTCCTAGGTCCCTTTCTCTCCCCCTCTCTCCATTATTTTCAGCCCATGGCTGAAAATAGCTAGGGAAAAAAAAAGGGAAAAGAAAAAGGAAGAGAAGAAAGAAGAAGAAGAAGAAGAATAGGAAGAGGAGAAGGAGAAGGAGAAGGAGAGGGCTACTACTCAAACCATCAACCATTCTTGAAGCTCCAAAGAGGTGGGAACTCTTCACTCTCCTACTCTAATTATAGATGATGGAAAGCACCTTATATGTATGAGTTTTCTCTGAAATTTTGGGAAGAATGTTGTAGAACTAGGAATCTTGATGCATGCCTGAAATTTGCTGAAACTTTAGATAAGTTCTGGGATTAAATGGCTATTAGGAATGCTCTGCAAATTTTATATGATATTTATCTCGTAGTTATGAGCAACTTTCATGTTCATCACGTTTTCTGATTCGAACTGGAAATTAGGGTAAAAATTCGAATTGTGCAACATGCCAGGAATTCTGTCAAGCTGTACACATTTCAGTAAACTAAGCACCACTACCTGCACACATCTTGGAATTTGTTGATTTTGGTCTTGTTAGAAAGATAATAAATTTTTCTCAAAGTCCATCGCGACTCTTATGTCGAAATTCTGGCTATAATATGCCCAAAATTGGCTTTGAACACAGACATAGAAATCTGTCTGCAGAACAGTTTTGACACCCTTTACCAAATAATTCACTATAAATCCAATACTTCATATTTTTGTCTGAAATTTTATGGGTGAACTCAGAACTATAATATATCCAACTTTCATTCTTTGAGATTTGTCAAATTCTCAAAATACATGGGTTAAAAATGCTGTTTTTCCATCTGTTCATGCAATTTCAGTATGTTGAAGGGTGTTGGGCGAAATTGGACTTGTGTGATATTGCTAATTTTTCACTCCAAATGCATGAATGATGTTGATGCATGTATGTAAGATTAGTTATGCTATTTGTTACAAAAATTGGTGACATGATTCTCTTCATTTATGTGGCGCTCATTATATGTTTGTTAAATTGCCTGAATGAACTTAAGAATGAAGAAACTTGGAAAATGGCATGTTAATTGTGTGACATGTATTACCCACGAGGAATTGTATATGATCAATGAGGTTATGATACATGTCTTATGGAGCATGCTAGTTTGTTGTGAATATCTTGATGAAAAGAATGAATTTGGACATCATTTACATACGTCATTTTACATGCTCAATACCCTAGGATTAATGATTAGCTAAAAGATAACCTAGGGATATCTTGTTCCACTCGAAGTGGGTGAGGACCCTAGGAGGGTTGGGGGAAACCAAGGTAATGAGTGGACATGCGGGGATGGACTGCTGGCTTGTGGACCACTCCTGACGAGCCCTCAGCGGCGGGGAGTTGGTGCGGTTGTGGTTGAGTTGGTTGTGTTGGTGAACGGCTTCTTTCGTAAGAGCTTGTCTCGGGAAGTCGTAGCATTCCACCCACCTTACCGGGTGAGGTCCAGTCCCCGATGTCTGACCCGTTACTGAGGTTTCGAATTCATGCATGAAAACTAACCTATAAAGAAAAAAACAGTAACTCTGGAATGTGATGCCTTTTCCTTTGTTGTGATTCCTTGTTGTGCACTATGATTAGAGTAGTAGACTTGTGGAGTTCCTACTGGGCACGCTGTGACGTGTCCTCCCCCCTACAGGTCCAGGCACTGGTTCTCTGGCGGCGGGCCCGGGAGTGGAGACCCCGGAGGGCAGCTCGTCTCAGCAGGGTCCGTAGTGTATGGTCAGTGTGGGTCGCGTGGTGTAGTCTTGGGTTGTGTGTGTGTGTGATGAACGCAGTGTTGTACCCCTGTTCCCTTTGTACCCCGTAGGGTTGAGTTGTACTTTTGTGGGAGCTTTTGCTGTTGGGTTGTACAGTGGACTTGTGCGGTACTGGCCATGTAGTAGCGGTGCTCTGTGACTCTTGGACGTTCTGTTCGTCGTATTTTACCTTACTGCCTGTGTTGTAGTGTCTTGTACTATCTTTCTGTGTTGGAGCTGTACTGTTCTGTTAATCGTTCAGTCTGTACTTTACTGCCTGTGTTTCCTCAGCGTTTGCAGTGGCCTGCGTGACTTTGGTGTGTACTTTAGCGCTTGGTACTCTAATACCGCGGCTTGTCACGCCGACCCTCCCTATTTTGGACAGCGGGGCGTGACAGGGAGGCCTTTGGCCTCCCCCCCCCCCTCAACATCTCACCATTACTCCCCACTAAGTTAGTGGGGAGTCCATTGGACTCCTATTTTCTCTAAATTGAATATATAGAGAGCCATGGCTTGTGCCATGGCTACTCCTCATGAGAGATTGTTTACTCTCTTCTCTAAAATCCTTCAACACGTTATCAGCACGTTTGCTCTAAAATCTTTGAGCTTTTCTTCTCGTCTCCCCTCAAAAATTCAATCACTACGCGCGTAGGAATCTTTTGCTGCGGCGAAGCAATGCGTGGATTTTTTTTTTGGCGTATCGGGAGCGGGACTACTATCTACGGATTTTTTTTATTACGATCGTCCCTAGATCTTTTGATCTAGAGGTAACTTTTTCGATCCCGTAGATACTTACAAAATATTGTTCGCCATGATTTTACATAGCTTTTCTCGAGGCTTGTATAAATCTGCAACATCTTGCTAAACATCTAAAAAAATTATGTGTGGTTAATAACATTACTGAATTGATGTGAATTCATATAAAAAGAGGTAATGTTTCATATCCACATAGCCAAGTTATGCTTGAGATACATTACTGTATATGCTTGAGAATTGAGCCAAGCACCTAACATATAATGGTACCATGCTTAACATTTAACAAGCTATTACCTTAATGGGCAAAACATTACTTACAAAGGGTAAAACGATGAATATGAGATGAAACCAATCTATTTTTCCCTGGATACCTTGTTTTGCCTAGCAATTTATACTCACAATGAGTTGTCATGATTAGATTGGACAAAGATAAATTTCCTCAGTCACATTCAATATTATGGTTCCCATTCAAGTGTATTTATAGAAGCAGTCTTAGAATATGCTATTGGGAGTAATCGAAGTCTATTTTTTAGCAGTTAGAATTTGGTATCTTCTTAATGCCAATTAAGAGTGGGCCGGTTCGAATTTGGGCCAGAAGCCAAAATTATGAACACTTGAAAGGGACTCAAAAATCCAGGAGGCACCAAGACAATGGCACACTTGGCAGCATAAAGCATTAAATTATGAACACTGTTGTGAAGGGAAATGTAGGGAGAATAGGTGTAGAGGGTTAAGAGCCCCCTACCCTTGTATTTATAGCTTTCAATAGTGGGTTGGATACCCAATTGGCCCAATGGGCCTATTCATAACACTTCCCCTTATCCAACCAACAGTGAATAAGGGGTGGATTCTTCAGGATCCGAATTAGGGTAACTGTCTTGTTAAAGAAAGAACAGTTAACCCATAACTTCCCATGTTTTAGGGATGTGTCTAGGGGTGGATACTTCAGGATCCAGAGTCAACGAGGTTGCCTCGCCAAAACCTTGACTACAGAAAATCCAGTGGGAAAAAACCTGTAGCCAAGGAAAAAGAGTACAACTCTGCAGTTGACTCCCCCTTATCTGACCAAGCTTCAGGCTTGCAGATTTCCTATGAATCTATACATCAGTCTCCTATGTATCTATGAGTTCATAGTTCTCTCATCCTGACCCAGTTTACATTTACTCACTCTCCTCATCCCAATCCCATATACAAGTTTCTCAAAGATACTAGTAGGCAGGGATTTGGTAAGCAAATCCGCCAAGTTATTACATGATTGGATCTTCTGTACCTCAATCTGCTTTTGCTTCTGAAGGTCGTGCGTCCAGAAGAACTTGGGGGAGATATGCTTCGTCTTGTCACCTTTGATGTAGCCGTCCTGTAGCTGGGCTATACATGCTGCATTGTCTTCATGGAGTGTAGTAGGTGCAAGAACGCCGGTCGTCAGGCCGGTGGAGGTGAGGATGTGCTGGATCACCGAGCGTAGCCAGAAGCATTCCTTACTTGCTTCGAAGATTGCTAGTAGCTCTGAGTGAGTGGATGAGACGGTCGTCATGGTCTGCTTCACAGATCTCCAGGATATGGCAGTGCCGCCATATGTGAACATGTATCCAGTCTGAGACTTCTCTGTATGAGGATTGGACCTGTAACCTGCATCAGCATAACCAACTAAACCAGTTGATGCCACTTTCCTGTAGAATAGACCTAAGTCTATGGATCCTTGGAGGTAGCGCAGAAGATGCTTAACTCCGGCCCAGTGCCGCTGTGTAGGTGCAGCACTATATCTGGCTAGTAGGTTTACTGCAAATGCTATGTCAGGGCGAGTGCAGTTAGCCAGGTAAAGGAGTGCACCGATAGCACTTAAATAAGGCATTTCGGGGCCTTGTACTTCCTCCCCCTCTTCCAGCGGCCGGAAGGGGTCTTTGTGTACATCCAATGATTTGACGACCATCGGAGTGCTGAGGGGGTGGCACTTATCCATCTGAAACTTTTTCAATAAGTTCGATGTGTAAGTTGACTGGTGTAACAGTTACCCATCTTTAAGATGTTCTATCTGAAGACCTAAACAGAATTTTGATTTTCCGAGGTCTTTCATCTCGAAGGTTTCTGTCAGGCTTCTAGAAATCTTTGCGATCTCTTCAGGAGATCCGATGAGGTTTAAGTCGTCTACATAGACGGCTATAATTACAAATCATGTTGCCTTTGCTCTTATAAAGATGCAAGGACAGACTGGGTCGTTTTTAAACCCTTGCTGTGCAAGGAAATCACTCAGTCTGTTATACCACATCCTTCCGGATTGTTTTAGACCATATAATGATCTTTGCAGTTTCACTGAGTAGATGTCACGTTCTCTCTCTTTTAGTGCTGCAGGCAAAGAATAACCGTCAGGCAATCTCATATAGATGTCTCGGTCTAGGTTGCCATATAGGTATGCAGTAACCACGTCCATGAGTTGCATATCTAAACCCTCTTGTGCTGTTAAGCCAATGAGGAATCGGAAGGTGATCGCGTCCATGACTGGGGAGTATGTGGCTTCAAAATCCACCCCAGGACATTGGGTAAAACCATGCGCTACAAGCCTTGCTTTGTAGCGTACGATCTCATTCTGTTCATTTCATTTTCTAACAAATACCCATTTATAACCCACAGATTTTACACCTTTTAGTGTCTGGACTATTGGTCCGAAGACCTTGCGTTTGGTGAGTGAATCCAACTCCACTCCTATTGCCGCTTTCCACTTTGGCCAATCATCTCTGCTTTGACATTCTGTCAGAGAGCGTGGTTCAATATCATCGTCGCAGTACGTGACGTTGATGGAAATATTACATGCAAATGTGTCATCTATTGTTGTGCTTTTTCTGTCCCAATACTCCCCAGTTCGTACATAGTGTATCGATACTTCATTTTCTCCCAGTTTTTCCTCTTCATGAGAGTTTGGGAGAGATGGGGTAGCAGGGCTTATATTAGCATCCTGTGGTGGTATTTGTTTACCATTGCCAAGGGTCCTACTCTTTCAAGGGACTTGGTCCTTGGATCCTGGTGGTCGTCCTCTCTTTTTGAGAGGTCCAACCATTTCTGCTGCAGGCGGATTGCATCCATTTTGCGGTATGTCAATCCTAGCTGGAGTGTTAGCAGCAGGGACGTGTGATTTGACAATCTTCTGGTTGTCGGTAAATTTGTCCGACAAGAGATGGACAGTGTTTTGGATGTGGAGAATCTTCAGGACCTCATCCTCACACTGGCTTGTTGGCGGATCAAAGTGACATAAAGTTTTTGAATCCCAAGTGATACTTTCTGAAGCTTCGGGCTTCTTTGTCTGTGAGCCTAGTCTTCGAAACGATGTTTCATTGAATTCACAGTCTTCTAGACGTGCCTTAAAGACGTCCCCCGTAAGGGGTTCTAGGAATCTAATTATGGAGGGGGTGTCAAACCCAACATAAATGCCTAGGCAACGTTGTGGACCCATCTTTGTCCTTTGTGGTTGTGCTATGGGGCGGCCCGTTAGGGTTAGGGTTTCAGGAAACCCTAGGGGGCCGCGGCGTGTCGTCGTGACGGCTGGCCGCGTAGGACGCGGCCGCCGTGGCGGCGACGGGCCGCGGCTGCGGGACGTGGCCACCGCAGCGGCGAGCCGCAGCCTGAGGCCGCGGCACAGGGCCGCGGCTTCAGGCCGCGGCGCAGGGCCGCGTCCTGAGGCCGCGGCGTGCGATTTCCGCCGGCGGCGCTAGAGACGCGCCGCCGTTCCGCCCTACGGGCGTGCGGATTTTTGGATCAAAGGCGGGGGGTAAAAACGGATTTTTCAACTATTTAGATCGCTAAAACAGATTTTTATTGTTTTTAGGCATGCAGATCTAATAAAAAATTGAATTTTACCGTGTTTATAAACTTTTTGATCCTAAAACATGCAGATCTAATGAGAAAAGCAAGTTTAGATCTAAAAAGTTTTGATTTTTACCTCTAGATTCGACGAGGAATCTAGGCGACGGTTGGTGAAGGATGCCCTTTTCGCTCCCTGTTGAGAAGATTACGATCTTCTTAAATCTGAGCGATTGATGGATCTCCTTTCCCGCGAGCCGACGTCTCCTCCAACGAGCGTGATCGTGCTGATAACGTGTTGTGAAGGGAAATGTAGGGAGAATAGGTGTAGAGGGTTAAGAGCTCCCTACCCTTGTATTTATAGCTTTCAATAGTGGGTTGGATACCCAATTGGCCCAATGGGCCTATTCATAACAAACACTGGTTTGTGGGCCTAATATTGAGACCCTTGTTGTTTTCTTTGATTATGGATAAAAAGGAAGGGATTTTAGGGACAGACTTAGGGTTTGGGATTTTTGGAATTCCTCAGCCCAAAAATGGGCTGAAGGGCACTATTCTGTTTATTTTAAATAAATTAAATATCTTCATTATTGGGCTTGCAGCTCATTTGTAACCTGGTTAATAATGTCTATGGGCCTGCAGCCCAATTTTATTAATAATTGGTTTTGCCTACAAAAAATGGGCCCGAAACCCAGAAATTCCTATTGCAATCTTCATTGTGTTAATTAAAATTTTGATTATTACAGTAGTTTAGCTGTTTATTTGGGCATGAAGCCCAGATTATACATGAAAATAAGTTTTATGGGCCTGCAGCCCCATTCAGCTTAATTATTATTCGGGTTTTCCCAATTGGGCCAGAAGCCCAGTAAATCCAATTGCCAGCTTATTTTGTCAATTAAAATTTTGCCAATGGGCCTGAAGCTCAAGTATTAATGATATTTTAATTTGACTAATTCGGCCTGAAGCCAAATTAATTCAAAATTTTGACACTGGACCTGCAGCCGAAATGTTAACAATATTTTAATTTGACTACTTAGTGCAAGAGCCCATTAAATTTTATTGCAATAATTAATTTGTTAACTTTGGGCAAATGGGCCTGCAGCCCAAATATAAATGAAATATTACAATGCTTAATATTTTTGGGCCTACAGCCCAATTCAAACTATTAATTTATTTTAATTCCTTGTCATGGGCCTGTCACCCAGTCTTTCATATTGCTAAAATAATAACACTATTGCATTATTATTAAATTATGGAATATTAGGATTTTTTTCAAAATATAATTATCTTAAGGATCCAGCGACCGCTCTGCCGTTAGTAAACTAACCTAACGGTGTATGACGTCTCCCCGTGGTCCGAGAGATTATTATATTTTATAGTCTATTTTTCCATATTTTATATGCCTGTGTTATATACATGCGTGGTTGTTTATTTTATACATGTAGAATTTATAAACTGCGTCGATGTTTATGTAAGCTAAAATGTGATTTTTGGGATCGGCCAATTTGATACCCTTTAAATTCCTTGCAATTTAATTTTCTTTTTTGAGAGAATTTGTAAGTGAGGATTATATGTATTTTTTGCCAAAGACCGGTGTACCGACAAAATGAAGACGGCGTCGTAAATTTGAAAATATAGGGATCCATTCTGGGTTTCCAAGTTGTATTTTTCTTTTCTTTATGGACTGTATATTCGAACTTTGGACTTTGTACATTTTTGGGTATCTGGCCGATCCCCACATTTTGCTTACTTTATTTGTTATGCGTGAATTTCAATTTTAAATTAATTCATGCTTATTTTAAATTGCGTAGATAAAATGACAAAATTGGCAAGCATCGATTTCGAAGTCCTTGACTATGCAGGGAAGAATTACATGAGTTGGCGAGTGGACCTGAAGTTCCACTTGCGTTCGATGGCCCTCCTTGGGTCCATTTTGGCTCCTTCCTCGGCCCCAGCAGCGGCCGATGCTTCTGCTGCATCCAGCAGCGGCACTTCAACCACTGTATCCGATGTAGATAAGGTGAAAGCCATAATCTACATTAGGAAACATATAGATCGGACCTTAAAGGCCGAATACTTAATGGTTGAGGACCCAAAGGACCCGTGGACAGCGCTGGAGGCACGTTATAAACATCTAATTGATGTTATATTACCACGTACCAGTTATGAGTGGGAAAACCTCAGCCTTCAGGACTATAAGTCCGTTGCTGAGTATAATTCTGCACTTCATAACATCACCTCACGCCTGAAGTTGTGCGGTGAAGAAGTGACAGAACAGCGCATGTTGGAAAAGACATTTACCTCGTTTCACGAGAAAAATGCAATCCTCATGCAGCAGTATCGTGAACGCAACTTCACGCAATTCTTTGATCTGATCTCATGCCTACTTAGGGCAGAGCAGAATCGAGACTTACTGCTAGCCACTCATAATTTACGTCCAACCGGCACTGCCCCTATCCCTGAAGCCCACCACGTTTCTCCCTAGAAGTGGAAAAACAAGAAGAATGCTAATAATAACAAAGGGAAAGCTGTGATGAAGAATGGACGAGGAGCAGCACCCCCTTCCAAAAACAACAATACAGGAAAGAGTAACTTCATATGGAAGCAAAAGAACACTGACCAAGTGTCACTTCCTAAGAAGAACTGGGAGGATAAATGCCATAGATGCGGCATGACTGGCCATTAGTCCAGAATATGCCGCACTCCTCGCCACCTCCAGGAACTATATCAGGCGAGCCAGAAGTCTCTGCCTGAAACAAACTTGGCGGCTGTTCAGCCACCAATGATGTTCACTGTAAATGACTTCGAGAACGACGACCTGCTCGATTAAGCTTCATCTTTTATATATGCATTTAAAATTCAATGTTGCTTCATCTTTAATTTGCTTAAGTACGAACTTTTATTTTGAATGTCTTTTTCATTGACTTAAATAAAATTTCGTTTTACTTATAGATGAAGTAAGGAATATTGTGGACAGTGCCTCGTTGCACTGGTGTAGCATTGATATTGCTCCCACATACAACGAGACTATAAGATGTGTCACGCCCCGCCCACCCAAGTACGGGGGCGTAGCTGACGAGGTCGCCGTAGTATTCAGACTCAGGCTTCGAGCCCTCTCATCTAAATACTACTAGGCATTTTTTGTGGTTTAATATTAAATACGAGCAGGCCACTGCAATAACACTGGAGTAGTACACATAGAAAGAAAAGTGCTCCAACAGAAATAAAAACGCAGTACTGAAAAGTAAATACATCAACACTGTAGTTACATTACATCACATAAGTCCATATACATACATACATACATACATCATCTATACAACGGGGTACAAAAGCGGTACAACAAAAGAAACCCCAGCCCAAAAGTACAAAAGTACACACCCGGTACAACGCACCCACTAATCTAACCCCGGGAAATCTAACTGTACAAAGTCTCCTGAAGGCACTACCTCGGTAGCACTGGCATCGACCTCCGGCTCTGGAACCCCCGAAGACTGCTCGGGACTCGCACCTGTAAACCACGGGATGGGACACGTCAACGCGTGACCCAGTAGGAACTCCTAATCTCCCTAGTAGAACCCAGTTTAGAACTGGTCCCCCTAACTAACTAACTAACTAACCACAGGTGTCACATAATCACATTTTACGCAGAAATTAAAAACAGAGTATAAGTGCTGAAAGTAAACAACAATGAACAGAACTGAAGTAACAAATGATTAAATTAAGTAAATTAAATTGTTGTTCTGTATTTGGAACCCGGATAAACCATAGGCTGCTAAGAGAGCGGACTTCACCCAGGGTGGGTGAAAAGTGGTACCACTCCAGCGACACGAGCACTGGAGGGGCCTCTCGTAACTCCGTACCCGACTGGACAAGGTACCGGAGTGAGAATCATCTCGGTTTTTCTGTGGGACAAACGGAGAAAACCATCAATTACCGTCCAGGTGCGTCACGAGCGCACCGGCGGCCTCTCTAACTCTAGTCAACTCCCCCTTCCGGGAGTGACGAAGCGAGTGAGAATCATACTACGTCCGCTCCTTATCACCTACCATTTATCCGTGTTTCCCCCAAACCCACATCGGGAGTCTCACCCATTTCAAGAATGGACCGAAAACACCGATGTCAATTCTCATCCTCACTCTCAGTTTTAAACATGATCATCATTGTTTTTAGCAACGATTCTTTAACGGTTTCAACTACCGTTTTCATTTCGTACTTACATAATTTTCATCATCATAATTATTCCACATAAATCATGACATATGAAACATCAACATAGGAACATATTTCAGGAACATACAATGATGTATTATCAACATTAATCAATTTCAACTCAAAATAAAATACAACATTAAAAATCTCTAAACAAGAATCTGTCCAAAACTGTCACACTGGAAAGATTGGCTCTGTTACACTAATTACAGTCAGAATTGGCTCTCGGCCTCTGCTTCAAAGTTGGAGGAAATTTTCTCTAGTTTTTCGTAGTGTCCTTAATTTTATTTTTCTGATTTTTCTACTATTTTCTACGATTTTTACAAGTTACTGTTCTGCAGCAACAAAAATTCCAGCAACTTCAATCTTTAACTAAACTAGTTTCTAACCTAGTTGGGTGCCATAAAACAACATAATTACACTATCATAACAATGATTTCCAGATTTACAAAATGTTAATTTACTTCTAATCTCTAAAAAAATTATCATTTCATTGTAAACATATAATCAAAACTATGTTGCTTGCAACCTATCATTTAGTAGAACTAGCATGGAAACTAACTCTTAACATAACAAATCACAAATTAACATTTTTTTTTATAAGTTAACATATAAATCATTATCTCAATATTTCAATAGGGCACAATTTTACTAATTTTGAGTATTAAACACAATACAACCAAAACATATGAACCTTTATTTCTAAAGCTCAACATTGTACCAAATTTTGAAGGAAACAACTTGGTATAAAAATAAAGGTTACTAAAACATGATTCCTACCAAACTTGCAAACAATTATTCCTATCAAGACTTAGCATGTCATGCTAAAATAAATTTCCAAGTTCTAAACTAATTTCTCCAATGAGGTTGAAAATTTCTACTAACACATTTCTAAACTAAATTCTAACTAGGATGTTAGAAGTTCTTACCTAGTAAAAGTCCTCCAAATTCAATCTTGGGCCCTTCTTCTCCTTGATGAAAAGAACTCCTAGCTCCTTCTTCAAGCTCCAATTTTTGTCTCCAATTTGGTTGATTTTTGGGCTATTTTGGGCTAGTTTTGATGTTGGAATGAGAAGAGAAATTTGTAGGCTTTAAGAGATTGAAGAGGGGATTATTTGGAAGGTGTTTAATGAAGGATTGATGAAGCAAAAGAGATGAAATGGGGGAGAGAACACATTCGGCCAGAATTGTGGGGAGGTGAGGGAGAGAATGAAGGAGGAAAAATGGGATTTTCTTTCCTTTTTTGGTTTTGTTTTTTCATTGCCTAGATTTTAGGATTCCTTAAAACCCTCTCCTTCTTACACCTAATAAGCCATGTGTCTCATACTAATTAAAAACATGACACATAGCAAGTGTGTTGTCATGGTAATAAAAATCATGATTTTTTGTATTTTAAGAAAATCAAAATACATGTAGAAATACTTCATACACTCCAAATACATGTATTTCTCCAAATACTCTCATTTACTAAATTCAAGTAGTGAGTTTAAAATCTTTTAAAATAAATTCCTACATCAAATAATTAAAAGAAAAATATGGGCATACTCCCCAACAATATACGGACGTATCTACGTCAAAAATAAATACGCGTATATAGAAATTAGGGTCATTACATCCTACCCCCCTTAAAATAAATTCCGTCCTCGGAATTTCAAATTAAGGGAGAAAAACTTTCTATACATCATATCATATACAAAAACAAAATTACATCAGACAAACAAGTGAGGGTATTTCTCTTTCATCTCATCCTCAAGTTCCCAGGTAGACTCTCCTGGTGACTCTCGGTGCCACATAACCCTCACTAGATTGATCGACTTCTTTCTCAGCATTTTCTGCCTCCGGTCTAGAATGGCTACAGGCTGCTGATCATAAGTCAAGTCTGGTCGCACTTCGATCTCAGAGAAGTCGACGACATGATTCGGATTTCCAACACATCTCCTGAGTTGCGATATATGAAACACATTATGCACTCCCTCAAGAGATGCTGGCAAAGCAATTCTGTAAGCCACTTCTCCTACACGAGCCAGAACTTCAAAAGGTCCGATATATCTTGGGCTCAGCTTCCCACGTCTTCCGAAACGAATCAACCCTCGTGTCGGTGAGATCTTCAAAAATACCAATTCTCCTGGTTGAAATTCCAAATGTCGTCTCTTTGCATCTGCCCAGTGCTTGTAACGGTCCTGAGCTATGCGAAGATTGTCTCTGACGACTCTCACAACATCTATGGTTTCAGCGATCATATCAGGGCCCAACAATTCACGATCTCCAACATCATCCCAACTGAGAGGAGATCGGCACTTCCTTCCATATAAGGCTGCAAATGGCGCCATACATATGCTGGCTTGATAACTGTTATTGTAGGCGAACTCTACCAGATGTAGATGTTCGTCCCAGGAACCTTTGAAATCCAGCATGCACGCCCTCAGCATATCTTCTAGAATCTGAATTGTCCTCTCTGACTGACCGTCTGTCTGTGGATGGTATGCAGTGCTGAAATTCAGTTGAGTTCCCAAGCTAGCCTGCAGACTTCTCCAAAAATGAGACGTAAACCTTGTGTCACGGTCAGAGACTATACTTACAGGTACTCCGTGAAGCCTCACGATTTCCTGTATACATGACTAATCAGAATCTAAACCAATAATAAACAAACAGAAACAAAACAATGAATCTCACCTCCATGTATCTCTTAGCAAGATGGTCTGTCGACTGGCCGACTCGAAAAGGTATGAAGTGAGCTGATTTGGTTAATCGGTCAACGATTACCCAAATAGCATCATGTCCTCGAGAAGTGCGAGGTAAGCCAGTTACAAAATCCATCGTCACATGCTGCCACTTCCACTCTGGAATTGGAAGAGGTTGCAGAAGTCCTGCCGTTCTCTGATGCTCGGCCTTGACTTGCTGACATGTCATACATGAAGCTACACTTCTAGCCACACTACGCTTCATGCCGTGCCACCAAAAATGTTGTCGCAGATCACGATACATTTTGGTGCCTCCAGGATGAATAGAATAAGGTGAGCTATGAGCTTCCTTCAACAGTTCATCCCGAATGTCACCTGATGGCACACAGATCCTGCTCCCAAAACGCAGAGATCCATCTTCATGAACATAAAAATCATTACGAAGTCCAGCTTCTGTCTGCTCACGAATCTTCTTCAACTTCGCATCTCCAGACTGAGCTGCCTTAATCCTCTCAACTAATTCAGATTGAACCTGCAAGTTCATCATCATCACTGAGGAACCAGGTAAGACAACTTCAATCTCCAACTGTCGAATATCACCTCGAAGTTCCCTCTGAACTGTCAACATCATCACTGTCGGCATGCGACTAAGAGCATCAGGTACTACATTGACTTTCCCAGGGTGATATTGGAGCTCGACATCATAATCAGCCATCAACTCGAGCCATCTGCGTTGTCGCATATTCAGCTCTTTCTGAGTGAACACGTACTTTAAACTCTTGTGATCTGTGTATATTTTTACACGTTCACCCAGAAGAAAATGCCTCCACAACTTCAATGCAAACACCACTGCTGCTAACTCCAAGTCATGCGTAGGATAGTTCCTCTCATGGGTCTTCAACAATCTAGAAGCATAAGCTACTACCCTACCATGTTGATGAAGAACACATCCCAATCCTCTGCCTGACGCATCACAGTAAATCTCATAACCACCCGAACGGTCTGGAATCGTCAGGACATGCGCAGTGATCAATCTATGCTTCAGTTCATCAAATGCTTGCTGACATTCCTCTGACCAACTGTTAGCAACATTCTTCTTGGTTAAATGAGTCATCGGTGCAGCGATCTTAGAAAAATCCTTGATGAACTTCCTGTAGTATCCAGCCAATCCCAAGAAACTTCTGATCTCTGTTACTGACTTAGGAACTGGCCACTTCTCTACTACAGCAACCTTCTCTGGATCTACAGCTATCCCATCTCCAGATACAACATGTCCCAAAAAAGCAACCTTGGTCAACCAAAACTGACACTTGCTGTACTTAGCATATAACTGGTGCTGTCTCAGAGTCTCTAGGACTATCCTCAGATGCTCAGCATGATCTTCCTCTGATCTCGAGTACACCAAGATATCATCTATGAAGACGACCACAAACTTATCCAGATACTCATAGAAGACTTGGTTCATCAACCTCATGAATGTGGCTGGTGCATTAGTAACACCGAAAGGCATCACTAAGAACTCATAATGACCATATCGGGTTCTAAATGCAGTCTTTGGAACATCTGATCCTCTGACCTTCACCTGATGATATCCGCTTCTCAAATCTAGCTTTGAATACACTCGCGATCCACCCAACTGATCAAAGATGTCATCGATCCTGGGAAGAGGATACTTGTTCTTCACAGTGACTTTATTCAACTCTCGGTAGTCAATGCACATCCTTCGAGATCCATCCTTCTTGTTAACTAAAAGCACTGGCGCACCCCATGGCGAAACACTCGGTTGAATCAAACCACGCTCTGACAAATCCTTCAACTGACTACGAAGCTCAGCTAATTCTGGAGGAGCCATACGGTATGGAGACTTCGCAATCGGTTGAGTGCCTGGAATCAGATCGATAGTGAACTCCAATGATCTATCCGGAGGAAGTCCATAGATATCGTCTGGAAAGACATCAGGAAAATCTCGGACTACCCTCGGCAATACAGGTTCAGCATCCATCTCCTCATCACTTCTACTGGGCTGGCCTTAAACTTCAATGGTCCAAGGGAACTACTACCACTAAGAAATTCAAACTCTGGATGATCTGGAATCTGAAACACTATCTTCCTGAGCCTACAATCTATAGTGGCATAGAACATCCCTAACCAGTCTATCCCAAATACTGCTTCAAAATGAGGCATCTCCATTACTAAGAAATCTGCATATAGCCTACGTCCACAAATCTCAACAGGACACTGTCGGTATCCCGAAGAACTGCGGATCACTCCATTCCCTGTATGGATATTCCAACTAGAAGCAAAGGAGTCTACTACTAATGAATTCCTAGTCACAAATTGCTGAGACAGGAAGCAATGGGATGCTCCCGAATCGAAAAGTGACAAGGCAGGGAAGGAAGCAACTCTAATAACACCTAAGAGAATAAACATAAGCTAACATAAGAATCTAAGCATCCTAACCACAACCACAAACATAACATACTATAATAACAAAGCATTCAATTCTGAAAAGGAATAGGTACCAGTGATAACACGACCGGTGTCCTCTGCCTCAACAGCCGTCATGGTGAAAGCTTGACGCCTCGGCGCCGCTCTCCTAGGGGTCTGCTGCTGCTGCTGCGGGGGCCTAGGTGGTCCTCTCTGAGTCACTGCACCAGGCACTGGTGGAGCTGGCAGTGGAAGCCTTTGTGGTGCCGGCGGAAGGGTCCTCTGCTGCTGCTGCACAGGCCGGACTGCCACTGGTGCCCCAGGACCTGAAGTCTGTCCCTGCTGAGGACACTGCCTACTGATGTGCCCAGACTGACCACAGGTAAAGCACCGCCCATGTCTAAACCTGCAATCTCGCTGCTCATGCCCAGGCTTCCCACAAAATGCACAAGACTGACGCCGCTGCGGTGCTGGTGGAGCTCTAGGCCTCCTAAACTGAGTGGTCTGAGTGGGCCTTGGGAAACTCCTCTGCTGACCCGCAGGGCGTCTCTCAGATGCTGCTGGGCCTCTACCCATACTCTTCAGGTGCGTCTCATGCATCCTGGCCGCCTCCAGTACGGCACTGTAAGTAAGCAACACCTGAGTCGACATCGCCGCTCTGAACTCGGGGTCCAACCCCATCCTGAATCGCCTAGCTCTGGTGGTCTCTGACTGCACCAACTCTGGAGCAAACTTGCTCAATAGTGAAAACTCAGCATCATAAGCATCTATGCTCCGTCGTCCCTGAGTCAGATGCTCAAACCTCAACCGTAGCTCATCCTTCTTTGTCTCCGGCAGATACTGAGCCTCAAACAACTCTCTGAACTTCTCCCATGAGATCGGCTTGGTCAAATGTAGCTCCTGGGCGTCCCACCAATCTCGTGCCTGATGTGTCAGCTGTCTCTTTGCGGCATCCACCCACTTATCCTTCGGATATCCAATAGCCTCCAGATCGTCCTCAGAATGCCTAATCCACTCGTCCACCTCCAGAGGACTCTCCTTGCCTGAAAAGGATCTCGGGTGCAAAGCTCTAAACTGCCTGATACCCACTGGCTTTGGTGGTGCACCACTAGCCACCCTATCCTCCATCTGCTGCATATGCTCCAGAATCCCTATCAGAATCTTCCCCATCAGGGAAGTCTCAGAAGAAGCAGCATCAGAAGCAGGGGTCCTGTTCTCGGACGATCCATTCCCTGGATCCATTCTGCAAGAATGAACAGGGAAACAATATTCAGTACCAAAATTGTGAATCATAATGTTGGAGCTTACTTGTACTATTCTTACGTGTATCGCAGTGTGAACTGACCTGCATGGGCCACCACAAAAACCTGTCACGCCCCGCCCACCCAAGTACGGGGGCGTAGCTGACGAGGTCGCCGTAGTATTCAGACTCAGGCTTCGAGCCCTCTCATCTAAATACTACTAGGCATTTTTTGTGGTTTAATATTAAATACGAGCAGGCCACTGCAATAACACTGGAGTAGTACACATAGAAAGAAAAGTGCTCCAACAGAAATAAAAACGCAGTACTGAAAAGTAAATACATCAACACTGTAGTTACATTACATCACATAAGTCCATATACATACATACATACATACATCATCTATACAACGGGGTACAAAAGCGGTACAACAAAAGAAACCCCAGCCCAAAAGTACAAAAGTACACACCCGGTACAACGCACCCACTAATCTAACCCCGGGAAATCTAACTGTACAAAGTCTCCTGAAGGCACTACCTCGGTAGCACTGGCATCGACCTCCGGCTCTGGAACCCCCGAAGACTGCTCGGGACTCGCACCTGTAAACCACGGGATGGGACACGTCAACGCGTGACCCAGTAGGAACTCCTAATCTCCCTAGTAGAACCCAGTTTAGAACTGGTCCCCCTAACTAACTAACTAACTAACCACAGGTGTCACATAATCACATTTTACGCAGAAATTAAAAACAGAGTATAAGTGCTGAAAGTAAACAACAATGAACAGAACTGAAGTAACAAATGATTAAATTAAGTAAATTAAATTGTTGTTCTGTATTTGGAACCCGGATAAACCATAGGCTGCTAAGAGAGCGGACTTCACCCAGGGTGGGTGAAAAGTGGTACCACTCCAGCGACACGAGCACTGGAGGGGCCTCTCGTAACTCCGTACCCGACTGGACAAGGTACCGGAGTGAGAATCATCTCGGTTTTTCTGTGGGACAAACGGAGAAAACCATCAATTACCGTCCAGGTGCGTCACGAGCGCACCGGCGGCCTCTCTAACTCTAGTCAACTCCCCCTTCCGGGAGTGACGAAGCGAGTGAGAATCATACTACGTCCGCTCCTTATCACCTACCATTTATCCGTGTTTCCCCCAAACCCACATCGGGAGTCTCACCCATTTCAAGAATGGACCGAAAACACCGATGTCAATTCTCATCCTCACTCTCAGTTTTAAACATGATCATCATTGTTTTTAGCAACGATTCTTTAACGGTTTCAACTACCGTTTTCATTTCGTACTTACATAATTTTCATCATCATAATTATTCCACATAAATCATGACATATGAAACATCAACATAGGAACATATTTCAGGAACATACAATGATGTATTATCAACATTAATCAATTTCAACTCAAAATAAAATACAACATTAAAAATCTCTAAACAAGAATCTGTCCAAAACTGTCACACTGGAAAGATTGGCTCTGTTACACTAATTACAGTCAGAATTGGCTCTCGGCCTCTGCTTCAAAGTTGGAGGAAATTTTCTCTAGTTTTTCGTAGTGTCCTTAATTTTATTTTTCTGATTTTTCTACTATTTTCTATGATTTTTACAAGTTACTGTTCTGCAGCAACAAAAATTCCAGCAACTTCAATCTTTAACTAAACTAGTTTCTAACCTAGTTGGGTGCCATAAAACAACATAATTACACTATCATAACAATGATTTCCAGATTTACAAAATGTTAATTTACTTCTAATCTCTAAAAAAATTATCATTTCATTGTAAACATATAATCAAAACTATGTTGCTTGCAACCTATCATTTAGTAGAACTAGCATGGAAACTAACTCTTAACATAACAAATCACAAATTAACATTTTTTTTTATAAGTTAACATATAAATCATTATCTCAATATTTCAATAGGGCACAATTTTACTAATTTTGAGTATTAAACACAATACAACCAAAACATATGAACCTTTATTTCTAAAGCTCAACATTATACCAAATTTTGAAGGAAACAACTTGGTATAAAAATAAAGGTTACTAAAACATGATTCCTACCAAACTTGCAAACAATTATTCCTATCAAGACTTAGCATGTCATGCTAAAATAAATTTCCAAGTTCTAAACTAATTTCTCCAATGAGGTTGAAAATTTCTACTAACACATTTCTAAACTAAATTCTAACTAGGATGTTAGAAGTTCTTACCTAGTAAAAGTCCTCCAAATTCAATCTTGGGCCCTTCTTCTCCTTGATGAAAAGAACTCCTAGCTCCTTCTTCAAGCTCCAATTTTTGTCTCCAATTTGGTTGATTTTTGGGCTATTTGGGGCTAGTTTTGATGTTGGAATGAGAAGAGAAATTTGTAGGCTTTAAGAGATTGAAGAGGTGATTATTTGGAAGGTGTTTAATGAAGGATTGATGAAGCAAAAGAGATGAAATGGGGGAGAGAACACATTCGGCCAGAATTGTGGGGAGGTGAGGGAGAGAATGAAGGAGGAAAAATGGGATTTTCTTTCCTTTTTTGGTTTTGTTTTTTCATTGCCTAGATTTTAGGATTCCTTAAAACCCTCTCCTTCTTACACCTAATAAGCCATGTGTCTCATACTAATTAAAAACATGACACATAGCAAGTGTGTTGTCATGGTAATAAAAATCATGATTTTTTGTATTTTAAGAAAATCAAAATACATGTAGAAATACTTCATACACTCCAAATACATGTATTTCTCCAAATACTCTCATTTACTAAATTCAAGTAGTGAGTTTAAAATCTTTTAAAATAAATTCCTACATCAAATAATTAAAAGAAAAATATGGGCATACTCCCCAACAATATACGAACGTATCTACGTCAAAAATAAATACGCGTATATAGAAATTAGGGTCATTACAAGATGCAAATTCTCCTCTTAAACGTATAGGAAATCTCCAATTTTCGAGGATATTTCTTTTAAAGAAAATAACTTGAAAATTGTGGATAATATATATTGAATATCAATATGTAACTCGTCAAGAAAAATGGCCAGAAGACCATCTACTTACGATTTCATTGGACCCACGTCGGGCCCCTATAATTACAGATATTCATCCTATAGAAAGCCAACTCGACTGAGCACCAGAAGTGCCTTTCTTTGCCATAATTTTTAACTCTGGCAAAATGGACTTGGTCATCCTGGATCAGCAATGATGGACGCATCATCAAATGAATCCATTGGAGAACCTGAAGATTCTTCAAAAGGTTGAGTTTACTTGTCCCCCTTTGTCATAAGGGAAAACTAATAGAGAGACATTCCCTCCTGAAAGTGGGTTTAGAGTCTCCTGGCTTCATTGAGAGAATAATGGTGACCTTTTGCGGGCCTATTCACCCCGCAAATGGCCCATTTTCAGTACTTCATTACTGTACTGATATATGCTTCTACTAGATAGTCTTATGTGTGCGTTTATATTCACTCGCAACCTAGCTTTCTCAAAAGCTTATAATGCGGGTGAATTTACTACACATATCATTCAAGACTTCTGCCAAGTAACTGGCATTAAAATTGAACATCCTGCAGCATGTTCAAACTCATAACGGGTTAGCAGAGTCTCTGGTAAAGAGACTCCAATGGATTTCACGTCCATTGTAAAATCGCAGTTGCCTGTTGATGTTTAGGTACCATCACACTTCATTCCGCATCGCTTATCACGATACGGCCTGTTTGTTGCCATATCTTATTGCTAATGCTGTTTGCTTATGGTTTACCACCAAGTCTTGATAAATGTGAATTTGATGAGCATAATCTCATTGAAATAGGCACGCAGTCTAAAGAAGCCTGAAGCTTCTGAGACCATATCATGGGACACAAAAGTCCTCATCTCGTTATGATCCGCATACTTTTTCTGTGTGAAGTTTAGATCCAGAAGATCCTTCACATTAAGACTAAAGTACATCAATTGCCGGATAAAATTGCGGACAACCAGAAGATGTTCGTTCACACGTCCCCGCTGCCAACACGCCAGCTAGGATTGACATTCCCAAAGATGGATGCAATCCACCGGCAGCAGAATTGGCCGTACCTCAATTGAAAAGAGGACGCCTGCCAGGTTCAAAATATAAAATTCCTCAAAATAGGAAGATTCCTGGATATATCAAAATGATCCAACCACAGGATGTTGAGCTCAGACCAGCAACTTCTCCCCTCCTAATTTCCCCTGCAGAGGAAACAACAGGAGAAACATCATTATATTACGTACGTACTGGATAGGTACTGGACAGATATAGCACAGTCGTCGTCGTCGGTTTTGTTTTCGCTATTGCCGTTCACGTCGCTGAATACGACGATGACGTCCACCCACTTTTCTATAGCATAAACGCATAGATTGGCCAAAGTGGGACGCGACAATAAGAGTAGAGCTGGACTCACTCTTGAAAAGCAAAGTCTTTGGACCAGTAGTCCATACACCTGAATGTGTAAAACCTGTGGAATATAAGTTGGATTTCATAAGAAATTGAAATGACAGAAATGTGATCATTTTCCTACTAAGCCTAAACTTCTCTGAAAAAGCCAATACATGCAGCTCATGGACGTTGTGACTGCATATATATATGGCAATATAGATATAGAGATCTATATAAAACTTCCAGAAGGGTATAATCTACCCCAGAGATGAAAGAGAGACGTAGAAACGTCTTCTCCATAAAGGCTACAAAGATCATTAGTTGATCTTAAACAATATTCTGCATGTGTGTCTTTTTCGAAAGATCGTTGACGGGATTTGTGATATTCGCCGTATAGGTGGTCGACTTAAAGCTAATAGGATCTCCTGCAGAGACCATTTAGAAATCTGATAGCTTTAAGCATATCTTGTAAATGAAAAACCTTGGTATAACAAGGTATTATCTCGGCTTATATATTTAACACCTTCGTGGTGGAATCCTTTAATATCCTTCATATACCTGGAGTATATGAAGAATGATGTCCACTTGCATCCTATTAAAAATGTATGCTTATTTATGACACCTTCTAGTAGCTGGAAGAGGGGGAGGACATCCTAGGTCCCAAAGAGCCTAGCTTTAGTGTACTTGTTACACTTCTTTATCTGGCCAACTGCACGTGTCTTTGATAGAACGTCTGCAGCAAAGTTGTTAACCAGATAAAGTGTTGCCCTGGAGAGCACCACTAGACCAAGGATAAGCTGCTTCTGCGCAACTTCCAAGGGTCAAGGAATATATATCGCATATGCAGGTTTAAAGATCATCGCAATGACTAAAACACAATAGTCCGGCCACCTCCTAAATATCTACACATCATCCTACAATGTCTACATCTTCTGAGAAGCTCATCATCCAAGAAGCAAGTATTAGAAACGCTCAGCCAGGTCCAGCAGTACCTCGCAGACACACTGAAGACTGATTCAATGAATACTTTAGTGGCGTCAACTACCAAACTTCGAAGAGCTTTCCACTCCAGAACACCACTGCTTTACTATATCCGCTAGATGAGTGAAACTTGTATAGATGAGTAATGATTGTATTTTCTTTCAGAACATGATGAATGTATAGATGAATAGGAGATGATTGTATAGATACATAGGAGATCTGCAAGCCTGAAGCTTGTACAGATCAGGGGGAGTCCCTCGATAGTTGTACTCTTTTCCCTTAAGCTGCTGGTTTTCCCCACTGGGTTTTCCACAGCTAAGGTTTTAACGAGGCAACCACAGTGGCTCTGGATCCAGAAGTATCCACCCCATTAGCATACTGAATCCTGAAGTATTCATATGCTTAACCCAAGGTAATGGAGAGATGAGGGGGAGTGTTGTGAGTTGAGGGAGGCCTTTGGCCTCCCCCCTCAACATCTCACCATTACTCCCCACTAAGTTAGTGGGGAGTCCATTGGACTCCTATTTTCTCTAAATTGAATATATAGAGAGCCATGGCTTGTGCCATGGCTACTCCTCATGAGAGATTGTTTACTGTCTTCTCTAAAATCCTTCAACATTTTAATAATAATTTTTATAATTAATAAACTATTTTTAGTACTTCTTTAATTCAAAATACTTTGTATATACAATGGTATATATGGTATTAAATGAGTGCATAAGAATGAATACATGTATTCTTAATAAAGGAAAATTTGATATTTCAATTTTTCTCACCATGACACCTCATTCTCCACTAATCTCTCATGCATGAGTGAATGCAAGCATTAGTGACACATAAGTGTACACTTGTCATGGTTAAATTAATTGCATGCTTGGAGGAGAAAATTCAAAAGGGAAAAGGAAAGAAAAATCTATTATGAGTTGGGCCTAATAATATATATATATATATATATATATATATATATATATATATATATAGTGATCTTCGGTTGCGAAAAATCCCGTGCGAAAGCCCGTGCGAAAACTTTTTTTTATTTTTTTGAAATTTTTTTTTCAAAAATTCTTTTTTTGATGTTTAATCCATACAAATATATACCCCAGGGAAAATAATGGGTGAACCCGTTGGGCATTAGAGCACCCATCCACCCGTTACAAATTTAACGGTCTCAAAACGTGCGAATTTGATGAAATGGCTTGATCGAAGGCCAAATGACATTATTTCTCAACCATTATTTTTTGAGGGGGGTATAACAACATATAATGATGGTGGAAAAAAGAATTTTTGAAAAAAAAAATTTCAAAAAAAAGATAAAAACATTTTCGCACGGTGCGAAATGTTCTCATTTGAAAATTTTCCTATATATATATATATATATATATATATATATATATATATAAGGGTAAGCAACTTTATCCATATGACTCAACAAAATACACTATTGGTCTACAAGATAGAATCAAACATAAAACACAAGAGAAACAAAGTCATAAATAAACCTACAACTCTACTAGATCTAGGAATCCTAGCGATATTTAGGATTCCGAGTATTCCTTGAGCTTTTCTGTCGAGGTGGATCCAAAAAATTCTTTTTGAGTGTCTTTAAGTTTGGAGCTAAGCGGCGCATTTCATCCTCCCACTCTTGATTTATCGTTGTAGCAACTCCATCAAATTCTTCCACCCATTCTTCCTCATATTCATCATCATCAGCATTTTCTTCCCCACCATTGTCTAGGTCATCAACACGGTCATTACCAGAAGGGCACCCAGCTTCCGTAGAACTTGGAATCACATGTATATCTGCTGCCTCACCATTAGTAACCTCTACATTTCAATTAGAAGGACCTCCAGACTCTATAATAGATGAGAAACCTCTACTCGTAACATTCCCTTCATTAATCAACACACTTCCAACCGTAGACATAGTTGCCTTACCTTTCTCCACCCAAACCTTCTTAAACGGACATTGGGAGGTTGAATGTCCAAAGCACTCACACGTAGGACAGCTTGGAGGCAAGTTTTCATAATCTACTTTAATGATCACATTCTCCTCATCCTCCGCAGCATATTTTTTTTGAAAAGTAAGTGTGTATGTATAGATATGAACAAGGTCTACATCAAGACGGATCCAACAAGCATGCCAAGTGAGGGAGAGGCTGGGAAGCAGTCACCTCGCGCAAGACCTACCAGGCGAACGCCGAGAAACACAAGGGGAGAAAAACCTATGCTGGGCAGGGCGCACAAAAAGACGGCCTACAAGATACCCCAACTCTCAAAAAGGACAAAATCCACAGGGTCAAGATCATCCGGGGTGCAACCAACAAGGGTATCAAAGATGTCCAAAGAGATCCTAGCCAGAAGGGCTGTCGCAGGGGACCTGAGGGATCTGAAGATGCGGTTGTTCCTCTCTCTCCAGATGTGCCAAACAATCGCAGAGAAGACCATCAAGGAGAGTCTACCCCGGGGGGTGGTCTTCCCCTTGACTCCAAATCGCCGTCTAAGCGTGTGGGCTTCAACAATGATGGACTTGGATCCAGGAGGGAGGCCAAGACGAAGCCGACAGGCCTCCCAAACAGAAGCGCTGAACTCACAGCGGAAGAAGATATGGCGAGACGACTCTGGGAAAAGACCGTAAAGAGGACAAGTAGATTGTTCCCGAATGCCACTCCTGGCCAGCTGCTGGGTAGTGGGCAGGCAATCGGAGAGGGCCAGCAGGAGAGTGAGGGAGAACTTGGGCGTGTGCCCAGCAAACCAGACCACAGAGGCAAGCCGATCAACATGGGAACGACGACGCATAGAGGACCAAGCGGAGCGGAGGGAGCAACCCCCAACTACGGTCCACTCCCAGACGTCAGGGCCATCCGACACAGAAACCGAAACCAGCAAGGGAGTAATGTGAGCAAGCTCATCAGGGAGAGACCAGGCGACACCATCCCAAAAGTCAGCAACCCGGCGATACCTAAGAGGCCCCGGGGGGAGTGCATGTCAGCCAAAGGGCCACAGGATAGCCACGGATCATACCAAAAGAAAGTGGAGCGGCCATCACCAATAACCCGGAGGTACAAGTAGACGCCGAATCCTGGCACCGAAGCATATGCTTCCAAAAACCAGAGTCCAACGCCAAGGGCACACACTGGAAGAGGGGGGGTGCTCTTCAGATGAGCACTGCGCATGTAAGAGGCCCAAGGAGAGGTGGAGTGCAGAAGCCTCCAGAGAAGCTTCGCCCCTGTCACGCTCCGTTCCCCAGAATACCCGGCATCAATTTTTTTTCCAAGTATCCTGAAGAGTGAGGGTGATGAAAGAGTAAAAGAGGAAGTAAGAAGAAACTGAATAAGCAGGCCACTGCGCACATGTTGAGATAGTACAAGTAAAACTCCACAGTTATATCAAACAACCTCATGAAACATTAATAACACTTCATATGTAACATGTTTCATTTATACATACAACCCAAGTGTGTCAATACATATACACCGCTCTCAGTCTGCCAAGACATCCCAGTCATAATACAACCCCAACTCACACCAACACTATCCCTGAAATGCAACTCCAAGCCACCACCGACTCTGATGTCCTGACCTGAAAAATAGGGGGGAGCACGTCAATGCGTGTCCCAGTAGGAACCAACTTGGGTTTGGAACTCCATTTTAAGGTTATCAATTCACAAGGCAAGCCAAGGAAATAAAGTATATAACTAAGTGATATAATGTAAATTAAATAGTTAAACAAGGGAATCATACCTGCGGTCCAGTGACGAGCTGCTGCAAGAAAGGGGTTAGCACGAATAATAATAATAATAGTAACAATAATAATAACATGAGGGCTCAAGCAACCAATATCAAATACGATAAGTGCAAGTGCCTGAGACATGACACCAAGCCACAAATTACGGGTAAATGGGAGGGGAAGTGCTGCCAGCAGTAGAAGTAACACACAAATCTTATTTTATTATTTCATAATTGAGTTAATTGGAACCTGGGTAAACTGTGTGATATCAGGACCTGGACTTCACCCCAAATTTGGGGTGAATACAGCACACGACGCAGTGGACACGGGCACTGTACACCGGGCCTCTCAGCTCCCCCGTCCCTGGCAGGAGTGAGGCGCTCCACATAATAACACAACCTTCGTAAATCCCCTCCACTCCCGGTAAAGGCGAGTGTGTGTAAGTATCGCATATCACATATCACTTTTCCCAACTTCTCAGTCCAGGCCTTATATCCACAATTTACTCAAATCCCACCTAACACCCGGGATTTGCTAAATCACCCTCCTTAGAGAGGATTGAAATATTCCAAACTTCAGTTAACATTATATATATATCATTGAAGGGGACACATTGCATGGTTTCACATTCCATACTCATTTCAACATGGGTCATGCACCGAAGTGCCCTGCCTTTCAACATAGCCATATCAACCATCATCACATCACATATGGTACCATGTATGACATGATCCCAACATTACTAGTTCACACCAAATGTCAATTCATATCCACACAATTGAGTATTTCTCACATTTCTAACGTTTGCCTTCATTCAGGCATTTCATCGAACACGTGGTGAACGTGACATGCAAGTCTATGAGAACATTAGAAAATCAATTGGAAAATGTATCATGAATGTATCTACCATGCCATAACAATCATCATGCACAATAGAGGGTGAAATAGCAATAGAACACTATTTATAACATCACTTTAATGTTTCAGCTTGCTGGAATTGCAAGAAGAGTCATAAAGATCAACATATTTCATCTATTTCTCTTGGGAAATTGACAAAACTTTATAAATGAAAGTTCAAGATATAGCAGTTATGGATCTACAGATAAAATTTCATGCAAAAATATGAACTTTACTATTTATGGTGATTTAATTAGTGAAGTGTGTTAATTCTGTTTTTCAGACAGATTTTTAGGGTCTGTGTTCAACACCAATTATGGCATGTTCTAGCCAGAATTTCGACATAAGAGCAGTCTGATGAACTTTGATAAAAACTTGTTAGATTTCCAACAAGACCAAAATCATAAAATTCCAAAATGTGTGCAGCTCTGTAGAACAATTTTACTAAACTGTGTCAACACTGAAAATCAAACAGACATGTTGTAAAGATGGATTTATTTCTCCCAATTTCTGAATTGAAACTATATCAAAATTTATATGATTTTGGGGTAGAACTTCAAGATCTACATTCTCATATTTTATTTGAAACATGATTCGAGCTACAGTAATCAGGAACAAGGCAAAATCAGATGTCAAAGTTTCTGAAATTTTAAAGGAGATGTCTTTGCGAAGAATTTCAAAGAGAAAGTTGTGAAATTGAGCAATATCATGTAAAAATTGTTTTTCTTCATCAAATATTAGATAAAACATGCTATAAAAATAAATTAGAAAAATTTAAATTTATTGGAATTCCAATCCCAAGAGATTCCTACCTCAAATCTCAAATTCTCCTTCTCTTTCCCTTTCTTTCTTCTCCATCTTCTTCTCTCTTGAAGTAAGCTTGAACCCCTTCTTTTTGGAATTAGGAATTAGGGTTTTTGGGTTGAAGAATGAGGGGGAAAGGGGAGCATAGGTGGCCGGCCATGGTGAGGGGAAAGGATGGGGAGAAAATTAGAAAAGAAAGGAAAAGAAAGGAAAAGAAAGTTCAAGAAAGAAAGAGGATTTTCCACCAAAATATCTTTAACCTAGAAGCCTCTTATGGATAAGTATGCAACAATTCAAATGACCAAAATACCCTCTTGACTTCCCACTAATTACAAGTGTGCCATTACTTTATGTACCGACCACCTAAGTATGTACACACAGCAGTTTTAGTCAAAAAAGACGGTTTTGCCCCTGACTTTTCTAAAAATTTACGGGGGTTGCCATTGACCTCTAACCCTTTTCACACTTGCATGGCTCTTCCTACACACATCTATGCACATCCACACGAGCATACCTGCTTCACACACGCACGTCTAACACACTACTGTCTTTTTGCACACATGACGTCATTTGCACTTCTCCCGCTTTCACACTCGCATTACCTTCCCCTAGTCATGCATTACGGCCTAATTCCCCTTGAAATACATCACATACATCGATTTCTACACTTATTTCATGCCCACGTATGCATCGCAGGTAGAAATTGTAATGCTCTGCGTAGCTACTGCACAAGTACTAGAGGGGTGGTGAATAGTACTTTAAAGTAATCAAGAGTATTATTACTAATTATTGTGCAAATACAAACAACAATGCGGAATAACTACAAACAACAAGAACTAAACAACGCAAACAAAGCGATATAACGGGTTCGGATCCATCCAAGTCTCCCCGACTTGTTCCCGGTGATCCTACGTTCCAACCACCCGGATCCCCTCCGGATACTTGAGTTAGAAACCACTATCCCAAGTTTTGCACTATGAAATTCTTGTAGAAAAATCTCTACAAGACCAAATCATACACAAATGAACATGTGACTCCCACAACCCGGGATCACACACTTCTCTCACAACCGAGAGAACAACTTGCAAAAGCAAAGTAAACGAAACAATGAAATACTTACCAACAAAATCATATGCCTTGAGTAAACTTACCAATATTAGGGCAATGAGGATTTTGGAGGATAAGAAGTCACCAAACCCTAGCTCCAAGAAGATGAACAGCGATCGAAGCATAGGGAGGAGTTGGTGACTGTCACGCCCCGCTTCCCATTCTACCGGGAGCGAGGACGCGAGCGGGTCCGCGATGTGCTTAAAACAAGGAGGAGTACTTTTTTTCCTTCTTTTTTTTTCTCTTTTTGAAATCTTTTTCTTTTCTTCCTCCTTGGCTTAAACACACTAAGCGTCTGTATAAAAATTGCAGATCCTTGCTTGCAAATTTAAGAAGCAGCTCAAACAACATTATTACATATCCAGTGTACAATAATTAAGATACAGCTCGGGTCTAGTATGGCCAATACAAACAAAGTATACAAATTACATTATTCAAATATATATATAAGTGCTGACGCGAAGGTAAAAGTCTAGTCTTCCGTGGGTAGATACTCCACGTAGTCTTCAAGCACTGGCTCGACTCCTGCAGTAGTGTCTTCAAAGAACTCACTATCGATACCTGACGGACATTTCGTTAAACAACAAAATGAAATGTCCTTCAGCGAGGTTTACTCGGCAAGATAATCTCAAAAACCAAAGTGCTAGACACTTAAATTAAAAGCTGAAAAGACAAGTGATAAGATAAAAAGAGTTTCATCAGTTTAAACATTTTCAGCAATTGCAACCTGCAGCAGTTTCATTATTCAATAATAATTTGCAAAGCCATCTGTAACCTGTGACAATTTAGCATTTAATAAACACACTGTAGCAACCTGCAGAAAAGATGTTAGAACAATAGTCAAAAAAACCAGTCTATCCTAGTGATAAGTCCATGTCCAAGAGTACTAGAGATAACCAACATGCAGCCTGCGACGGGAGCAACTCCGAGGCTTACCCACCGTTCCGATATGGCAACGGTCAAGGTTCTAACCCCCGTAATGTGTTGGAGGTAATTTAGTATGGCGCATCCAGTCATTCTGTAACACTTGTGATCATAGACTACCCCAATCCCAGGTCGAGTCATGTGGAGGTCAAAAGAATGTGTACTATCTGTCTATTATTGAAATTCCATCTTCCATTAAAGTTCCATCTTCCATTCAATATTGTTGAAGTTCCATCTTCCATTCAGTCAATTCAATCTCGGTGGTCCAATAGTCTGTACAACAGTCTCGTGAAAGTTCACAACTTCACGACTCGATTAAATGAAAACATCATGATCACTTAAATAAATAAAAGAACGAGTAAGATATGATTTTAACCAAGCAAAAGAGTTTAAATTAGCTTAAAATACTTTCTAAGACTAGTAGTTATTTCTCAAGATTTTTAAACAATTTTTAAACAATTTTAAATAGCCAAAAAGCAATTTTAAATCAAGAAATGATTTTTAAAACATATGTTCAAGGAATTGTTTAGAGCAAAACGTACATCAGAATTCTTCAAACAAGGTGTCAAAATGATCGTATTCACTAGTACTACGACATATATTTTTATCGTACGTAAGTGCACGTAAAAATCACAGATTACGAATTTTAAAATGATTTTTAAAACATGAATTTATCATTACAACATATCTTCAAAGATTTATTCCGGGCAAACCTTACGTTGGAATTCTGTAAACAAGATGTCAAAACGATTGTATTTACAAGTACTGTAACATATATTTTTATCAGACGTACGTATACGTAAAAATTGCAAGCTACGAATTTTAAAAGAATTTTAACCTATTTAAGTTTTGCCTTTAAAAATTCACTGTGAGAAATATACTTGCCTGATGGAGATGAAACTAGCGCCGATGGATTCGTTTCGACGTTTCTGATTTTCTGGGACTAGTCACACATTTTTCTGGCCCCTGTATAATTAGTTATGGATTTATAACCTTAAAACCCATTTATTAATTAATATAAAATACGAAAATACGAATTTTCGGCATATTTACAAGTTTGCCATTCGAAAATTACGCACGCCGTCGTTCGTCGTTGCATGGGGTTTTGGGAGGCGGAGCGGCGTGGATGACGGCGGCGGGAGGGAGCGGCGCAGGCGGTGGTTGAGGCCGGAGGGCGGCGGCGGAGCTCCGGGAGAGAGAGAACGTGAGAGGAGAGTGAGAGAGGGGGGAGAGTGAGGAGAGCGGGCGGGGTGGGGTTTTGAACGAAACCGTGGAGAGAGAGAGAGGGAGGGAGAGAGAGAGAGAGAGAGAGAGAGAAATTGGGTGAGGGTTAATACAATGGGATGTGTTTATTTATAGGGTTAGTGAATGGCAAAAAGGTGATTAGTAGGGGTAGATGAGAGGGGTAGATGAGGGGGGTGGACCGGTCAAGGGGAGGAAAACGTGAGGGTTTGTTGGAAGATTAGGTGGGGTAATTAGGGTTAATTAGGTAATTAGCAAGGTAAAACCCAATTAACGAAAGGTCATTAGTGTAACGAAATTACGGAAATGCCCCTACTAGTAAACGTGTCCGAAAAATTACGAAAACATACCCATGGGACCGTATCGTCGCGAGGATCGCGAATACGAAGACCGTTACAGGGTTTGGGCTACGAAAATACTAGTTTTTGGCCAAAACGTTTAGAAAGCGGGTTTGCGGGTTCTCTATTGAAACGATATCAGAAAATTACGAAATTAATGTGGGGAGCCCTAGATGATCATAGGATGATACTGTACAAGTTTGAAAATGTTTTGAAGACGTTTGTATAGAAAATAAATTCGTCGAATCAAAACGGTAATTTTGGGAGATGAATTTTAACAGAAATATTTTGGGTATTTGAGGAAATCTGAAATTGCTGAAATACTTTATAATAAGTTTAGTATTTCAAAATATTTTTATAATAATTTTTGAAATCAGTTTAAAACTCCTAATCAACCATTACAAAATACAATTAAAATGAAATTACTTTAAATACTTAATTTAAATATTTTTGGAAAAATTCATGCCGTTACAGTGACCTTGAATCAAGCTCTTGGCTTGAGTGGCTCACTCTGAAGAGAATCTCCCTTGAGGATTTAGGGCTCAAGAAGTTGAGGGAGAGATTCTTGTGAGAAGAGAGAGCTTGGAAATAAGATTGAATGGCCCCTCTCTTGGATGTGAAAATGTCTCTATTATCAGCCTTGAATCCCTGGTTGAAAGCACACAACCTTATATAGGGAAGAGACAAAACGGTCATAAAATTCGTGGCATTAAATGCCCCAACGGCTCTATTCTGAAGCAGTTTAATCGGTCTAAGAAGGATCACTGACTGATTAGTTTCTCAACTAGTCTGTCGATGATTCTTCTTGGACCGACTAAGAGGTTGACAGCCAAGAAATATAGTTCAAGGAATATAGAACTAGTCGGTCTAATAAGACTTGCCAACCGACTAGTTTGACAACTAGTCGGTCGGTGAGTGTTCTTTGACCGACTAAGAGATGAAATCAATAGGCTGTCTACAAGGAGAACTAGTCGGTCTAAGAACAAATTCCAACCGACTAGTTTCTCAACTAGTCGGTCGATAGTTGTTCTTGGACCGACTAAGAGTAAACAGTAGATCAGGCTGTGAAAATGAGTATATAACTAGTCAGTCTAAGAAGGATTCCAAACCGACTAGTTTGACAACTAGTCGGTCGGAGAACCTTCTTGGACCGACTAATTGGTCAACAGTGAATGAGCTGAATTGGAGTAGGATATCTAGTCGGTTCAAGAAGGATTACCAACCGACTAGATTGCCATCTAGTCCGTTGGTTCTTCTTCTTGAACCAACTAAGATGCACAAGAAGCCGCGAAAAGAAGCGCAAAGCTTCGGAAAAGATTCTATAGGCTTCTATGATAAACCTAGCTCTAATAATGTAAGACCTTCTCAAGGCTTAACATTCTATACGATGAAGCTATAAGACAATAAATTAAACTTGACGAACCGTCTTCAAAGGCTTCATTCCGAATCTCTTGACTTCAATAAAGGTCCTTGAGCTTCAACGAAGCTTCAGGCCCACGATCACGCACTTTGACAAGTCTTGAGACGTCGCTTTTGATATACGAAGTAATTTGGCGACGATCTCCATAACTGCGCTCACAACGAGTTAGTTCACGATATTTATGTTTGTTCATCATCAAAACCAAATCCGGGGAATCAATACTCAACATTCTCCCCCTTTTTGGTGATGACAAACCAACATAAATAATAATAAAAAATAATAATTCAAATGAAATTTACTTACTCCCCCTGCATTGATGACACGTTAGTTCCATATTAAATAATAATCATACACATCAAGCAGACGAGGAAAGTATAAAATATGAATCCAATTATTGAAATTTAGGATCTAAATCCATTTTTATATCTTAACTCCCCCTGAATATAACATATCAAATTAGATTCACGGTAAATTGCTTTGAATTATCATTTAGCACATCGTCATTATTAATTCTCTTCCCCTTTGGCAATAGCAAAAAGAGCGGGAAGAGATCAACAATGGCTTAAAATAAAAGCACGGGAGTCTAAGAATACGACCACGGTCCCAATGACACCAAAGTAAAATCACGAAGGAAATCAAAGTGTGCCAACGAAACCATAGTCGGTAATCAAAAAATGAAATCATCAAAACTCAAATCAATTTCACATATTGAGTTATGGAACATACTCTCCAATATCAACATTCTTAATGAATTTAGTGCATGGAAAACAATTCTATGTTTTCATAGAATGAATTCTATAGAATCAATATAATCGAGCGACGAAATCAATATCAGAGACATAAATCCAATGTGCACAAGAAACAGATGCACACATCATACAACACCAAAGGGCACAACATCGATCGAAAAGGACCACAAAGGGTAAGCATACCAAATCTAAGTGAAGTGTGCGATGTGAGGTGACAAGGTAATTAAAACAATATGCAATCAATAACGTGCAATAGTGTTATGCCAAAAATAGAGATAGAAACTTCGTAAAATTTATGGCATACACAAATCTAGTACTAGCATGCATTCCAAAAGAGATACTCACTAAATGAGTCAATAATAAGCATGGAATGCCATGAGCATAAGAAGGATAAGCACAATAATCATAAGCTCAAAAATAGCATCAAGATATGCATGAGATAGTCTAAAACATAAAGAGACATCTACATGCATTCAACACACATAGATACCATATGTAAGAATATACTTACAACATTAAGCTCCCCCTACTTTGATGCATCACTCAAGCACCATCAACTCCATTTGAATGAAAATCTTTGCAAATCAAGGAGTTGGTAGGGTTGGTATCCCATTATTCTTGGAGCTAAATTTTGATTTGTTGCTCCTTCTCTTATTCTTGAGTACCTGAAGATAAAAATATCCTTCCATGGTACCCAAGGTCTTTGGGTCCTAAGAGATTAGACCTTTGGAAGCCAAGTCCAATTGGACTTAGACTTCCCAATAAAATCATCATTGTGCACAACATTCATGAAATACGAATTAATATACGCTTGTTTTTCATGCATGCTTGTGTCCTTCGGGCCCCAAATAGTGAATTTGGGAGCCCTATTCCTATTGGGAGCATGCACATGTGGTTGATTTCTATGTGATGCATGTGGCCTACGAGGAAGTGGCCTAGGAAATGCATGACGAGGATAAGCATACGGCACATGATGAAATGGTGCATGATGGTAATTGTTCATATTATAGCGATGTGGATGAACATATGCATGTGGAGGAACACGTGCGTGAGGGTGTCTCACTTGGTGTGCACGTGCTCGAGGATGAGGAGCATAAAAATCATCATACGTGCGAACATGTGGGATAGGATGTGTGTTCCTACGTGGCATAGCATTGGCGTACATAAATGCATGACCCTTCTTTGGAGGTCCACCCAAAGTGGGTTTCTTTCCAAACGGGGGTGTGTACCTAATGAAAGCACAATTGGTAGATGAACTACCCACAGGATATTTACTCCCACTAGTTGAGGCTTCGGAAGATGGCCTAACAAAGGTAGTGGATGATTTGGATGAGTCTCCCATCTTATACCCCAAGCCAATGTGATGATTGGCCGGAAGTAAGTCATTTAGGATATTATCTAAATGTCACTTACCTTTATTGAATTTATTAATTTGGCCTAATATTCACTCATACTTCTCAGTGAGAGAATGCATAGAAGCATCCAAAGTGGACACTTGCGATGTGAGTACATAAACACGTGACTTGAGATTCTCATTCTCAATACTCAAAGTTGAGTTTCGAGAAATCCAATCCGCTATCTCATGTTCTTCGGAATCCTCAAAATGAACATGCTCAAGTTGAGATTTGAGATTTACGATCTCATTTCTCAAACCTTCAACAACGGTGTCGTTGTTGATGATGATAGGCTTGGGTGGGGTTTGAAGACTAGTTAGCTCATCTTTAGTCTTAGTGTATCTATTTACCAATTTAGTATACTTAGACCAAATTTTCTCGTTAGCTAATCTAAGATCATCCATAGTTACCTCATCGCCTTCATCCTCGCCTTCATCGGAGGAGGACTCTTGATCATGTTCCTCTCTAGCCATGAAGCACATGTTTGCTTTCGCCACTTGTTCATCATCCGGCTCTCCACTTGAGGAGTCCTCTTCGGAGTCGGTGAATGAGCCGACAAGCCCTTTCTTGTACCCTTTCTTGTACTTTCTCGACTTGTCGTACTTGGGTGCCTTCCACTTCTCTTTGTGTTTGTTGAGAGGACAATCCGGCTTGATGTGTCTTGGCTTGTTGCATTTATAACACACAGGAGTGGAGGCATTAGTCGAACTAAATTTAGAATTATTCCTAAACTTACCTTTTCGGAAGAATCGGTTGAACTTCTTTGCCAACTCGGTCAAAGCTTCTATATCCAACTCGTCTTCCGATTCTTCATCATCGATAGATGTAGATGGAGCGGCCTTGAACGCAATCGTCTTTTTCTTTGGCACGTCTTGCTCCAAGTACAACTTCATCTTTTCCTGCATCTTGATCTTACTGTCCTTGCGTACCTCATAAGACAACAAGATACCCATTAGTTGTACGACAGTATACTTACTCATATCGTTACCTTCCTCGATGGCGAAGGTACGCTTTTCCCAACAAGAAGGAAGTCCGTCAATAATCTTCGCGACTTTCTCCTTTTGGGTATAGTTCTTCCCAAGAGCTTCCAATTCGTTGGATATGTCCACAAAGCGAGCATAGTACTCCTTCATACTTTCACCCTGTTCCATGTGTAATAATTCGAACTCTTTGTTAGCAACAACGAGTTTAGAGTCTTTTACCGTACTCGTTCCTTCGTGCAAGATGAGGAGTTGGTTTCAAATTTGATATGCACTCTTACATGTGCATATCTTGTTGAAGTCTTCAGGCTCCAACGCACATTGCAAGGCATTCATTGTCTTGGCATTGTTTACCTCCGCGGTGACCTCCGCGGTAGTCCACTTCGCAAAATCTTGTTCGGCGGGCTCGACATACTCCGTCAACGTAGCTCTTCATAGTGAAGTGCTCCAGAGGAACGTTTCCATCTGGTATTTCCAGTAACCATAATTGGTACCGTTGAAGAAGGGAGGCCTAGTTGAGGAGTGTCCTTCCATCACCGAAGAAGCTCCTTCACGATTCTTGAAGACGTTGTAGTCGTTGTTTGTCATAGCTATGAACTTGGCTCTGATACCAAATGTAATGCTCTGCGTAGCTACTGCACAAGTACTAAGGGGGGTGAATAGTACTTTAAAATAATCAAGAGTATTATTCCTAATTATTGTGCAAATACAAACAACAATGCGGAATAACTACAAACAACAAGAACTAAACAACGTAAACAAAGCGATATAACGGTTTCGGATCCACCCAAGTCTCCCCGACTTGTTCTCGGTGATCCTACGTCCCAACCACCCGGATCCCCTCTGGATACTTGAGTTAGAAACCACTATCCCAAGTTTTGCACTATGAAATTCTTGTAGAAAAACCTCTACAAGACCAAATCATACACAAATGAACATGTGACTCCCACAACCCGGGATTACACACTTCTCTAACAACTGAGAGAACAACTTGCAAAAGCAAAGTAAATAAAACAATGAAATACTTACCAACAAAATCCTATGCCTTGAGTAAACTTACCAATATTAGGGCAAGGAGGATTTTGGAGGAGAAGAAGTCATCAAACCCTAGCTCCAAGAAGATGAAAATCGATCGAAGCCTAGGGAGGAGTTGGTGACCTTGAATCAAGATCTTGGCTTGAGTGACTCACAATGAAGAGAATCTCTCTTGATGATTTAGGGCTCAAGAAGTTGAGGGAGAGATTCTTGTGAGAAGAGAGAGCTTGGAAATAAGATTGAATGGCCCCTCTCTTGGATGTGAAAATGTCTCTATTATCAGCCTTGAATCCCTGGTTGGAAGCACACAACCTTATATAGGGAATAGACAAAACGGTCACAAAATTCGTGGCATTAAATGCCCCAACGACTCTATTCTGAAGCAGTTTAATCGGTCTAAGAAGGATCACTGACCGATTAGTTTCTCAACTTGTCGGTCAGTGATTCTTCTTGGACCGACTAAGAGGTTGACAGCCAAGAAAGATAGTTCAGGGAATATAGAACTAGTCGGTCTAATAAGACTTGCCAACCGACTAGTTTGACAACTAGTCGGTCGGTGAGTGTTCTTTGACCGACTAAGAGATGAAATCAATAGGCTGTCTACAAGGAGAACTAGTCGGTCTAAGAACAAATTCCAACCGACTAGTTTCTCAACTAGTCGGTCGATAGTTGTTCTTGGACCGACTAAGAGTAAACAGTAGCTCAGGCTGTGAAAATGAGTATATAACTAGTCGGTCTAAGAAGGATTCCAAACCGACTAGTTTGACAACTAGTCGGTCGGAGAACCTTCTTGGACCGACTAATTGGTCAACAGTGAAGAGCTGAATTGGAGTAGGATATCTAGTCGGTTCAAGAAGGATTTTCGACCGACTAGATTGCCATCTAGTCGGTTGGTTCTTCTTCTTGAACCAACTAAGATGCACAAGAACCCGCGAAAAGAAGCGCGAAGCTTTGGGAAAGATTCTATGGGCTTCTGTAACGACTGGTTTTCATGTATTTGGATTATCTATATTTTATATATTTATATATATATATATGTTTTGGTGGATTTTCTCCTCATGTGTGGTTTTCGTCTCCGTAGCTTTCGTTTTCGATCGTTTCGTCGTGATTTTCTAGCTTCTTCCTTGGAATCGTTGATCTTGGAGTAAGTCACTCATGACGAACTTCAAATCGCTCATATTTTAGAGTTAGAGTGATCCTAGAAGCCGTAGGAATCTTTCCGAAGCTTCGCGCTTCGATTCGGCACTTTTAGTGCACTTTATTTGGTTCAAGAAGGGGGACCAACCGACTAGATTGAGATCTAGTCGGTCAGGAACTCTACTGAAACCGACTAGTTCATTGAATCAATTGTACAGGAGTCACTGTTTACTTTTAGTCGGTCTAAGAACAACCACCGACCGACTAGATGTGAAACTAGTCGGTCAGAACTTGCTCTCAGACCGACTAGTTCATTTGATACATTTTACCTAAGTTACTGTTTATCGTTAGTCGGTCCAAGAACAACCACCGACCGACTAGGTTGCAAACTAGTCGGTCAGCCGTTGTTCTTTAACCGACTAATTCCTTGACCATTTCGATAACCTGAGTTACTGTTTGGTTTTAGTCGGTCACAGTTGGTCGACCGACCGACTAATTGTTAAACTAGTCGGTCAACAACCCTTCTTTGACCGACTAACTGATGTCGTAAACCTAGGATTTGCGCAGCCACCGGCTGTGCCTATTTAAACCCCCCAAACGTTTTTCTTTCTTCTTTCATTTCTCATGAGCCTTCTTCTTCCCCAAATCATCATCCCTCTTCCCCTAGCCTTCCTCCTTCATCAAGAGCATCTCCCCCTCTCCATTTAGGCCGGCCACCACCTCTAGGTCGTCGGAAAACCCCCAAAAACCCCCAAAATCCCATTTCTCCATAATTTCTCCCCATTTCCAGATCTGAACCCTAGTTTCCCGGATCGTTCTTCCGTCGCCGTGCTTGCTCGACATCATTCTTTCGCTAACGATTCGGTAATAAATAGATCTCTTAATGTTCTCTTAACCCATTTGTGTTTTTATGAAACCCTAATGAAAATGGTTGTTGTTTTTATGATTGTTTCTCCATAACAGCGACTTCCCCGTAGATTAGCATCCGTGAGACGAACCTTCGTGATCGTCATCCTCGGTGCTAGGCAAGTGAAACTTGCCACTTAGGGTTTTGGGCCATGTCTTAGGCCATTTGCTTGTTGTAGGCGTAAAAGAGACTAGGCGACGAAATGATACTCGCCTAGGCGCAATTACAGGATCTAGTTTGACAACAAAGCTAGACCCGTCATTTATCATGTTGCATAAGTACTACCATGTCATGTTTAATTTTAATTAACGGTACGCGAATTAATTATCATCCATGCTATCCATGTTGAATGTCGCATTCGTAGCACACGCTACAATACTTTTGTTTCCTGGCTCGTGTTCCAGAAGCGGGCCACGTGAGTTGGTTGATAGCCAATGCCCGATCTACTTGTTTCCGGCTAGGCACCTGTTTTGCAGGCATAACCCTACGCCATACGTGTTAAATACACTTCCTGGCTCGTGATCCAGAAGCGAGCATTCCGTGTTCGGGGTAATGCCCTGGCTCGATACACGTGGAGGGGTAGGGATAAGCGGTCACCTGAGCTTACGAGTTGGCCCGATCAGCCACTCTAGGCAACAGACGAAATCTCTGTGCACAACTTGGTTACTTGACTTGTTTACTTGACGTGATCACTTGACGTGAACCACTAGACTTGTACTTGTCCGTGTTTTACTTGTAAAACTTGTTACCCATGACATACTTGCTACTTGTACTTCCCTTTACTTGTCACTTCCATACTATACTTGCCAGGTCATGCATCATACTATAACTGCTAGGTTGTTAGTGTACTTTCCTTTCAGTTTCCTTGCCCAAGTCTTTTAGACTTGCTGACATGTGCCCCTTTACTCTTTTGGGTGACACATGTTAGATCCCGAGCCTGAGAGTGCTGCGGAGGACGTGGTGTTCGCTGACGCTGAGTCAGAACCTGCGTTTGTTGAGGAGTACGAGGACACGGGCGATCAGTCGTAGAGGCTGCTTGTGTTCTTCGTTTTAGATTGTTTTTGTTGTCGGTGCATAGCACCAATACTCTGTTTATGTTTGTCTTTGTTGGCCTTGTTCTGGGCCTTAGACTCTTTCTTTTAGCCTGGTGGCTTTTCTGGATGTTGAACTTAATTTTTAATGGTGGACAATGCTGAGATTTGAGATTTTATTTCTGTCTCTCTTGTGTTATTATCTTTGTTCTGTTCATGGTTACAGGGACATGCACTTGTTTTATTGACGCTTATCAGGCGTGTGGCTTCACAGCTCCACGTCTGTGCGGACCTTCTCACGTCTCGTCTCCAATTTCGGGAAGCGGGGCGTGACAGGTTTTGTTGGTGGCCCATGCAGGTCCTTTTCTGTAACTGCGAATATCGGAATAACGATAATAATATTAGAATGTCCAATAAACTAAGTTCGACATCCGAGTCATAAGCTATGAGTCTAATCTGCTTCGTTTTCTGTGTCATTAGATGGCATGAAGGCGATTTACCCGTGGTGGTGGTAGCGTGCCCCCTCATGACGAGGAGCCTGAGCGGGAGCCCACCAATGGGGAGATGATACGGATGATGCTTCAGATGATGCAGGTGCAGCAGGGCGTGCTCCTGCAAGTCCAGAATGCTCCAGTTGTTCGAGCTGGTCGGGCAATCCAGGATGCCCCTCGCTCCGAGCCGGGAGCGAAGAAATTTCGGGAGCTGGGTCCTGCTTATTTTGATGGGTCTGAGGGTCCTCTAGCTGCCGATGAGTGGATTCAGAACATTGAGGATAATTTGAAGAATGCCAAGATCAGACCGGCTGGATGGGTTGATTTGGCGAAGAGGCAGCTCAAAGATAATGCTCGGAACTGGTGGGATGCGGAAGAGAAGATGCTGGTGGAGCCGATAGCTTGGGCTACCTTTAAGTCCAGGTTTGATGAGGAGTTCTTTCTGAAGGCTGTTAGGAAGGAGATGCTGCAGCGCTTTATTGAGCTGAAGCAAGGGAGCTCGTTGGTGGACCAGTACCACCAAGAGTTCACTAGGCTGAGTCGGTTCACACCGAAGATGGTGCAGGATGCTGATGAGAGGGCTCAGAGGTTCCTGCAGGGACTTGCTTTGGAGCTTCAGTGTTTTGTGTCTTCCTCTGATCTGGACTCTTACCTGAAGGTTCTGGTCGCTGCAAGGAGGCAGGAGCTGAACCTGAGCCAAAGGAGGGGACATGTTTCTGGTGCTGGAAAGAGGCCTGTGGAGCAGACCAGGGCTGTGGTTAGGCCAGGATTCAGGCCCAACCAGCCAGTTCAGTTCAAGAGGCCAGGAGGGCCTATTCAGAAGACTTGTCATTTCTGCGGCAAGATCGGGTATATCAAGGATCAGTGTAGGAGATTCCTAGGCCAGTGCGTTGTCTGTGGAGATCCTACCCATACCATGAAGGATTGTCCGAGGTCGAAGCAGCCTTGGAGGGCACCTGTTGCAGCACAGTCGTTGCAGCAGAGAGCGTCTGCTCCTACTGGACGTGGAGCAGCTCTTGTTCCACAGAGGCAGGCTTTTCAGCAGGCTTTTCCGTCGAGGAGGCAGGCTTTTCTGATGACCGCTGTGGAGAGCGAGGCTGTAGATGAGGTTATCACAGGTAATCCTCAATTTAGTTGTTACTTTCCTAGCTAGTTTTAATTGTTAGATTATGTTATTTGCTTGAACATGATTGTTTTCTAGACTAGGGTTTGATTGTTAAATTGCTTGTAAGGTGTGATTTTGGTGTGCACATTTCCTGCACGAGTCCTCTTTGACTCAGGTGCATCGATGTGCATTATTTCTCGGAGCTTCGTGGAGAAGCATTCCTTGTCGACGTTCCCTCTTTCCAAGAGTTGGAATATCGTTACAGGGAATGGCGTGGTCTCGGTGCATCTTGGTTGCAATTCTTGCCCGTTGGTGGTTTGTGGACATGAGCTTTACGCTGATTTCATTGTCCCCGACATCATCAACTATGATGCGGTCCTTGGGATGGATTGGCTTGCGAGCTTCTATGCTACGATCGACTGTCGGAGGAAGAAGCTGGTGTTCGAGATTCCTGGACATCCAGTATTTGAGTTCAGCCGAGGTAGCAGTTCGCTTGGTCCTGTCAGATTTCGGGCCAGGCCGGTGGAGATTGTGGCTATGCAGATGGAGCTGGAGAGGCCAGCGGTTGTGCAGGACTTTGATGACGTCTTCCCCGAGGAGATGTCTAGATTGCCACCTGATCAAGCTTTAGAATTTTCTATTGATCTTATTCCGGGAGCGCAACCGATTTCGAAGACGCCTTATCGTATGGCACCCGCTGAGCTGGAGGATTTGCGGAAGCAGCTGGATGAGCTTTTGCAGAAGGGTTATGTCAATCCTAGTGTGTCTCCGTGGGGAGCACCGGTGCTGCTGGTGAAGAAGAAGGATGGTTCGTGTCGCATGTGCGTGGACTATCGGGAGCTGAATGCGGTGACCGTGAAGAATAAATACCCGTTGCCTCGCATCGATGATATTTTTGATCAGCTTGAAGTTCGAGGGTGTTTTCAAAGTTGGATCTGATGAGTGGTTATCATCAGCTGAAGGTGAAGAAGGAAGATGTTCCGAAGACAGCATTTAGGACGAAGTATGGACACTATGAGTTTGTGGTTATGCCCTTCGGTGTAACCAATGCACCCGCAGTTTTCATGAATCTGATGAATCTGATTTTCTACGACTTTTTGGAAAAGTTTGTCGTTATCTTTATTGACGACATTCTGATCTATTCAAAGTCAGAGGAGGAGCATGCATCGCACTTGAGGACGATGTTGGAGATTTTGAGGAAGCATCGGCTGTATGCTAAGTTTTCGAAGTGCGAGTTTTGGCTGGACATGGTTGCTTTTCTCGGGCATGTGGTGACTGGAGATGGTATTTCAGTGGATCCCGAGAAGATCAGGGCCATCAGAGAGTGGCCTGTTCTGCAATCAGCGTCTGAGATCCGGAGTTTCCTTAGACTTGCTGGTTACTATCGGCGCTTCATTAAGGACTTTTCTCATATCGCCGAGCCGATGACCAGATTGACGCGGAAGGATGTGCCTTTTGTTTGGTCGGGTGATTGTGGGAATGCTTTTGGCGTGCTGAGGGAGAGATTGACGACTGCCCCTATTCTTGTTGTGCCTGATCGCAGTAGAGGGTTCGAGATCTTTTGCGATGCTTCTAGCAAGGGTCTCGGTTGTGTGTTGCATCAGCACGGGCATGTTGTGGCGTATGCTTCGCGTCAGCTCAAGACTCATGAGAAGAATTACCCGACGCACGATTTGGAGTTGGCTGCTGTCGTGTTTGCGCTCAAGATTTGGAGGCACTTCCTGCTGAGTGAGAAAGTGAAGATCTTCACCGATCACAAAAGCTTGAAGTATATTTTCACTCAGAAGGAGCTCAACATGCGACAGTGTCGATGGCTGGAGCTCATGGCGGATTATGAGATTGATTTGCAGTATCACCCTGGCAAGGTGAATGTGGTTCGGATGCGCTGAGTAGGCTTCCAGCGGTGATGATTTTGACCTCGCAGTGGAGATTGCAGTAGGGTTTTTGCGAGTCTGGAGTTGAGATTGTTCTTCCTGGGGAGGCTTCTTCGTTGATGACTATGCAGATTCGGTCGACGATCGTGGATCGGATCAAGGCTGGCCAGGCTGAGGATCCGAAGCTGGTGAAGATTCGGGAGCAGGTAGAAGCCAGTCTGCAGACTGACTTTTTGATTCATGAGGATGGCTCGCTGAGGTTTGGAGCTAGGTTGTGTGTGCCAGCTGGGGATATCAGAGAGGAGTTGTTGGTGGAGGCACATAGTTCGCCGTATTCTGTGCATCCTGGTGGGACCAAGATGTACAAGGATCTTCGTCTGAATTTTTGGTGGCATGGTATGAAGAGGAGCGTGGCTTGGAGTGTAGCCAAGTGCTTGGTTTGCCAGCAGGTAAAGGCGGAGCATCAGCGTACGGCAGGGTTGCTACAACCGCTTCCGATTCCGGAGTGGAAATGGCAACACATCACTATGGATTTCGTGACTGGACTACCTCGGAGTCCGAAGCAGAATGACGCGATTTGGGTGATCGTAGATCGATTGACCAAATCTGTGCACTTTATTCCGTTCCGAGTGGGACAGTCCACTGAGGCGCTAGCGAGGAGATACATGGAGGTAAATTCTTTTACTCTCCGTTTCTATTTCCTTTTTCCTAGTTTAGATAGTGATGTAACGTGAATCGTGCAGGAGGTCGTGTGACTTCACGGAGTTCCCGTGAGTATAGTGTCGGACAGAGACACGAGGTTCACATCTCAGTTCTGGCAGAGTTTGCAGAAGAGTTTGGGTACACGTCTGAGTTTCAGCACGGCGTACCATCCGCAGACAGATGGCCAGTCCGAGAGGACGATTCGGATCTTGGAGGACATGCTGAGGGAGTGCATGTTGGATTTCAAGGGTTCGTGGGAGGACCATCTACATCTGGTAGAGTTCTCTTACAACAACAGCTTCCAGGCGAGCATTGGCATGGCCCCTTTTGCCGCGTTTTATGGGAGGAAATGCCGATCGCCATTGCGTTGGGATGACGTTGGAGATCGGGAGCTGTTGGGACCTGCGATGATTGTGGAGGCTGTGGATGTTGTCAAGAACATTCGAGAGAGGTTGAGGATTGCTCAGGACCGTTTTAAGCATTGGGCGGATGCTAAACGCCGTCCTTTGGAGTTTCAGCCGGGCGACCATGTGTTCTTGAAGATTTCCCCGAATCGTGGTGTGATTCGCTTTGGGAAGCGAGGGAAGTTAAGCCCGCGATACATTGGACCGTTTGACATTCTGGAGAGAGTTGGCGAGGTAGCCTACCGCTTGGCCTTGCCGCCGTCTTTGGAGGGATTTCACAATGTTTTCCATGTGTTGCAGCTTCGTCGGTACATTAGCGACCCATCTCATGCTGTGGATTTCTCGGAGATTACCATTCGCCCTGATATGACGTATGACCTGCAGCCAGTGCAGATTCTAGACATGCGTCAGAAGTCACTTTGGAACAAGGTTGTCAATCTTGTGAGGGTGATGTGGGGACACGGCTCGCCAGGAGAGTCTACTTGGGAGAATGAGGATGAGATGTGAGAGCGTTTCCCACTTTTGTTTCCGGACACGTGAGTGTTGGGAAATTCCGAGGACGGAATTTTTCTTAAGTTGGGGAGGATGTAACGACTGGTTTTCATGCATTTGGATTATCTATATTATATATATATGTTTTGGTGGATTTTCTCCTCATGTGTGGTTTTTGTCTCCGTAGCTTTCGTTTTCAATCGTTTCGTCGTGATTTTCTAGCTTCTTCCTTGGAATCGTTGATCTTGGAGTAAGTCACTCATGACGAACTTTAAATCGCTCATATTTTAGAGTTAGAGTGATCCTAGAAGCCGTAGGAATCTTCCCGAAGCTTCGCGCTTCGATTCGGCACTTTTAGTGCACTTTAGTTGGTTCAAGAAGGGGGACCAACCGACTAGATTGAGATCTAGTCGGTCAGGAACTCTACTGGAACCGACTAGTTCATTGAATCAATTGTACAGGAGTCACTGTTTACTTTTAGTCGGTCTAAGAACAACCACCGACCGACTAGATGTGAAACTAGTCGGTCAGAACTTGCTCTCAGACCGACTAGTTCCTTTGATACATTTTACCTAAGTTACTGTTTATCGTTAGTCGGTCCAAGAACAACCACCGACCGACTAGGTTGCAAACTAGTCGGTCAGCCATTGTTCTTTAACCGACTAATTCCTTGACCATTTCGATAACCTGAGTTACTGTTTGGTTTTAGTCGGTCACAGCTGGTCGACCGACCGACTAGTTGTTAAACTAGTCGGTCAACAACCCTTCTTTGACTGACTAACTGCTGTCGTAAACCTAGGGTTTGCCCAGCCGCCGGCTGTGCCTATTTAAACCCCCCAAATGTTTTTCTTTCTTCTTTCATTTCTCATGAGCCTCCTTCTTCCCCAAATCATCATCCCTCTTCCCCTAGCCTTCCTCCTTCATCAAGAGCCTCTCCCCCTCTCTATTTAGGCCGACCACCACCTCTAGGTCGCCGGAAAACCCCCAAAAAACCCCCAAAATCCCATTTCTCCATAATTTCTCCCCATTTCCAGATCTGAACCCTAGTTTCTCGGATCGTTCTTCCTTCATCGTGCTTGCTCGGCATCGTTCTTTCGATAACGATTCGGTAATAAATTGATCTCTTAATGTTCTCTTAACCCATTTGTGTTTTTGTGAATCCCTAATGAAAATGGATGTTGTTTTTATGATTGTTTCTCCATAACAGCGACTTCCCCGTAGATTAGCGTCCGTGAGAAGAACCTTCGTGATCGTCATCCTCGGTGCTAGGCAAGTGAAACTTGCCACTTAGGGTTTTGGGCCATGTCTTAGGCCATTTGCTTGTTGTAGGCGTAAAAGAGACTAGGCGACGAAATGATACTCGCCTAGGCGCAATTTCAGGATCTAGCTTGACAACAAAGCTAGACCCGTCATTTATCATGGTGCATAAGTACTACCATGTCATGTTTAATTTTAATTAACGGTACACGAATTAATTGTCATCCATGCTATCCATGTTGAATGTCGCATTCGTAGCACACGCTACAATACTTGTGTTTCCTGGCTCGTGTTCCAGAAGCGGGCCACGTGAGTTGGTTGATAGCCAATGCCCGATCTACTTGTTTCCATCTAGGCACCTGTTTTGCAGGCATAATCCTACGCCATACGTGTTAAATACACTTCCTGGCTCGTGATCCAGAAGCGAGCATTCCGTGTTCGGGGTAATGCCCTGGCTCGATACACGTGGAGGGGTAGGGATAAGCGGTCACCTGAGCTTACGAGTTGGCCCGATCAGCCACTCTAGGCAACAGACGAAATCTCTGTGCACAACTTGGTTACTTGACTTGTTTACTTGACGTGATCACTTGACGTGAACCACTAGACTTGTACTTGTCCGTGTTTTACTTGTAAAACTTATTACCCACGACATACTTGCTACTTGTACTTCCCTTTACTTGTCACTTCCATACTATACTTGCCAGGTCATGCATCATACTATAACTACTAGGTTGTTAATGTACTTTCCTTTCAGTTTCCTTGCCCAAGTCTTTTAGACTTGCTGACATGTGCCCCTTTACTCTTTTGGGTGACACATGTTAGATCCCGAGCCTGAGAGTGCTGCGGAGGACGTGGTGTTCGCTGACGCTGAGTCAAAACCTGCATTTGTTGAGGAGTACGAGGACACGGGCGATCAGTCGTAGAGGCTGCTTGTGTTCTTCGTTTTAGATTGTTTTTGTTGTCGGTGTGTAGCACCAATACTCTGTTTATGTTTGTCTTTGTTGGCCTTGTTCTGGGCCTTAGACTCTTTCTTTTAGCCTGGTAGCTTTTCTGGATGTTGAACTTAATTTTTAATGTTGGACAATGCTAAGATTTGAGATTTTATTTCTGTCTCTCTTGTGTTATTATCTTTGTTCTGTTCGTGGTTATAGGGACATGCACTTGTTTTATTGACGCTTATCAGGCGTGTGGCTTCACAGCTCCACGTCTGTGCGGACCTTCTCACGTCTCGTCTCCAATTTCGGGAAGCGGGGCGTGACAGCTTCTATGATAATCCTAGCTCTAATAATGTAAGACATACTCAAGGTTTAACATTCTATACGATGAAACTAGAAGACAATAAATTAAACTTGACGAACCATCTTCAAAGGATTCTTTCCGAATCTCTTGACTTCAATAAAGGTCCTTGAGCTTCAACGAAGCTTCAGGCACTTGATCACGTGCTTTGACAAGTCTTGAGACGTCGCTTTTGATATACGAAGTAATTTGGCGACGATCTCCATAACTGCGCTCACAACGAGTTAGTTCACGATATTTATGTTTGTTCATCATCAAAACCAAATCCGGGGAATCAATACTCAACAGAAATACCACGTGTTTCAGTAGAATACATGTATGGTGCAAGATAGGGCATGACAGCCCCCGCGGCAACACCCACCTCGCGGAGGCTACAGATGCCAATCCCCCCCTCCGACCGCGAAAGACACATGTCCTCCCACCTCCAAAGATGAAGCTTCGACCCCCAGATGAAGTCCCGGCAAAGACGGTCAATCCCGGCGAGGACGGAAACAGGGATGCGATAAGACTGCAGCTAATAGGAAGCAAACCCATGAATGACCGTGCGCACCAGCTCAATGTGCCCTGCTGTGGATAGAAGCCTGGAGGACCAGCAAGCGACCTTAGCCCTGCACTTGTCAACGAGTCCCGAGAAGAGCTTGGTCGCAGGATAAGTGGCATAGAGGGGAAGCCCCGGATATCTGACAGGCGGAACCTCTAGGGGGATGCCGAGGAGGAACATCTCACTACCAATGTTGCACCCCTTAATGAGCAACAACTTGCTCTTACCTTTATTCACCTCGAGACCCGACATGAGATGGAAAGATGCCAGACGACGACCAAGGCCCACAAAGGAGGACTCCTCTGCCTTACAAAAGACAAGCATGTCATTAGCAAAAAGCAAATGTGATGGGATCCCCTGCACCCCTCTCTTGGGGGGACGGATGACACCGGAAGAAGTGGCAATGTCTATCAGGACAGTGAATGCCTCCAAAACAATCACAAAAAGGAAGGGGGACATGGGATCGCCCTGACGAATCCCTCTGTTTCTCCCAAAGAAACCGGGCGGTGAGCCATTGACGAGTATAGAAAACGAGGGAGAGTCCACACAAGCCCTAACCTAGTGAATGAAGGTGGGAGGAAATCCAAGATGCCCCATGAAGTAGTTGAGAAACCCGCGGTTAACGCTATCAAAGGCCTTGCGCAGGTCCAGCTGGATACAGGCCCTAGAACCCATAGAAGCAGAGAAGTCCCTGATAAGCTCATGGATGAGGAGAGAGGAATCAGAAATCAGGCACCCTTTGATGAAAGCCGACTGGTTCCAAGAAATGAGACCAGGGATGACCGCCGCCATCCTCCTACTAAGAACCTTAGAGATGATTTTGTAGATGACATTGCAGCAGGATATGGGCTGGTAGTCCCCCAAGGAGGAAGCCGAGGGGATCTTGGGTGTTACGAGGTGGAACTCGCGTACAATGAATTTGTATTATGGGGAACCAAGGGCACGGTGGTTATATGGAGAAGAAGGTTTTGGTAGGCTGTTTTACAAGGGATTAGTGGGGTGAAGAAGTTGGACCCGTCGCCGGTGGTGATCACGGGGTCGAATCTCACCGGATGCAGCTGAGGAAGGTTGGACGGCAGGAGGCCGAAGCTGACTTTGGTCAAGGGGCGAGCTCTCCTGCAGCACGAACAACTCGTCAGAAGGGCAGGGTTGGGGTTTAACCCTTAGCCCCTCCGATGCCTAAGTCAGTAATAGGGCTTAAAATGGAGGGCTAGACACGCCGGTCAGACTAACGGTGTGTCGACCGCACGTGGCGAGCTATGGGTGGGAGAACAAAGATATGGACGAACTTTGTTCTCGTGTGTGAATTATATATTAAGAGAGAATTTTCCAACCCCTTCACCGTAAGGGGAGAGGGGGTATTTATACCTGCCGGGAGGTGACTATGCATGGCTGATCTGGCATGCTAACTAGACGTGCTGAGCTGGCTCGGTTGTCAGCGGAGGCTTCGGACAAGGATGTCGGGAACAGGAGTTCCTGACCTGCTTTTGTCAGACGACATAACGGCCAGGTGGTGCTTTTGTCGGGATGTCATGGCCGAAAGCATTAACTGTCAGTCGGCTCAACCGTCAGGGGGCGCTTTGTCAGATGGTCGGGTGACGTATGTGTCAGTCGTGTCCTTATCCTAGGTTGTTTGTCGTTGGCGACGAACTAAAGGTTGGGCTGTATCGCCCTAGGCGCCGCGGTTCACATGAATCAGGCGGGTCGTACCAATCGGAGGTTGTCCGGCCCGGCCGCGCCCTCCGATCGTTCACGGGCTATGGTTCACCGGTACGGAAGGATACGCCCGTGCCTACGTCCGTAGGCCCGGTGGCGCTACCCAGGCGTCCCCAGGGGCGCTACCCCCGGTGGGTCGTGCGGCCGCGGTAGTACGCCTCGGCCAGGTCGGGGGACGCTGCGAGGCGCGCCCGTTTCCTTATAGCCCCGGATTTTCGGGGTGGTGGCCTTTTCATGAAGCGGAGAGTCCATAGGTCATGTAGGGGGATTCGGGTGGGACCCCTATGATCTTTAGGTCGTAACGGGGGAGTCAACGTGGTATATTAGCGGATCCGGGTGGGAGTCGGACTCTTACGATCTTTAGGTCGTAACAATTGCCCCCGGCATCCGAGAGTGAGGCGGAGGCCCGGCTTGGCTCGGATGGCGTAACGCTGCCCCCTATCCCGACTTGGATGGGGATCCCCGCTCAGAGGGGGGAGGGGGGAGGGGCGACGCTGCTCCCGTGGGGTGTGTCCCGCTATAGTAGGATCGCGAGGTCTCATCCCGAGGGGTGCCGAGCGGGGCGTCGCCCTATAACGATGTGTCGTAGTATGTGGTTATTGGGTTGGGTTTCCGGGGGAGCCCGACCTTTGAGAATGTAATGGTTCTTGCTGAGATGTGTTTACGGGACGTGTTTGTAGTTTCCACGGGGCTTTGGCCGTTCTGCACCCGGCAGGCCGCCCCGCAGTTGTGTGCTTGGGCTCAAGGGGAGGTTTTCGTAAGGGGGAATGTTATTCATCAACCCTTATTCGGGGATCTAGATGATATTTACAACAATAGAGGAGATGTGGCCCAACCGGCGGCTGGGTCGGAGGGTTGTCCACATTTGTCGCTTGCTCCATCGGGGCGAGCAGATCCCTGCGTCGGGGCGGTCTTCCTTTATATCGACCGCCGGATTCCTACTGCCTCATTGTCCGGGGGCGTGCCGACGCGCCGGGAGCCAAGGCTTGGTTTTTTTTTAAATCAGGGGTGCCGCCCTGTGGCGGTCCGCCCTTCGGGGGGGATGACCCTCGTTCGTCGGAGGGGACCCTCTTCCTTTCCCTTTCCTCGCTTCCTCGCGTCCCGCCTCGATGTCGTCGTGCTGGGGGGTTGCCCCGCCTCGCCGGGGATCCCGCGCACAGAGGGGGAACCCTGGGGGAGGCGGAGGACGAGGTGGCGGTGGTGGCGCCGCTGGGAGAGCCGTTGGGGGTTTCCCCCCTGACACCCTGTGGGGATCGCCGTAGGCTGGGTGTTAATTGGGGTGTTGCGACACGCGGCCCGACTTTCTGGACCTGCCTTTTGATCCAGTAACGGGCAGGAGGAAAGCTGGCGGGCGGGGCCTTCCACGTGTAAGGGGAATATCCTGTTGGAGGTGGTGGGGCTATGGCGGCCATCGTCGGGGGACGTGAGGTCCGTCGGTGGCTGTCGGCTTCCTTCGTAGCTCGGTGGGGCGTTTGGGGCCGTTTTATGCCTGGAGTGAGGGGGTGGGAATCCACTGCGTCTCTCTCTCCCATACCCCTGACCTCTGGAGGGGGGTATTTATAGCGAGATTCTGTGGAAGGGTTTTTCTTGGGTAATGCGGGGAATTAGTGCCATTAATGGGCTCCGCGGAATCACGCGCTTTGGGAATCGCTTTTCCCTGGCGGTATCCGGCACTCTGGCCTCTCGGGGGGGGCGTGTTGCTGCTGATGGCGTGTTGTCCAAGCGTCCTTTCGTTATGTCAAGTCGCATCGTGGTGCTGCTTTGACGAGACAGGGCCGCTGCCTTATCTGGACTGGGCGCTTATTTCGCGGCCTCTGCCTTGCGATCGGTCCGTTCCAGGTCACGTGTCTTGGCTTCTTGCGGGAGTTACTCAGTTACCAATTATGCCCCCAACATTCCCGTGTCCGAGATCGCGAGGTCTGGGGGAAGGGGATGTTGTCGGCTTGTGTTGCCTTTGGGCGGGGCGGGGAGTCGGCGAAGGGGTTCGGGATGAGACACGCTGGCCTATTATGATTTGATCTCGGGCCGAACCGGTTACGCAGGGCGAGCCCCAGTGCACCTCTTTCCCCTTTGAGGGAAAGTTGTCGGTGACTTTCAGGGAGCGGGGGGGGGCTGCGGGCGTAGACTTCCTAGAAGTCCTAAGCCGGTTAGGTGGGGTAGCGCGTTGCTCGCCCGGCACTTGGCGGGGAGATAGCTACACGCTATGGTATTCTCTGAAAAATCTGAGCGTATATAAAGAAGAACGTTTTCATTTAAATTTGTAAGAGCTGATCTATAGCTTGTACAGGAGTTCTTAGTTTATCCCCCGTTGTGGGGTAAGATCCGGCTCGGTGAGGGGCTATAGAGCTGTCCTCGCCCGTGGTTTAATGACCTCCGGATCTAGGGGTCACTGCGGGCCGGGTGGCCCCTTTTTAACTTGAGTCGATCTTGGCGCGGAGGTGATTGGCCGCCTTCTGTGCTGAAGTGTTGCAAGGTCTCTTTGGCCCGAGATAGGTGGGTGGGGATCTTGCCGATCGGGCCGCCTTCCCTCCATTGCTTTGTCATCTCCTTCCACGGACGGGGTAAGGTTTCCTCGATCCGGTAGAGGCGATGAGAAGGGGAATCACCAGGGAAGCCGTCTTTCTGGGGCTTGCGCCTTAGGGAGGTTCTTGAGGATCGGGCCGCTCCTCCCCTCCATGCCTCACTGCTTCGGTTTGAGGGTGGGGTTCAGCGCCCGATTGTACATGGGCGGGCTGACACGCCATGACTTGCCTTTTGGGCTCGTCGGGGATGCAGCCTTTCCGAGGTCCTCGCCCGGAGGTCGACGGCGAGGAGGTACTGGCCGACAAGCACTGGGGGCTCTCGCCTGCCCAGCCGGCGGAGATCGGATGCCACCCTTTCTCCGACTCGTCGTCGTTTAGGGCGGACGGAGGCGTGAAAGGCAGATTTCCCCTGTGTAAGGGGAATATCCTTTTAGCGATCCGTTTGTAAGGGGAATATCCTGTTAGCGGTGCTGGAGATGCAGGAACCGCCGCCCTGGGCGGTGGGAACCATTGATGGCCGGTGACCTCTCTTTTGTTAGGGCGTTGTATCTCGGCCCATTTCCCGGTGGGTGGGGGGATCATGTGGCGGTTTCTCATGTCTGCCGGTTCTCTTACTTTCGGAAGGGGGAGTGGCGTCTTTATAGGGAGATCTCGCTGACGATTTCTCCCCTATTTATTGCGCTGAGTTGGAATTATTAATGGGCTCCTCGAATTCATGCCCGTGGGAAACCGCCTTTGCCAGGTGGCTCTTACGGGTCCTCTTTTGGAGCGCATTATTAATGGTGGCGTGTTTCTCGAGCGTCCTTTCGTTTCGTCGAGTCACATCGGGGCCGCCTACTCGGGAACTGACGCCATTTCGTCCCGGTTTGTGTGCCCCTGTCTTCTTTTGATTTGTCGAGGGCCATGGGTTTGTAGCCCCCTCCAGTTTGGGGTGCCTAGGGTTGGTCCTGCCACAGAGGTCTTGAGGGGGGGGAGCGGGCGCGTAGCCCGGCCCGTGCCCTTCTCTGGTTTGGGTGGCTAGGGTTGGCCCTGCCCCAGAGGTCTTGAGGGGGGAGCGGGCGCGTAGCCCGGCCCGTGCCCTTCTCTGGTTTGGGTGGCTAGGGTTGGCCCTGCCCCAGAGGTCTTGAGGGGGGGAGCGGGCGCGTAGCCCGGCCCGTGCCCTTCTCTGGTTTGGGTGGCTAGGGTTGGTCCTGCCCCAGAGGTCTTGAGGGGGGGAGCGGGCGCGTAGCCCGGCCCGTGCCCTTCTCTGGTTTGGGTGGCTAGGGTTGGTCCTGCCCCAGAGGTCTTGAGGGGGGGGGAGCGGGCGCGTAGCCCGGCCCGTGCCCTTCTCTGGTTTGGGTGGCTAGGGTTGGCCCTGCCCCAGAGGTCTTGAGGGGGGGAGCGGGCGCGTAGCCCGGCCCGTGCCCTTCTCTGGTTTGGGTGGCTAGGGTTGGCCCTGCCCCAGAGGTCTTAAGGGAGGGAGCGGGCGCGTAGCCTGGCCCGTGCCCTTCTCTGGTTTGGGTGGCTAGGGTTGGCCCTGCCCCAGAGGTCTTGAGGGGGGGAGCGGGTGCGTAGCCCGGCCCGTGCCCTTCTCTGGTTTGGGTGGCTAGGGTTGGCCCTGTCCTAGAGGTCTTGAGGGGGGAAGCGGGCGCGTAGCCCGGCCCGTGCCCTTCTCTGGTTTGGGTGGCTAGGGTTGGTCCTGCCCCAGAGGTCTTGAGGGGGGAGCAGGCGCGTAGCCCGGCCCGTGCCCTTCTCTGGTTTGGGTGGCTAGGGTTGGCCCTGCCCCAGAGGTCTTGAGGGGGGGAGCAGGTGCGTAGCCCGGCCCGTGCCCTTCTCTGGTTTGGGTGGCTAGGGTTGGCCCTGCCCCAGAGGTCTTAAGGGGGGGAGCGGGCGCGTAGCCCATCCCGTGCCCTTCTCTGGTTTGGGTGGCTAGGGTTGGCCCTGCCCCAGAGGTCTTGAGGGGGGGAGCGGGCGCGTAGCCCGGCCCGTGCCCTTCTCTGGTTTGGGTGGCTAGGGTTGGCCCTGCCCAGAGGTCTTGAGGGGGGGAGCGGGCGCGTAGCCCGGCCCGTGCCCTTCTCTGGTTTGGGTGGCTAGGGTTGGCCCTGCCCCAGAGGTCTTGAGGGGGGGAGCGGGCGCGTAGCCCGTGCCCGTGCCCTTCTCTGGTTTGGGTGGCTAGGGTTGGCCCTGCCCCAGAGGTTCGGAGTTTTAGCGAACTGCAAAACTGGTGTAGGAACAACAATGTTGGAAAAACGAGTAGATGTGTATATTCCGCGTAAAAAAAGGAAAAACTCACAACTATTGGTAGAATTTTAGCAGATGCTTTGCGTTCCAAGGGTGGGCCAGTTCGCTCCCTTCGGGGGTAGCCAGGATGTATGTGGCTGATCCGACAATATCGACGACCGTGTAGGGCCATTCCCATTTAGCGGCCAGCTTTCCCCGCTGTGCAGTCTCGGGGCGGAAGGTGGCATCTCGGAGGACCAAATCGCCGATCCTGAAAGTCCGCGGTTTCACCCGGGAGTCGTAATACCGTGCCATCCTTTGGCTGTGTTTGACGAGGCTGGTCAGGGCCCGGTCTCTTACTTCGTCTATCAACTCGAGACTGAGGCCGAGTCCTTCTCCATTACTTTATTCGTCGAAGAGCTTTAGCCGGAGTGTCTCTTCGCCGATTTCCACAGGAACGACCGCCTCCGATCCGTATGCTAGCATGAAGGGACTTTCTCCGGTCGAGGTCTTGTGGGTGGTACGATAGGACCAAAGGATTCTGTCACGCCCCGCTTCCCATTCTACCGGGAGCGAGGACGCGAGCGGGTCCGCGATGTGCTTAAAACAAGGAGGAGTACTTTTTTTTCTTTTTGAATCTTTTGAAATCCTTTTCTTTTCTTCCTCCTTGGCTTAAACACACTAAGCGTCTGTATAAAAATTGCAGATCCTTGCATGCAAATTTAAGAAGCAGCTCAAACAACATTATTACATATCCAGCGTACAATAATTAAGATACACCTTGGGCCTAGTATAGCAATACAAACAAGGTACACAAATTACATTATTTTAAATGTAAATAAACAGTCGCGAAGGGGATTGTCTAATCTTCTGTGGGTGGGTACTCCACGTGCTCGTCAAGCACTGGCTCGATTCCTGTGGTAGTGTCTTCAAAGAACTCACTATCGATACCTGACGGACATTTCGTAAAACAACAAAATGAAATGTCCGTCAGCGAGATTTACTCGGCAAGATATTCTCAAAACCAAAATATTGGACATTTTAAAATTAAACAACGATGAACTTTAAAGACAAGCAATAAGCTTAATTTACAAATAAGCAATAAAAGAGATAAATCAGTTTAAAGCAGTTAAAACAGTTAAAGCAGTTAAAGCAGTTAAACATTTGCAACCTGCAGCAATTTAATCATTGATAGCCATTTGCAATACCATTTGCAACCTGTAGCAATTTCAATAACAATTTGCAATACTATCAGCAACCTGTGACAATTTAGCATTCAATAACCAAACTGTAGCAATCCTGTAGAAAAGAGGTTATAATAATAATCAATAACCAGTCTATCCTAGTGATAAGTCCATGTCCAAGAGTACTAGAGATAACCAACATGCAGCCTGCGACGGGAGCAACTCCGAGGCTTACCCACCGTTCCGATATGGCAACGGTCAAGGTTCTAACCCCCGTAATGTGTTGGAGGTAATTTAGTATGGCGCATCCAGTCATTCTGTAACACTTGTGATCATAGACTACCCCAATCCCAGGTCAAGTCTAGTGTCGGTCAAAAGAACGTGTACTATCTGTCTATTATTGAAATTCCATCTTCCATTCTATATTATTAAAGTTCCATCTTCCATTCAATATTGTTGAAGTTCCATCTTCCATTCAGTCAATTCAGTCTCAGTGTCTCAGTAGTCCGTACAACAGTTTCACCAAAGTTCACAACTTCACGACTTGATTCAGCAATTAAATGAAAACATAAAAATTCACTTAAATAAATGAAAGAACGGTTAAGATATGATTTTAACTAAGAAAATGAGTTTAAATTAGCTTAAAATATTTTCTAAGATTAGTAGTTATTTTTCAAGATTTTTAAACAATTTTTAAACAATTTTAAATAGCCAAAAAGCAATTTTAAATCAAGAAATGATTTTTAAAACATATGTTCAAGGAATTGTTTAGAGCAAACCGTACATCAGAATTCTTCAAACAAGGTGTCAAAATGATCGTATTCACTAGTACTACGACATATATTTTTATCGTACATAAGTGTACGTAAAAATCACAGATTACGAATTTTAAAAGGATTTTTAAAACAAGAATTTATCATTACAACATATCTTCAAAGATTTATTCCGGGCAAACCGTACGTCGGAATTCTGTAAACAAGATGTCAAAACGATCGTATTTACAAGTACTGTAACATATATTTTTATCGTACAGCGGTATGTGTAAAAATTGCAAGCTACGAATTTTAAAAGGATTTTAACCTATTTAAGTTTTGCCTTTAAAAATTTACTGTGAGAAATATACTTGCCTTGTGGCGATGAAACTAGCGCCAATGGATTCGTTTCGACGTTTCTGATTTTCTGGGACTAGTCTCGCAATTTTCTGAGCCCTGTAGGAATTACTTAGGAATTATAAATCCAATAGCATCCTATTTATAAATTAATTAATAAATACGTAAATACCTTATATATACGCTATTTACAAGTTTGCCATTTCGAATTTACCGTCTCTAAAACGAAATCAGCGTTCGTTTACCCGCGAGGAGAGGAGACGGCGGAGCGAGCGATGAGCGGGAGCGGCGGTCGGGCGACTCCGGAGCGGTGGCCTGCAGTGAAGCTTGGTGAGGGAAGCTGGAGCTTCGGGGGTGTCGTGCGAGGCGGCCGTTCGCCGGCGACGGAAATGGCGGTCGGCGAGAGGGGGCGGCTCTCGTCGTCGTTGTCGTCGGGGGTCGGAGACGAGGCGGGGTCGAGCGGGGTGCGCTGTCGGAGAGAGGGGAGGTCGGGCTGCTTCACGGGGGTTCGTCGGCGGTGCGGAAAGGGGACAGCGAGGCGGCGGGGTGTGCGACGGCGTCGGGGACGCTGCGGGGAGGGGCGGAGAGCTCGGAGGCGGAGACGAGGCCGGGGAGCGGGTCTCGGTCGTCGATCGGAGAGGAGGAGCGGCGCTGGAGTCGGAGCGGCGCCTTGGCGAAGGCGGAGGCGGCCTTGGTGGAGCACGGGGACGAGGAGGAGCGGGGGGCGCGGCAACGAAAACAGGGGAGGGGCGACGGCGAAGCGGGCGGGGCGGCGGGGATGCGCTCGGAGCAGCGGGGCAGAGCTGCTTGGGTGGAGTCAGTGGATCTCAGGAGCGGTGATCGGGGTTGAGAGGAGAGTGGAGATTCGCTGAGAGGGAGATTATGAGCGGTGGGTTTGTTACGTGAATGTGGGAGAGGGTTGTCGACGGTTGCAGGCGGTCTCGGTGGCGCCGTCGTTTGCAGTGTGGCGGAGCGGGAGCTACGCTCGTCGGAGCTCCGGGGCCGTTGGCAGTGTTGTACAGCGGCTCACGGTGGGCGGCGAACTGAGGCGACGGTCGGCTTTCGTCGGAGAGCGGGAGGCGGACAGGGGAGCTGCTGTCGGCGATGGGCGCTCCGGTGGAGCTCCGGTGGGCTCCAGGAGGGGCGGAGGTCGTGCGGGGTGGCCGGACACGGGGAGGGGGAAGTCGGGGGTGAGGCCTTCGGAGGGCGGTGGTGGCGGTGTTGGTGTTCGCCGGCGGTGTGGCGACGTGCGACGAGGGAGGGTGATCGGAAACATGGGGGTAGGTGGCGGTGGGAAGTCGGACAAGAGTGAGAGCGGGGAGAAACGGGTTCGGGTGTGTTGAGTTGATCGGGCCCGTGTGTTTGTTTGCCTGGTTTTGATTAAAGAATGGGTTCGAATGGAGATTGGGCCTGGGTGCTTTAGTGAAGAGAAGAGCTTAGGGGGGATTTATATAGGGATTAGGAATTAATTAAATAATTAAGCAATTACTATTTAGTCAAGTACATTAAATACAAAGTTAGCCTTTTGACTAACTTTAGACATTTTGTGCAACACATGGGCTGCTCAAATGGGATTTTTGGAGTCATCTGCCGACTAGAGTATGGGTGATTAGGATAGTAATTAGGGAAATGTAAAACGGTAATTAGTGAAAACAATTAATAAAATTACAATTTTGCCCCTAAAGTCAAACGACTCCGAAAAATTACGAAAATATAGCCACGGGTTCGTATCGTCACGAGGATCGTGACTACGAGATCCATTTCGTAGTTTGGACTACGGAAATACGTGTTTTGGGCCAAAACGTTTAGGAAGCGGGTTTGCGGGTTCTCTATTGATCCGACTTCAGAAAAATACGAAATTAATGTGGGAAGCACAAAATGATTATAGAATGTCACTGTAGAAGTTTGAAATCATTTTGAAAACGTTTACTTAGAAAAATAATTGTTAAGGCTGAAATGTTAAAATTAGGTTTAAATAATTATAAAAATCATTTAGGAATTTAGGATGGTACTCGTATACCCTAAAATATGTTATAAGTATATTGGTACTACAAAACATTTTTTATAAATGATTTAAAAACTATTTTGATATTCAACTCCTAACAAACCATTATAAAATATTATTTAATTAAGAAAATACGTAGAAAATAGGTATTGCTGAATACGGGTCATCACAGATTCCCGGCAGCTCGTCGACCCATGCCCCCAGGGCGGCGTCCACCTTCTTCTTCATCGGGTTCAAGATACATTTATTCGCGGCCTCCGCCATTCCATTGCACTGTGGGTGGGCGACTGACGCGAACTGGAGTTTGATCCCCTAGCCCGAGCAGAAGTCGCTGAAGCCTTCGCAATCGAACTACTTTCCGTTATCCGTGACTATGGAGTGGGGGATCCCGAAGCGGCATATGACGGATTGCCAGATGAAGCCCTTCATGTCCGTCCACGCGATTCGCGCCAGCGGCTCTGCTTCGACCCATTTTGTGAAGTAGTCCACGGCGACGACTAGATACTTCCTTCCCCCGGAGGCCTTTGGGAAAGGCCCCAGGTTGTCGAGTCCCCACTTGGCGAAGGGGATCGGGCTCAAGATGGGCATCAGGTTGGCCGGAGGTGCAGTCGTCCGTTGGCAGAACTTCTGGCACGCCTCGCACTTTTTGACGTACTGTACTGCATCCCGGATCATCGTCGGCCAATAGTATCCTTGGCGCATTATTTTGTGGGCGATGGTGCACCCGCCATGGTGGTTTCCGCAGAAGCCTTCGTGTACCTCGCGGATGACTTGCTCAGCCTGCTCCGGTCCCAAGCATTTCAGGTAGGGCAGGACGTCGAAATTGGCGCGGCGGCGGCGGTACAACACCCCGTCGAGGAGCACGAATGACAGGGCCCGCCTTTCCACCTGTTTAGCCAGCATCCGCTCCTCGGGTAGTTCACCCGTCTCTAAGTACTTCATAATGGGGGTCATCCATGACGTCATCGTGCCAGTGCACATCAGTTCTCCTTCGTCAATGGTTGGCGTCAATAGGCTTTTGGTGGGCTCCGAAAGGTGCTTCTCTCAAGCGCAAGAGTCCGTTCAAGTAGTAAAATCTGGGAGTCCAGATGTCGAATCCTCGGGAGAATCTGTTGAAACCACAAGTCCAAATCAAATAGAGTAACTACGAATAAAATCTAAGCACTTTAATAGTGATGGTGAAGGTGGTATGAAAAGTGTGGTGATGGAATTGTTACGTGCAATCAATGCAAACAACGAACTCTAATTCGTGAAAAATAGATATAAAAAGGCATGTACATGGCATGGGTTCATTAGGATCAGCGAATCGTAAGCTTTGGTTGATCAAGTATAACACAACGAAACCTCCTTTTGGGAGCGAATCGTCGGAAGATATCCTTTTGGGAGTTAACGCATCAATTCTAATAGAATATCGCTAAAGTTGTAAACGTATATATGAAGTATGAAGCTCTCTTTTGGAGAGATCAAATCTCACCCTTGTGGGGTGATCATCTACTAGAACAATTCTTTTGGAATACGAAAAAGTAGATTTAAGAGCGACGATTAAAACTTTAGCAAATACAACGATTAAGCGCAATAACACAACCAAAGAATACGATTCACATCACCTAATTAATCCATACCATGCACATAAAATATTTAGCTACTCATGGTGCAGAAATACACAATTTTCAGATTCAAATTCATAAGTTTCATAGCAAAATACGGAAGTTTAGAGGCAAAATACAAGCTAAAACACCCAAATACAAGCTAAAGTTGAAGAGAATATCACCAAATCTCTCTGAAAAGTCTTCAAAACTCTCTGGAAATTAGAAACTAGGCTCTGGAATTTTACAGAATTTTTGCAGAAGAAAATACGGCTCCTAAGTGCTCCAATACGCCCATTATACGCCCAAAAAACCCTAGAATACGCTTAAATAATAAGATTGCGGGTTTATTGGGCTTAACGGGTTCAAACCCGACTCAAATCCGCACTCGGATCAATCTAGGCCGCTCATCTCGAGCGGGGCAAATTATGGCCGTCCAATCAGCTATAGAAAATGCGGGATTGCTCCGATGCTCGACACGTGTCTCTTTAAAATTCGCGCAAAGCCGCTTCGATCCGCATCCGCCTTCGATGCTCCGAACCCAACTCGAAGTGAACCAGGACCGTTCGATCGAAGATCGAAGATCGAACGGTCGTGATCTTCGCGTGCTCGCGAGTTTGGTTTCAAACTGCGGGGTTATCGTCTGCCGTTGGATATTCGTTCGACGTTCGGGATCCGGCCACGTCGCCCCTCCTGCGGAGTCGATTTTGTTTCGAAGCGGAGGCCATCGCCACCGTCCATTCACGCTGCAGATGCTTGGATGTGCGCCACGTGGCCCCTCAAATCTCCGTTGCCGCTTCGTCGTCGGTGAAGATCGTGGCCGTTTGTTATCAATCGCACGGTTAAAAGTCGGCCACATCGACGCTTCGATTGCTTCTTATTTCAAAACGCGGGAGAGAAAGTGGGCCGTTGGATTCGAGCGGAAATTTGCGGACAGCGCTGATGGATGCCACGTGTCGCACGGTGATTGGTCGGTGACCGTATTTTCGTATTTTAATCTGTATTTCCCCATTTAAATAGTATTCTGCATTCAAAAATACACAGTAATTAGCACAGATCTCAGAAAAATACAAATAAATAGTCGTTGGAATCGTGAGATCGAGACGGTGCTAGGAAAAATATAATAAATGCAGAAATACTTCGTTAAATGATGTTTTGTGCTCAAATAGTGTGTTTTCTCTAATAAATAAATGTGTGGAAAATACGTATGAAATAGAGACCAATGTAGAATCACATGAGCACAAAATAGGGCTAAATGGGGGGTTAAATACGCAATATCGAACCCAAATCAGCTTTCGACGTAGATTGCCTTCCCGATCTCGGCCGCCGAGGAAGAAGCCAGCTTAGACAGGGCATCCGCCCGGAGGTTGTTGGAGCGGGGTAGGTGTTGGACGTCCGCTTTCTTGAACTTACGGAGTTCGATCTGGATGCAATTCAGGTATCGCTTCATTGTTTCCTCTCGGGCCTCGAAGCCCCCCAGGATCTGTTGGACGACGAGACGGGAGTCACTTAGGAGCAACACGTTCGTCGCCCCCACTGCCCTAGTGAGTTTTAACCCGTTAACCGCGGCTTCATACTCCGCGACATTGTTGGTGGCCGGGAAGCTGAAGCGTAGGGCGTATTCCAATGAACATCCGTTAGGTGTCTGAATGACGATACCCGCTCCTGTCCCGGAGCCCGTCGCGGAGCCGTCGACGTGGATGGTCCATAATTCGCCCGCTGTCATCGGGGAGGGCGCTGAGGGTTCGCCCACCTCGATCCTCCGCGGGGACGTGGTCGCCGATGGGAGCTCTGTCCGGTCCCCCGGCAGGACTTCCGTGGTGCATTCCACCACGAAGTCGGCCAGCGCTTGGCCCTTGATCGCCGTCCGGGCTTTGTACATTATGTCGAACTCGCTGAGCTCGACGCTCCAGTTGAGCATCCTCCCCGACCGCTCCAGTCTTTTCAGGTTCTTTTCGAGGGGCATGCCGGTGTGGACGGTTATGGGGTGGGCCTGGAAATAGGGTCGGAGCTTCCGGGCTGTGGTGATTAGGCAGTAGGCGGCTTTCTCGATAGGGCTGTAACGAGTCTCCGCCTCGCGGAGGATCCGGCTGGCATAGTAAACAGGGCGTTGCATCCCTCCTTCCTCCTTGATCAGGACGGAGCTAACGGCCTCCTCGTTGGTCGCCAGGTACAACCCTAGGGGTTCGCCTTCCTCCGACCGAGCGAGGAGCGGTGGGCTCTGTAGGTATGCTCTCAGCTCCGCGAACGCCCGCGCGCAGTCGCCGTCCCACGGGATCACCTTCCTCTTGTCTTTAGCTTCGCCAAAGGCTGTGCGCAAGACCCTGAAGAAGGGGAGCGATTTCTCCGCCGATTTCGACAGGAATCGTCCCAGAGCAGCGATCCGGCCGTTCAGTCGCTGCAAGTCCCGGATCGTCCGGGGCTCCGTCATACCGATGAGGGCCGTCACCTTGTTGGGGTTCACCTCGATTCCCCGCTTCGTTATCATGATGCCCAGGAATTTTCCCGATTGCACGCCAAAGATACACTTCGCGGGGTTTAGCCTCAGGTTGTACCGGCGGACCCTCTGGAAGGTTTCCTGCAAGTCGGCGAGGTGGTCGGGGGGCCCTACCGCTCTTCACCAGCATGTCGTCGATGTAGACCTCCAAGTTTCGCCCCACCTGAGGGCCGAATATTCGGTCTACCATCCGTTGATAGGTCGCACCGGCGTTCTTCAGTCCAAAGGGCATCTTGGTGTAACAGAAGGTGCCTTTATCGGTGACAAAAGACGTCTTCTCCTCATCCCCCTCCGCCATCGGTATCTGGTTGTATCCCGAGAAGGCGTCCATAAAGCTTAACAACTCATAACCGGACGCCTGGTCCACCAAGTGGTCGATCCTGGGCAGAGGGAAGCTGTCCTTCGGGCATACCTTGTTGAGGTCGGTGAAGTCGACGCACATGCGCCACTTTCCACTGGGCTTCTTCACCAGAACGACGTTGGCGAGCCAGTCGGGGTAGTCCACCGGCCGAACAAATTTGGCTTCGAGGAGCCGCTCTACTTCTTCCTCGGCTGCCCTCTTCTTTTCGCCCCCCGCACTTCTCTTCTTCTGTCGAACAGGTCGGGCTTGCGGGTCCGCATTCAACCTATGGGAGATTACCGTCAGGTCCACCCCGAGCATGTCGGCAGGTGACCATGCAAATATGTTCGCGTTTTCCCAGAGCAAGGCGACGAGGGCCGTCCTCAAGGCGGCCGGGAGTTTTGTCCCGATGGAGACGGTTCTCCCCTCGTCCGAGGCTACGGGGACCTCTTCCACTTCCTCGGCCGGGGTCGGCCGCTGGTCGCAGAAGTCCTCCCTCTCGTTGGGGACAGGAGCCGTCAGGGCCCGCCTCGGGCTCCTACGCAGGGACGGCGTATGGTTGTGGTCTCCGGGCACCTCCCGACCTCCCCGCACCTGTCCCACCCCCCGCGGGGTCCGGAACTTCATCGTCTGATGTTGCAGGCTGGGGAGCGCCTCGATGGCCGTCATATATGGACGCCCTATGATTCCGTTATACGCCGACGCGACGTCGACGATGACAAAAAGCGTTTCCTTGGTGACGATCCTCGGTTCCTCCCCCAGAGTCATGGGCAGGGTGATCGTTCCCTCGGTGGGGATCGCATGGCCGGTGAAGCCAGCAACAGGGCCCACACAGGGCTCTAGGTCTGCACGCCCCCATCCCATCCTCTCGACCGTTGACAGGAACAGGATGTCGCAGGAGCTACCGGTGTCAATCAGGAGCCGGCCGACGTCAACCACCCCGATCCGGGCCTCGATGACGAGAGCGTCATCATTCTGGCTCCGTGCCTCCTGCCAGTCCTCCTCGGTAAAGGTGATAGGGGGTCGGTGTGTCCTTCTTCTCTTCGGTCGGCGGCCGGCGCCCGCCACCATCACCTGTCGGGCCCCGGCCCCCGGGATTGCGGGCGCCCGCCCCACCGAGAAAGACCCTCCAGTTATCATCTCAATTCGCATGACCGCCCTCAGGGGGCGTGGCTCCTCCTTATCGCGGTTCGCCGGCGGTTCCCGTCCCCCCTCCTCCGGGGGGTCTCTCTCTCCTTCTGCCACCCGCCTGCCCGCGACGAAGTTTCCCAGGTAACCCGCCTGGATCAGTCGCTCGATCTCCCTTTTAAGGGTGTAACAACGGTCGGTGTCGTGACCGTGGTCCCGGTGATAACGGCAGTATCTCCGGGGGTCCCGCCTCGCCGGATCCGTCCTCATCTCCCGGGGAGGCTCCAGTAGTAACCCGGCCCTTGTCGCCTGGCCAGCACCTCCATCATGGGGGCATTGAGTCGCATGTAATGTACCTGCAGGGGGCCTTCTTGTCTTGGGATGACTCGGGGGAGCCCTCGCGCCGGAGCAAACTCGCGCGCCGGAGCAAACTCGCGCACCGGGCCAAGGCGATCTTGTGGGCGAGGCTCGGGCGGTTCCCGCCGCGGTCGGGCTAACTGATCGCGACCTCGGCCCCTCTCTTCCTGCCTCGGCCGAGGGTGCGACCGGGGTTCGCCTTGGGACGGTTTCACCGGGGGAATATGGCCTTTGCACCGGGAGTCTCTTCGGCCAACGCGTGCCTTTCCGCCATTGCAACCAACGCCTCATAGTCGGTCGGCGGATCCCGGAGCAGGGATTTGTGGAGGCTCCGAGTCCGCAACCCCGTTTTGAAGGCCAACATAAGCACCTCATCGCCGCATGTCACCACCGACCGTCTTTCCTCCTGAAAGCGGCGGAGGTATCTTTCCGTTGTCTCTCCCTCCCCTTGGACTATCGTGCTGAGATAGTATAAGGGCTTCTTTTTCGTCCGCTCGGCCCGGAACTCTTGGCAGAACTTGTGGGACAGCTCGCCAAAGCTCCCAACGGATCTCGCGGGCAAGCCAAAGTACCAGTCCAACGCGGTGTCCCTCAGGCTTTGGGAGAAATGTCGGCATAGGAACGCCTCATCCACATCATGCGCCTCCATCGCCCCCCCCCCCCGGTATTGCTGCACGTGCGTTAGGGGGTCGCCTCTCCCGTTGTACGTGGCCAAGTGAGGGGGTTTGAACCTTATGGGCCTTGGGGGCGGACGTGATCCACCGTGCAAGCGGCGTGGCCTCCTCCGGGTAGGTAGGGCGATCCGGCGCATCCCCTCTCCGCCACTCGGGGGTCTGGTTTCGGTCGCGCCTCGGCCGCCGATGGTCCTCCGGACCCGGGGAGTAGCCCGATGGTCGTCTGGCGGGGCTCCTCCCCTGGGTCGAGGACTCGACGGGTTGCGGGCTACGGTTTTCCCAGCGCCAGTGCCTCCCGGCCGGCCCCCCTCGGGCCTCCATCCGTTCTTGATTCTCCCGAAGAAGCCTTTCGCGCTCGGCGGTGAGGAAGCGGAGTTGTCGACAAACGGCTTCCTCGTGCAGGGAATCGGAGGGGTGGTGCGGGCTGCCTCCTCCTGGTGGGGACCTGGCCCACAACGGGTCCCGCCCGTCCCCGAGCCGCCGACCCGTCGCCGTCTCGTCCAGGATTTCTCGGTTGCTCCTGTTCTCTCTCCTTAGCCTCTCGCGCTCTGCGACGATGAGGCGGAGTTGGCGGCGAGCGGCCTCTTCGTCCTGGAAGGCCCTTCGGGTGGTCTCGGCCGCTTCGTCCAAACGCCTTTGCGCGGCGGCCGCCTCCCCCAGGCGCCTCCACCGCCGCGCAACTTCCATCTCCTCTTCCAGGAGCCTCTGCTGAGCCGCAATCTCCTCGGCGAGCCCCCGATTCTCCCCTTCCTCCTCGAACTGAGGGTGGAGATTCCGCCTCACGTTCTGGGGATCCGAGGGGCCGGGCGGAGGCTCCATTCCTGCCGTCGGATAGCCTCCCCTGGCCTGAGTGACGGCCTCGAAGCTCTTCAAGACGGCGTGGGCCGAAGTATGTTCAGTTTCGGTGCCCATCCCCAGAAGGGGGTCGGGCACCGGGGTGATTAGTAGAGAAAGCGGTTCCTGACCCACGGGATCTTTACCGTGGTCGGGGTTCCGAGAGATTGGCATGGAGTCTAACATGGGTGTGACCCTTCGTTCCCACAGACGGCGCCAATTGTTACGAGGTGGAACTCGCGTACAATGAATTTGTATTATGGGGAACCAAGTGCACGGTGGTTATATGAAGAAGAAGGTTTTGGTAGGCTGTTTTATAAGGGATTAGTGGGGTGAAGAAGTTGGACCCGTCGCCGGTGG